>BMAV01005740.1:1091-20796 GCA_019973955.1 Trichonephila inaurata madagascariensis | reverse complement strand
ATTTTCTATGTATTTATATAGTCTAGAAGTTAAATGATTATAATTTACTTAACTAAATTACTTAAAATTGTTGTTCCTAACTTTTTAGTTACCAAGTATTAAGAAAAATATTTTCAGCATATAAATAAACCTATTAGAATATTGAACAGATTCTGAATATTCTTTTTATATTATCTCATTGCGTGTCTTATGTATTCAATTATTTGTTACAGTATTTTCGTAAGTTAGACTAAAATTTAAAAAATAAATGAGAAAATGGATTAATTATGTTATAAATAACATATAACAATGTAAACAGAATAATAATTTTTAGTTTAGTTTTTTTTTCTTTCAGATGAAATATGCTGCATTTCAAAACGTATTAAGAAATGTAGAAATCCTTAAAGATTATAGTTTATATATTCGTAAATCTTAAGACAAATCGATGAAACAACTTTTCGATTTCCAAGATTATTATAAATTAGGCAGGGCCGTGGGGAGCCTAGTGTTTAGAGCATCGGACTCCAGACAGGAAGGCCTGGGTTCGATGCCCGATGTCCCTAAATACCCTCCGAGTACTCACGGAGTACGTGCTCGTTAAATCAGTGGGTTTGAAAGTCTTGTGGGCTGAATCACGAGTGCAGGGGACTGGAGAACATTCCCTCCCCTTCAGTTCCATGCCAAAATTGTGGAGGTAGGTGGTGTCACCATCTATAGTCCCTTCGGGGAATTTCACCGAGCTAAATCGTACTGTCGCCTGTATGGTGCTCAAGGCCTAGGCCAACGACAGGCGCACTTCTAGTCTCTTGCCACGATGAATTTTGTGGGCCTCGTTCTGACTACTTTAAACCGGCGGCAAAATAGCCACAACTACAACACAAATTAGGGAAAAAGTGAAAGTAGATTTTTACTTCTTATGAATTATTTGATGCTTGAAAGTGATCATATTTACTTTGTTATGAAGAGAGGTCATTTTAGATAATCGGGTGCCAGGTGTAAATAAAATTTGATGAATATACAAATATTAAGAATATTTTTGATACGCACAACCCGGAACCAGGATCTCACATTACGTTCTCGACTCTGTCTTAATAAGATCATGATCCGAATAATTTTAATATTTAAATGGTCAAATGTTATTCCCGTACATATTCTTTGAAAAACAGGGGATTTCAAACTGCATGTCGACAGGCAAAAGCGGCCAGACTGTATTATCATGTAAAAACAATCATTCAACTAGCCGGTTTGTGCTTAAGTTTTTGACATTGTGAGTCGTGTACATTTATTTGTTTCATTTGACAATGCATGCTATATACCAGGGATTGTGAACCAGTGGCACGTGTGCCATTGATGGCACGCGACACAATATTTTGAGCACTCCACCGATCAAAACGGTTTGCATTTTAATTCAAAATAATTAAGTACAATATGAAGTATAACGAGAAACGTGAGTGTGTGTGTGTGATCGGTGGCAGTTTTCAGCGAGATTTTCTTAGTTCGAAGAATTATCGGAAACGCTCAGGTGTTTTTATGTACCTTGATGTGACTTCCTTTAATAAACTGGATTTGTCCCAATTTTATTGGTTGTAAATTGAAAAAATTGAAGTGCAACTCTGATTGATTTCCAGTCTAGTTCAATATGGATTCAAAAATTTGTTGAAAAAGGAGAAAGTTGGAATTGATTAAAACATAAAGATTAACAAGCAGTTTAAGTAAAAATGCTTGTAATGAAATTTTGAAAACATGGAATTCGATTCCAGATACATTTAACTGTTTGTGAAAACTGTCTCATGCGATTTTTACCATATTTTCAACTACTTATGCCTACGAGTCATTATTTTCAGAGATGAATAACATTAAAGACTCACTTATAGAAACCGTTTGGAAGATGACTCCAATTCAGGTTGCATTCTGGTAAAAGTAACATCTTACTATTCTAATACAAGTTATTTGTCATCTAATCTATCACAACAGAATTCACAATAATGTTACTTAAATTTCAATTACACGTATAAATAAAAAATGTACTACTATACTGTGCAAAATGTGTATTGTTTCGTTGTAATTAAAGAATTTTAAGTTGTTAGAGTATTTAGTATTATTATTTTCTCAATAATCCCAAGTCAAAATTATTTGAAGGCACGTCCATACCTCTTTAATCATTTCTTAAAAAAAAAATGGCACGTTGATACAAAAAGGTTCGTCCCCCCTGCTATATACTGTCTCCTTTTAAAGATCTCAGGTACTTTTGCATATGGACCCAGAGCCTCAAAAAATCTTCTCTAGGCCCAGGGCTTCAAAGAGTCTTAAAAAGTCCCTGGGGGGGTGGTACCCCCTGACAGCCTAATGGTGGACCAACTCTTATTGTACAAATTATACAACCATTCATACTCATTGCTAAAATTACAAAACTATAATTTCCAAGTATTATGTAGTTCCAGTAAGTATTTTACAGCATGATGAAAAACATTTTTTTTATATATAATGTTTGTGACTCGAGAGAAACCATTCTTTTTCGATTTCAATATCCTTTATTTTTCTTCAACCGCTGGATAAAATGATGCTTTTTACATGTATGAATTAATGAATTCATATACATGAAATAACGAATTATTTGAGCACACGCTCCGTAAACATAAAGTAGTATACAGCTATTTTCTTAACTTAAAACGTAAACTACTTAGAATACTCCATAAACATACTTAATTATAATTCTGTTGCCAGATTCCAAGAGAATAAGCAAATACTAATTAATACAAAGCAGGAAATGCTGAATTTATTAGGAGTGGCAACATAAAGAGATATAAACAATAGTATTAATCAATAACCTAATGTAAAGTAAACATAAAATAAAAATAGAATTATAACTTACTCTATTTTTCTTGCTTCAGTTTCTACAAATTTAAGAACAACCTTATTTACTCTTAAGAATTCGTACAGTTTATTTTCTACTGAAAGTAATTATATATTGCAAGTTCTTTGATTAAATTGTTGATCATAAGAATTCGTTTATTACATTAAGCTCTTTATAGCTTTCAGTCTTTTGTTATATTAAGCTTGTGATGGAAATAATTATGTCTCGGGGTTTCTAGGCCTTATTGATGAAACATCTCCTTCCTTATGAATGTTTGAAGATGAAATTTTCCTCTAGCAAGGCGAGACAACGACTAAGGAAATTGATTTGAGGTCGAGACTTAGTGTAATAGTAGTACTCCTTTAGGGTGTTCAACCCTCAATGTAATTCCGCCGAATGGCCAGTCAATTCGGAAAAATAGCCTTCGAAATTCATGCTTAGCTTTTATACAATTCAGTTTTAATTTTCTTCAGCAACTCTGTTGCGTGGTTAGTAGAACGCCTGCTTTCAGCACCGGTGAACGGGGTTCGATTCCCGCGGTCAACTTTTTTTGCAATTCATTTAATTTTTTTAAAATTAAATAAATTTATTTAAAAATGACTTATTGAATAATTTAAATAACTATAAAATAATTGATTTAATAATAATATATTTTATAAACTATTTTTGTGATATTTTATTTATAGTATAATGTATTTCACATTATGAAAATATTTGTAACTAAATTTTATATAAAATATCATTTAATATTTATTATATATTTTATTATAAATATTATTTATTAATATAAAAATATATTTATAAAGCATAATATAAATATTTATACAATTACAGTAATTTTTTTACTTTACAAAAAGCAAAATAATTACATAAAGTATCGTTTAATATTTAATAAACCTTTAATAAATGAATTTATTTAATTTTAAAAAAATAATTAAATAACATACTTTTTATTAATATATTAAAAATAAAATGTCTTTTTTATATGTTATTAATTTAATTAGTTTATAATTATATAAAATATTCAATAAGTCCATTTTAAACAAATTTATTTAATTTAAAAAAAAAATTAAATGAATTGAGAAAATAGTTGACGGTGTAATTCCAACCCTATTCGTTGGCGTAGAAAGCAGGCGTTTTACCAATCACGCTACTGAGTCGCTGGAGGATATTAAAACTTAATTGTATAAAAGCTAAGCATGAATTTCGAACGCTATTTTCTCCGAATTGATTGGCCACTTAGCGGAATTACTTTGAGGGTTGGACAACATAAACGAGTACTACTATTACACCAAGTCTCGTCCCAAAATGAATTTCCTCAGTCGTGCCCTTCCCTTGTAATATTGAAAAAGGCTTATTTAATGACAATTCAGCGTCATAATATAATGTGCTTACTGCTGCTTTTGAAGGGTCGTATTTTATATTTTTAAGACTATCACAAGTATGAATTTTAAGAAGTAAATAAAATTTTTCATTTGTAAGGATAGTTTTTAATGCGTATCTGCATATTTACTGAGATAGAATTAAAATTTCAATTAAATTTAAAACAAAACAAGTAATAGAAAAAAAATTAAGTCAATTCCTACTTAGATCAACAAAGATTTTTATTTTAG
The DNA here is from genome assembly GCA_019973955.1 of Trichonephila inaurata madagascariensis. Classification (NCBI taxonomy): domain Eukaryota; kingdom Metazoa; phylum Arthropoda; class Arachnida; order Araneae; family Nephilidae; genus Trichonephila; species Trichonephila inaurata. The sequence goes on along the minus strand of BMAV01005740.1, from coordinate 16,350 downwards.
CTACTTTTTATTAAATAGTTACAATTAATATAAATATGTATATACATATGACACAATCCCAATATTAAGTTGTTATTAATTTTTATTAATTATCATTAAAGTACCGTATTGTAATCCAAAACAAACGTGTATAAAAATTTCAGTTCAACTAAATACTTTAACACGTGAGAAAAAAAGCTTTTCAAGTTTTGACACAAGTCTCCAAAAGAGTCGTTAAGTCGCCAAAAATGATGCTAACGTGGTTTTGTGTGTTTGTAATTCCTTAAATAATTAGTTTTAATTAATTAATTTTTATTAATTATTATTATACTATTGTATCGTCATCCAAAATAACCCTATATATAAAATTTCAGCTCAATTGAGCGCTTTAAAATGTATTTTATTAACGATTGAAAATTCCACCAAGATAAATAAATAAATAAATATATAGAGATTGTGAGCTAATAGAGTAGGAATTGAGAAAAAAGGTTATCAGAATCTTTAGTAGCTTAAAGTATTCTCCATATTCACGGCTGTTCAATTTTAATGAAGCTATCGTTGATATACATTTGTTTGTTATGATATAGGAAGGTACAATATTTAATTTTTCTTACCAAAGAAAAACATCGCTAGAAAAGTATTTAATTCAAATTTTACAAATATTATCTTATAGTGTATCCGAAATACGAGGTAGGATTCAAAAGTTCCCGGACGGAGCCTATAACGTGAAAACTTTTGCAGTAGAGTGATTATGATAAAGTTTTTGTGTTACTGCGTTCTTCCCCATTTCTAAAAGTGATTTTTCCTAAATCAATTGGTCGGTAGCTCACCATGGCATCGTATTTTGTAAGCGAATGCATTTAGTAACCGGCGATTGAAAGAAAGGATGTAAGGTGCCCTTTTCCTTAATTCCCCTGTTGGGTGTCCTTCTCCTTGATTATCAGCGTGAGCTAGAGGTGTAAGAATAAATGAAGAACTAGAGATTTCCATGATTTTAATATGACTTTATTAAGACCTTAAACTTAAACCTCTAACAGATTAGATAATAATAATATATGTGAGAGAATCTACGGTGGGTAAACACACAATATATATAATAACGAAATAGCGTAACGAGGACCACTATCAATAACTAACACACCTAAGATCAATTACGATGCTATCACAGATCCGAATATTAAATAGTCACTCCTACCTTAATGTCGAATGAAGTAGCGATCAATCTGGTCCTAGTTGAAGTTGCGGTTCACAGGAGTGCAATGGTATGCACCTTGACCTAAGGGCTCTCTGTCACGGGTAACTTCTGTTAGCTTTCACTTAACCTTTCAAAAACTTTTCACACTTGAATCGTGAACTATCATAACATTCCCCAAATTGCCACACCGCTTACTCTAACTTCTGATATTTAAAAGTTCCTAAATTGCATCTTTTCTTCACGCTTCACTTCTTGGGTTTGGTTGGAAAAAAGTTGCCATTAATTCTGGCCCCAAAGAACCCAAAGGACATGTTAATGAAAAGACGCTTGAGCCCGTCACAAGGACGTTTGTAGAGAAGAGAACGTATATCAAATTTTGTAGAATACTACGGAGACAAACGAAATGTTGAAGCATATGTACCGCAATGATACATTATAGAAAACGAAAGCTTTTGAATGGAATCGACGTTTCAGGGAAGTCAGGGCAAATTTTGAAGACGCGGAACTCTATGGACATCCACAGACTTCTCACTCCCCTGAAAACATTGAAAAAGTTTCTGTAAGTAACGGCGGGGTGAAAACGAAAACAACTGTCTTTCCACATCCAACTTTCTCCCCTAATTTAGCCTCCTGCGAAATTAGAATATTTCCAGAACTGGTATGTCACTTTCAGGGTCACCCATTCCAATCTGCAGATGAAATTTAAAGTGAATCACAGGTTGAATTAAAGGACATAGCTGAAATTGGATTCCAGAAACGTTTCAATGATCTTTACAAGCGATGGAATAAGTGTGTTTTTGCTCAAGGGTCTTATTTCAAAGGAAGATGTGTTTCATTTAATTGGTAATACTTTTTAAGTTATAGACTCAGTCTGGGAACTTTTGAATCCTACCTCGTAAAACCTCAGAGCAGACGATGTGAGAGTTCTAAAGCTCATGACTGAGTTTTCACCAAAGATTACAAATTTTGCATGAAATAACTTCATTTTTTTATTTAATGATATCTACAATGAATGAACTTAATGGGCAGCAGTCTAATTAAGGACAATAAAGACCATGACTAAACAATTACGAAGTCCGTCACTGATCAATCAAAGGGGTCTCAGGGGTGTTAACTTTGTCTCGAGAGCTGGAAATATAAAGAATTTTCAACTATATATAATTCTTTGAAATTGTAATTAAAAGAATCGAATCTTTTACACGTTATTTATAAAGGAATGAGGCTTCAAAAGAGTGTACAATGTTTGAACTATAATCAGAATTTTAAGAAATAAGCATATGAAAATATGCATGCATATGAAAATAAGAAACATTTCTGTAAAAAATAATAATTAAGTTTTACGTTGCGCTTTTCTAAAATAGTAACTATAATTACTAGCAATAAGTTGATTTATAAAATTTAATGTATCCTTATTACACTGTAAATATTTTTGTATAAACTGTGAATAATACATTATATTTTTTAAGAAATAAAAAAAAACACATATTTTTTAAAAAATTTCAATGATTTTCAAATATTTTGAAATATAAAAGAAATACAATACTAAAATAAAGTATAGTTTTGAAAGTATGATACATTTTATATTTCTATAAAGTTTTATACATCTAAGGATACTATTTTGGAAAACAGCATGCGCAACGTAAAAACTACTTAATATTTCTCACAGAAAGATTTCTTATTTTCATATGCTTATCATTTTTAAAATTACGATTATATTTTAAACATTTTGTACTTTTTTGAAACTTCCTTCCCTTATAAATAATATGTAAAAGATTTGAATTATCTAATTTTAATTTCAAAGAATTATACCTACTTGAAAATTGTTTATATTTTCAGCCCTCGAGACAAATTTAGCACCCTTGAGTGGATAAATAATTAAACGTTTATACATTAATATTTCATTTCAGCTGAGAATTTATATTTCTACTGACTAATAATTCATAGAAAAAGGACGTTTAGAAACCAAATTCCAGCTGTACGTTAACCACTTGTGACGGGCTCATCTCGATTTCCACTAAAACTCCTTTTGGGTTTCTTTAGGGCCAGAATGGAAATTCTTTCCAACCAAATCAAGAAGTGAAACGTGAAATATGCAAATTAAGAATCTTATAAATAGTAGAAGTTTTGCGTACGCGGGGTGGCTATGGGAAGTGAATATATGAGGTCTATGATTACAAGTGTTAAAACTTAAGTGAGAGGAAATCCCGCATCCACGATTTAATCTATCCGTGCCAGTGCGTTCAAGTTAAAGGTGGATACCATTCCACACGAGTTAAAGCGACGTCAGTTAGGATTCAAGCGAATCGCTGCTTACCCAAGATAGAGTGGTTGGAGCATCTAATTAAACTACTAAGAACTGTGTATTTATTGATACTAGGATTAGTCGGTAAAGTTAGACATAGTTACGCGATTATTTGGTAATACGTATTGTGTGTCTCTTCACCTCAGATTCACTTGGTTTGAATATTAATACTATAATTGTATATTGTTTAAGTTAAGATCTTAATAAAGAGATATTAAGATTATGGAAACGTCTGGTTCTTCATTCACTCCCACATTTCTAGGTCGCGAGGATGATATAGAAGTAGGGCAGACCCCACGGACACCTGCCTTACACACTGACATATCTAAGCCTTAATTTCTTCAAAAATCTATATAAGTAGGTGTTAACTAAATTAATCTTTGAGAAGAAATGTTATTATTCATTTAAAATGTAAGACTCCAAATTTGAATTTTCTCAAATTATCACAATAATGCAAAGTACCACTGTAGATTCTTGGAAAAAATGAAACTCTAGGAGCTTGTTAGGTGCAAAATAATCAAGACCGCCGAAGACTACTAGATATTGTATTAACCAAGTTTATGGAGCTAGAAACTGAATTTCTGTGCTCTTGGTTTTTTTAATAAAAAAAAACGACTATAGAATAGACTATATGATGTTCCGCATTTTATAAACGAAATTAAAACTTTAAGATTGAATGTTATAACTTCACTTCTTAAATAGTATTTAATTAAATATTTCGAATTTAATCGAAAGAAAAACAAGGGTTCTTTTGTATATAAGTCATTTAAGATCAGTATTAACTTATGTATGCGAAACTTGGTCCATGTCACGAACACATGAGATCATGATAAGTATTTACGAAAGAAAGATTTTAAGATTTATTTTTTTGGAGAAATTCAGGAAAATGGAACGTGGCGAAGAAGGTAAATTAAGAGTTGTATCAATCCATAAAGAATCTGGCATTGTTAACTTCATTAAAATACAACTAATTAAATGGGCAGGTCACGTTGTCAGAACGGATGAAAACCGCTCCACTAAAAAAGTCTTTAATGCCCAACCAATTGGCCCTCAAAAAGAGGGCAGGCAAAATCTTAGATGGATTGATAGCCTAGAAAAAGATCTTTTAGTTTTTAGAACTAAGATTGGAGAACACTACCAAGAAGAAGCCTGGCCTGGAAAAAGCTTTTTGAGTAGGCCAAGGCCTACCCTGCGCTGTCGAGCCACTGAGGAAGGAAGGAATTAAATATTAGTTGAAATTCGAATTCGAACTCCAAACATAGTAATTGGTATTAAATTACTGGGAAGACTCTTTGGGAATTCATGACAATCGAGCTCCAAAATGAACGTAAATAAATTTTCAAACTTGTATATTTACTCTTTATATTTTAATGTTATATTTACTTATTATAATATTTAAAAATAACTGATTTTTTTCTCTATATATAATATTTTTCTCCTTGTAAAAGTTGAATCTCAAACATTCAGGGATTGACTAAATTGTATTGAACTTATAATAATATTAAATTTCTCAGAGTATAATTGCAAAATGTTAAAATTGTAAGAAGTACGAAAAGCTCTAGAAAAATTCTTTTTTGCATAAACGCATCCATATATTCATAAAACAATGTTGACATGTTTAATAATACATAGAGAGGTACACTTAAAAAGTTTTTCAAGTAATCCTTTCAAAAGAAAACTCAAAGGAAAGAGTAACATAGTATTTATGAAGGAAAACAAGAGCTAATATTTATCAATAAAAAAGATGACTAAAGAGCCATGTTGCATTTATATATTAAGTTGACAAACTTCTACCAGCAGCGTATGTTCCTGACACCTCTTATCAATTACTTCAAGCTGAAAGATTATTTAGGTTGTGAATCCTGCAGTGGAGAAAAACGACAAGCGGAGTTGGTGAGGATAACATACATCTTTGTTTTTTTATTTTCCTTCTTTATCTACTGTTATCGCAAGGGCTTAGTTTATAAGCCTTCATTTCAAGAATATTTTCTGAAAGAAATGAAAATCATGCTTTGGTTTAATAACTGTTTAACAGAAACATATGAGAAAAAACAAATGAGAAATGTTACCTCATGTTGTGCTTCAATTGAAAATGTTCTGCATAGTAATTTCTAGGGCTGGTACACTTTCAATAGTTTAGAATTTGTAACGAGAATTCATAGTAAAATACTTTTTTTCTCAATATTTCCCAAATGTATTTATAATAAGAAATCAAAAGTGAACAAAAACAAATTTGACAAATTTGAAATGGTTTTAAGGTTTTCAGTAGATTATTTTTAGAAATGTATATTCTCATTCATTATTTTAATACCAACTTAAATAAATTCATGCCACTGTCTGCATAGTAATATGTAGTTCAGTAATTGACATTTTTTTTACTATTATATATTTTTTTGCCATTTTAAAATTTCAGTTGAATAATTTTATACCTTAAATGATGTATACCTTATTAATTCATACGTAACTGAATCTTATTTTGAAAAAAAAAATTGAAGTAATTATTAATTATTGTAATATTGCCTTGAGGATCTATGTTGTCGCTCCTCTCTAAAGTGTTCCTCAAGGAAGGAAAGGGGGTGGGGGATAGGTAATGGAATATTTTGTTGTGTATGATGGCGTCGCACACACAAGCGTTGCATAATTAAGAAGACTTGGACGTTCATTTATAAGGTTGAAGAATTAATGCGATTGCTGACAAGCATATTGCATATTATTTAAAAAATAAATATTTCTCTTAATAATTAAAAGTTATACATAATCTACATTTTAATTACACATATAGTTCCCTTATAGGTGGACGCAGAAGCCTAGTGATCAAAGTAACGGACTCGTGGCCGGCTTGTCATGAGTTCAATTCTATGCCTCTTAAATCCGGCAGTGCAAAAAGGACTGATGTACGTTAAATATGTCGAGGTTCAAACGTTCTCATATTGGTGCGGTGTGGTAGTTAGGGAAGGGGGTCGCTAGGTCAGTGTCTTCCTCGTCACTTGACCTTGGCTCAAAATCACGAGGTCCGTCATCACAAGCCCTCGAGTAGCTGAATAGTGTGATGTTAATATTCACTCACTCATTTTCCATTATAGGTTTAAGATGGAGAGATTAGTGCAAATTTCATTGGTATGTAGACCAGGCAGTCATACTGTTCTGCAATCCAATATAACATTAAGCTTTTTACCATTTTTGTGTTCAGCATGTCGTTGAATTAATTGACTTCTCTCTGGCAATTATTTGAAAAAACTGGCAGTCTATCGAAAAATTTTCAGGATTTAATTAATTTTCGTATCTTTTAAACTATATCAAAAGTACTTTTCGTAGTTATGGATTCTTTTAACATTTTGTTCCTACTTTTATATGCAAAGTCTCACAGATATTGAATATATATTTAACATTACAAATATTAACACATTATATTTACTCCAAAAACTTATTTAACAACAACTAAATTTGACAAACTATAATTTCTGTGAGATTAATGAGGTTCGACTACTTATTTTTCTATTCTAATATTAAGATATTCTTCACCTAATTTTTGTCACGACTTCATCAAAACACAGGAATAATTCCTTAATATAGTGTGCTCCTGCGCATTACATTTCTCTTCCAGGATCATCAATAAGCACGATGAAGAACCTAATTAAAGATCTTCTCTCCGGTAAAGAGGGCTTCGTTCCCGGAACGATCAAAGTCGGGCTTTCATCATCGGAATGTTTGGCGAGATTAAATGCATTTATCTTCGGAAGACATAATGCATTTACTTGAGCAGAATCCTCATTGTACCCACTATCAGTTTCGTGGCCATAGGTGCAATGTCTGAATTATGGTAATTAGAAGCTCATTGAAGCTGGGAAGCGAAAACCTGAGCAATGAACCGGAGTAATAATAAGGCGACGGAATCATAAAACAGCAAGAGAAATATCGTGCTCGCAGTGGGGTAGCTACTAGGTTTTAAACGTAGCTGGGAATATATTTATCGCTATATTGAGGAATAAATCATAGGTACTGTTTTCATCAAACGAAAAAAAAGTGTACTTTCACTTTAATGTACAAAAATTGAAATCTAGCTTTTTAATTACATAAGTTTTTTATTTATTGTTACTGAAAATATATTTTTTCCCTGTCAAAAAATATCATTTATGTGATGAAATTTTTTTTTTTTTTTTTTTTTATCAAATTCAAGAATTTTTTTTCTTTTTTTTTAGCATTCAGGTCTTTTTTAGCATTATGCTGAGTCAAAAATACAATTTATATGTAATGAAAATTTTAACGTCGGGACATTTTTTATGTCATAACGGAGCTGTATGTTAATGTAAAATAATACAAATAAATGAAAAAAATGTGGGAAATATTGTGACGGGCTCACGCGTCTTTTCTTTAACATAACCTCTGGGTTCTTTGATGGCCAAGATTAATGACAACTCTTTTCCAACCAAAACCCAAGAAGCGAAATGCGAATAAGAAATGCAAATAAGATAGCTTTTAAAACAACAGAAGTTTCAGTAAGCAGGATGGCAATTTGGGGAAAGCTATGTTTGAAGAGATACAAGCGTGAATTGACAGCCTATCGTACAGTTACCTAGAAACCCAGCCATTATTACAAGGTGCATACCATTGCACGCGTGCCCAGACGTTTCCATATAAAACTTGAAATTAAGTTTGAATTAAGGTAGGACTGATTATTTTATATTAGAGCTTGTAATATTATTAGAAATGAGAGTAGGCGGATAATACAATTATAACATAGAGAAAGTGGTCTAAGTTACGAGATTCGGTTTAACTATTTTTGTGTGTTTGTTCATTCTAGATTATCATTTATATAAATTTATCTAAATTATTAGACGTTTAAGTTATATTCTTAATAAAGTCATATTAAGAATTTAAAATGTCTGTTTATTCAGAGAATCCCACACCTCCAGCTCACGCTGACAATCAAAGATATGGTCACCAAAGGGGGACCATATCACAATATTTATTTAAACTGTATATAGTTTTAAATAATTTCTTTGATGATTAGTACGTGAGTTTGGTGGAATAGTTTTTAATAAAAAGCATTTTCTACAAAAAAATAAAAAAAAAAAAAAAAAAAAACTAGTTAAAGTTTTGTTTTTATAAGAAATGAGGTATTTAATTTTGCTAAGAAAATGATAATTGAAAAATGGTATGCATTTATAAGCGTTCAAAGACAAATTCTGATTTTTCTGTCAACTGTATTTCATTAATTCATAACTAAAATTTTTCTTCTGTTTAACGATGGGGGAAGAACATTAAAAGTTACTTCAGCATGAAATTCAGCATTTTATCTTAAAAATGATTTTTTATTGGAAGTAAAAGTAGATATTGCTATTTGAAAAATTTGTTGAAATAACATATTTGTCCGACAAACTAAAAAAGCAAAAGTAGTGAGATTATGAAAAACAACTACTCGGAAAATGAACTACTTTTTAATATTTTATTTACTCTTGTTAATAATTGCCGTAACCAAAATTTTTGAATTTTCCCTTTTAGTTTCTTATAAAATAAAAGGAATTGATCTAAGCGATTTTTGATATTAAAAATCCATTCAATTTTTTAACACTTTTATTTGGACCACAATACTTCAAAAATTCCCAAAAAAACGTTGATTTCCAGCTTCGTATAAAAGGTAGTAGATTTGTTTTTTTTTTTACTTTTTGATTACTTCGACAACATATTTTTCAAGTATACTAGTACCTAAAATTTTTTTTATAATTTGTATAATTTTTTGTGTCATATTTACATTTATTTAAGAATAATATTTGTACTGATTCAGATAAGAGATAATGTTTGAACAAACCAAAGCAAATAAATCTTTGTCAATGCAAATCAGTGTTATGCAATGTAAATTTTTTCCAGAAATTTAATTAAATTTAAACTTAAAGCAATTTACATAATTTTTCAAAACTTTTTTAGTTCAGAATTTTTATTTAATAGTTTAATGAAGTAATAATAGTTAATGAAATATATATATATAGTTATTTTCCCTTTTTCTAAGCTTTAATATAGGTATTATTATTTCTTTTAGATTGAGAAAAATAAACTACAAAAAATAAAAATGAAAATTTCGTAAAATAAATAATCGAGAAATTGTTTTTCAACTTTTTTTTGCTAAGCCTGTGTTAAAAAGAAAAGATTTACATTATTTTAAATGTAAAAAACTATTTAATAAAAAATAACTTTTTTAAAAAAATAATGTTTCAAATTTCTTCTATTAGTGATGAAAGGGCATGTAAAACATATTTAAAATGAACAAATAAAAAATGTGTACTTTGAAAGCATAAGCATGTGTGTTATCTGTTTTTGTGCATTATCATCCAATTAGATTACAAGAAGGAAAATAAAAGTTACCTAATAATTGTTATCAAAATTTGAGTAACATTTCTTAATGATGGATTCATTATGAAGTGTTACTTAAATTTTGAAAATATGACCAATCAAATTGATCAAGCGTAATTCTATTAACAATGAGGCAAATTACATTTTTTTCTATTTTGAACTTCTAAAATCTCTTTGTGAAACGTGGACGGAGGAAATAAAAACTATAGGATAAGAAAAAATCTTTTCAATGAAATTTCAGATACGTGATACTTTCAAACTTCGTTTCTTGTTTTTTTCTTTTTTACACTCAGCAGAATGGCAACAGTGTGATATCGAATTTTCCTTTTCAGAAAATATATTTCGAAAGTCATGATTCGCATTGATGATGTCAAAATTTTTCATTTTCGAGTCCGATTTGAAAAGAACTCTGATCTCATCTTCAGAGGTCCTTCAGAAAAATTGATAGGAATAATTAAAATAATGTTCTTTTTTTTTATTTTTAGCTACTAGTGTTTTAGGAAAAAGCAAATTTAATAAAAATATCATGAAATATATTTTTTTATCATTATAAAATGCAAAATTTTTCATTAGTTAAATTTTTATTATGATGAAATATTTGGCTTAGGAATACTCATAAGTATGTGCTGAAATGGCTACTCCAAAATGTTGAAAAATTAACATAATACGTTATTTATTTTTGACGTATAATAGTTGAATTATATAGAAGGAAATTAGTGACAAATAATATCAAAGTTGAATTACTTTGATTATATAGTAATACCCCGAACTTACTCACTAAGTGGGATTGATTGATATAGTATTTAAGTCGAATTCACGCAAGTCAGGTATTATAATGCAGATAATTTTTTTTTAGTTGGGGTCGGAAGTGAAAGAAAATAATAATTTAGAAAAAAAATAAAAATAATTTCATTAAAAAAAATTAATGAAATCTTAGAAAACACAAATGCACGCAAAATCGCAAATAGAAGTTATTTTTATTCAGAATATTTTATTAAACTTACAAAGCAGCCTGCCGGTTCAAAGATTTTTTTCCCTTGCAAAATTTCCTAGTAGCATGCTAATAATTTTTTATTCCTTGTTTTGTTGAAAAAATACGCTCTGCGTTGGATTTTTCTGGAATTTGTAACCTCATTTTCAATTAAACTATGGTTTTCTGTCAAATTCCCAACCACCATTCAATCTTCTGATTGAACTGAGTCAAATTTTTCAATGTCTTGCTCTTACTCATATATTTCTATGAGTTCATCAATTGTCAGCTCCTGATTGTGGGAATCCAGCAGTTCTAAAATGTCCTCACTATCCAATTCTAAATTTATTTGCCTGGCAAAATCGATAATTTCCTTAACAGCATTACCAATTTCATCAGGCTCTACCGCTAAGTTTCAGTGATGAGGCAAAAAAAAAAAAAGATGAATTGTTGAGATTTGAAAATTGCTTAAGTCGGGGTATTGTAAGTACAAATATTACTGAACAATTAAAACTTTAACAGCATATATTTTATATATTTTTGCTACATATAACTGACATAAATGTAATAAAACATAAATTTGTGACTGAGCTTTCATCGCGATTTCTATTAATGTAATCTTGGGGTTTCTTTGAGGCCGAAATGGCAATTCTTTCCAACCAACTCAAGAAGAAGAACGTGGTTATGTAATTTAGGAATCATATATATATATAGTAATATAAAATAAAAGAGAAGCAGTACTAAAACCTATAGTGCTAAAGCAGGAAGAAATTGGAATTCACCAGACACAACAAATGTAGATGCAAAAAAGTCTTTGGACTAAACTAGAGACCTATTATGATTTCTAAAGCTGTCGCTGAATTAGGCTAGCGAATTAGGGTTAGGAATGCTTTATGGATCCAACCTTCCCCGTACAGCAAAAGCTTTCGACATAATAGTGAAAAAAAAAGTTAAAAAGTTAAGCCTAATACAATACGTGGAAGAAAAACCTAAAAATATATTAAAATGAAGCTAAGAAAAGAGAACAATAATGAATGTCTCAAGGAGAGGAATAATAATAATAAAAAAAAGCAACAACTTACGTGTAAAATAGTTACTCTAGATGGAAAATTCAACCTTCCACAGTAAATGCCCAACGCGAAATGACTTAAAAGAAATAAATCGACTATTCGAGAAGGAAAAATCATGGCGCCACCTGGATATTTATTTTGCAATTAAACAAACAAGTAAGATTTTTTTAAAAATAAACTAAATAAAGGAAGTTTTAAAAACGATAGTGAAAAGTTAAAAATAGATAAAATCAAACAGAAATATATTACAAAGTAAATAAACTTGGATGATTATATACTAATCGATATATTGTAATTAAAGACAGCGCTTAAAATTTTTTGTTTTTGTTTTTTTAAAATAATTTTTTTAAAATAAACTAAATAAAAGGAATTTTAAATAAAATAATGAACTAAGATAAAAATATATTTAATTAGAAATAGAAATATATTTATAACTAAATTTACTTGGATAATTGTATTCTAAACAATTATTGCAAAAATTCACAAAATTACTTTGTTTTAAAATGTTATCAGAAACTAAATCATCGTTTCTTTTTATAAAATTTAAGATAATATTTCTAAATATTGATAGGTGTAGGTTACTACCCCAAAAAGGCATTTTTATAATGTTAAAATCAAATGAGTCTCTTTTATCAAAAATATTACTTAATAGCAAATTATTCTTAACCTTTAATTGAAGGTCCAAAAAGTTAGCGGACTTATTATTATAATTAGTTTTCACTAATTTTAAATAGTGGGGATAGTAATTAAGGTTAGGAACAAAGTCTACTATGTTACTAAATATAATTATATATATATTGGAAATTAGCTGTAGAGCGGAGTCTATGTCTGGGTTTCTGTCTATGCGCAGAACTTATTGCTGAGTGGGAAGTGAAGTCACTAAGTAGAGAGTTAGCTGTAAAGTGATTTGAGATAAAGTTAGAAGAATCCTAACTCCGTGAAATATCCTAGCCGTGCCGGTACTGACAAACCAAAAGTGGGTTCGAGGCCATAAGGAACACGGTCGGATTAAAGGCACATCAGAACCGGTAAAGAACGTAGCTGATTACATAGGATATAGCGGTAAGCTAATTTTATGTAAGCTATAAGTAAAAGGCGTATATTAATGATAGAGGAACTAATCTATAAAGTTAGATTCAGTGGTCAAGTACGCGACTATTTGGTAATACGTGTTGCGTCTTCTCATTCAAGATCAACTTGCTTAATTATTATTGTTGTGTATTGTGTTTAAGCTAAGACCTTAATAAACAGGTATTAAAATGAATGATTTGAGTGGTTCTTCGTTCTTCCCCACGGAAACAGGTCACGTAGATAATGTAGAACTGAGGTCCCCACGCGGGCGGGATCTTCATAAATTCACCGTTCACTCATATAAAAGGTATACGTATGGAAAAAATTCACATGCTTTCAGGTGAAGCGGAATATATGTTCCTAAAAATGTTCGCTTGAAGTAACTGCGGAACACAATTTTTAAACATCGTCACAGACACAAACAAATTAAATATAATTCAACATAGATGCAATATTAAAATAAAATTCCTTATCCTTTCAAATTTTAATGAATGGGTAATTTTTTTTATTTTTTGTACTAAATGTTCATATTTTCTATGACTTCAGTTACATATGAAAGTTTATTACAATTGTGTTTGTGATATACGAATACTAAAATAACCCCTTCAGAACATGATTTTCACCAGGGCCGCTTTAGCACATACAAAATTACATTAATTTTGTTTGCTTTTGTAAATAGGCGTATATTTTGATAGTAAATTGCCGTGCAGTGTTGTTATTTAAACATATAGGCATTAGAACATTCAAATATTTTCTTTCTGTTTTTACAATCTACCTCATGAAGGCAATTAAATAAATATTTTTGGTGTTTTATACAGCAATTTTATCACCTAAAAACTTCCAACTCCCTTAAAAAAAGAAGTTTATGGGAACAATTTTTTATCATTATTTTAAAGCTCTAAATATTTTTTTCCAATACAAGGAAAAAAAGTGTAAAATTATAAAGTTAAATTAAATTATGTGTCATTATTTCAAATTAAAACTGTTGATGAAGGTAGTGATACAGATTTCAGGGTAAAAATCAGGGCGACAGAGGTACAAAATTATATCACAGCCTTTCTATAATATTTATATTTATATAAATCTTCATTACATGTAAAAGTATATGCAAGATACTCCTTAACCGGGTTACTCGAACATCGTACAGGCTATCAAAAGTTGGTCACAGTCTGTTTGCCCGTACGCTGTACGATCACTGATATTTTCTTCTTACTTTCTTCAATTTGCACGTATTTTTTATTCTTCCATTGATGTTATTTAGCACTAGTGTTTTGAAAAGGTGATGCAGCTTGTCTATAGAACTGAAATTGTAAAAATAGTAAATACTTGAAATTTGTGTTTTACTGTATGCAATGCTTTTGCATTCAGACTCTTCATGAAATTGTATATAAAACCAACAACGAAAACACTTTCTTATGAAAAGAAAAAATTTTGACGCAGACTCAGAATTGTCCACTGATTATATGAATTATTCTTCAGATGATTCGTTCTATGATATTAGCGTTATTTGATAAACTTTGAAATTATAAAATGAAAGGAAGAAATATAAAGAATTTTTTTTCCTAATTGCAATATGGAACTTTAATGTCGTTTAATGTAGAAAAATAGGATGAAGTATACTGCTGGAATTTAGACTCCATCTCATTGGTCGAATTATTTAAGATACTCATTTAGACAAGACTATGTGCAACTTGTTGCTTTAGAAGAAATGAAAATGGAAAGATAATACAAAAAGAGACGAGAAATTTCTATCCTGACTCCAATGTAAGATATCGTATTACTATTACACCATGCTTCAAATTGTACGCACGCCCGCACCCCCCCCCCCGAACTGTTTGAAAAAGAACGAACATGAAAATTTTTCTGAGATATGTCAAACAAGTTTCATAGCATGCAGGGTGTACATGTGGCAGGTTTTGTGCTCCACAACTGTAAAATAAAAATTTCGTATGAATTAAAATTTTTTTTTAGACACAAAAGTAAAGGCTCCTTTTGTACCGACAGAAGTATAACGTTAAGTCAATAGTGATAGAAAGTTTGAAGTTGAAGGATACAGGCACGCGCGCGAATGGGAATCAAGAGGGAAAATAAAGCAGAATGGATACAAAAGCAAAAAATGCAGCACAAAATATAAAATTGCTCAATGCAAACGGAAACATTCAGTAATTAAAATTATGCAATGCGGAAGATTAGGGAACATGATCATAATAAGAGTTTCAAAATACAAATACATAAAGCATATATACACTACACAAATACGTATACATACATACACACACATACATATATAATTGTTTTTAAGTATATATATATATATATATATA
>BMAV01005739.1:0-20160 GCA_019973955.1 Trichonephila inaurata madagascariensis | reverse complement strand
ATCAATTATCGTCATTCAAAATTAAAAAGTTCACCCTGACAGCTCTCATGTAAAATTAGGGAATTAAACAAATCAGGAATCAATATATTACATTATTCTGACACTTAAGTCATGCAATACTTATACCGTACCCAACAAGTGCAACTTACAATTGTAGTTTCAGAATTTTAGTACAACATAGTTTTACCATTCTGATAACTCTTATACAAAATGAAAATTTCAAAAAAATCAGCTTATTTAATAAGATAATTAAATAATTATTAATTTGTTAAATTAATCTCCATTTTATTTAATAATAGAAATTAATTTTAATGAAATATATGTAGATTCTGAGACATTTTAAATTTAAGTAATTAAAAATACACTAATATCGTCAGTAAGTATAAAAATTTTGAACATAATAGGAAAAACGGAATTCATTTTATTTGAATTACAACAAATATCACCAATTTGGAAAACCCTATGTTAAACAGATTGATTTTGTTAAAATAAATGGAAAATCATTGATTTTTATACCTATGTTAGAATCTTTTACAGTTCCATTATTTCCAAATCTTCATTTTTATTTTGAAATGATTTTTTTTTTCCTTTCACTTAAGTTGATAAATGTTCGAATCGAAGAGAAATGTATAAATGGGAATAAATCTGACAAGAAATCGAAAAGGTCATTATTTCCTTGACATCCTTACTTTATTCACCTTTTAATATCAAACAATATAAAGCCCTATTCAAATTTAATAGAATATGAAATATGATGCCGGTAATAATAATTTTTCATAGGAAACCTATTTTTAATTTACGGTTACAGAGAGGTTCCAAAATAAGCGAAAAATATCTATAATAAATAATGACTGATTTTTGAATTTTTCTACGATAAATTTTTACATCAAAAAGTTAAAGGTTTGTAAATTTAATGTAATTTTTTTTTTAGTTAAAATAAAAATGTAATTTAAAAATAATCAAAAAATAGCTACTTTAAAGACTCAGCAAAATTTTACTGTTGCTTATTGTTGAAACACTTTTGCTTACATTTAATTTATTTTCTTCACTACAAACATGGTGTACCAGGTTTATTGGGAGAAACTTTATGGTGTGGTAGAGGCATCACAAGGATTCAGATTTGAATAGCAACCGATGGTTGGAAACGTCTTCGTTCGGTGCTGGATGGAGTTGCTCACAAGAACTTTGGAGCTAACAGACTACATTACCGCAATCATTTGAGATACCATCACCCGCAAAAGAGAATAGAACGTTTTACGAACACCGGTCTGGTTGATATGCACCCAATTTACAGACTGGCCGAAGGAAATACGAGCAGCAGAAAAATATTACCGTGAAAGGAACTCACGCAGGGAGATGCATTGGACAGCGGGATGTTTACTAATTTGACCACCGGTTTTTACTAACATCTGCAGATTATTTCAGCTTTTTGCAAGATCTGCTACCAAACTTACTTGACCCTGTACACTGGCCCTGTTGCAAGAATCGTCTGTGCTTTTGTAGATAACCAGCAAAATCCACTTGTATTTGAGCAAGCCCGCGAATCCATTGTCCGACGATGTTACGCATGCATCACTAGAAATGGTGGAATATTTGAACATCTTTTGTGACATTTTCACATATTATCTACCACAGCGCGCGTAATATCTTCGACCAACAATTATTTCAGATTATCTTTTCTTGTACCTGCCATACTACTTTCCCATGAAGTTTCCAACCATGGTTTGCTTTATACAAATCTGAATACTTGTGATGTTCCCTACCTTCCGTTAAAGTTTGTCCCAATGATCCTGGGACAACCTGTATATCTGTGTGTATGCTACTGCTAAGAAAGCATTATTTTGTTTGAAAGTATTCTTGTTCAATAAAACTAGAAAAAAAATATGACTATTGGTGTTTTTTTATTGTATTTAAATTACGATTAATTACGTGTTTGTTATGACGTCTAAGGAATGGAATATTGTCCTTATTTAAAGATACTATAACGCTAGTAGATATTTTGTTTAATTTACGAGTCAACCTCTAAAGTCATACCTCTAGCGCTATCCTTTTTCAGCTTTTCTACCATAGTGCACTTATCCGCCATCTTCACTTTCAGTGGGAGGTTCAGGCTATCACTGAATTTCTCCGTCTAAGTCAAAATCGTTTAATTATTTAGTCAGGTTTGTTATAGTGTCGTTATAGAAAATTGAACTTTTGTCTTATTTTTGCTTAAACTGAACAATATTTCTCTTAGGAAATGAAATAAACTATGTTTATATTTAATAAGATATGGATAAATTTACGTTACGCATGAACACAAAACATTGATTTTACATAGTTGTTTTAATCACACATAATCTTCAGCAACGTTTCTATTAAATGAACACTTAAATCATTAAACGTGTTTAATATAATAAACACAGTGGAAGTTATTTCCTCTAGGTAAGTATTTTATTAATATACACTCTATAACCAAAAAAAACGACGCACCAAGAAGGAGTTGCCCGATAGTAATGAAATTTTTTTTTTCGTATGCAAAAACATTTGTACCAAACATGCAAATTATTAAAATTTGGTGTCCAATGAACGAATAGCAAGAGCTATAGCGCATCGGAACTGCGCACTTAGCAGATGTCTATTAGAAGCGATTCTCAATCTGATGAACAAAATTTCTGATGCATAGCGATTTAGCGAACCTTTCAACGAAAAAATGCCTCGCCACAGGATTCGATCAACTGTCAAAGTTCGAAAGAGGTCGTATCATTGGATTGAAAGAGACAGGTTGGGCAAATTGGAGAATCGTTCGTCATATGGGTCGAAGCGATGTGGCCATTAGAAGATGCTGGCAAGAACGGGTGAACAGTGGCAGATTCCAGCGTCATGATAGTGGAGGTCGACCTAGAGCCACAGGAGATTGGGAGGACAGATTGGTTGTCAGATCAACTCTCACAGTGCCTGTTTCATCGTTATCAATCATCAGACGTGCGACCCTCACGCGAACGTCCGGCTGATAGAGCGAAATTTATGCCGCTGAGCGCCACCATCCATTCACGCCTACATATTTTCGAGCCAGATTACAGAGGTGCTTGTCTGGATCAAGTTGAAATCATGCTAACTAGAGACGTATAGTGTTTAGCGACGATTCCCACTTCCAACTGTGTCCTGATGATCATCGAAGACGTGTCTGGAGACGTTGAGGACAGCGTGCTGATCCTGCTTTCACTATTGTACACCCCATGGGCCCTCAACCAGGAGTTACGGTCCGGGGAGCCATTTCTTCCGATACCCTGACCCCTTTGGTGGTTATTAGAGGTGCATTTACAGCACAGAGGTACATCGACGACTTTCTGAAAACTGTTTTGCTACCGTTTCTTTTGCTGTACCTGGGGCCTTATTTTTCAGCAAGATAATGCCAGACCACATTCAGCACGTGTTGCTATGTAGTATCTTACAGCTTGTCAAACACTTCCTTGGTCAGCCAGATCGCCAGATTTCTCTCCAATCGAGCATATATGGGATATGATGGGAAGGTCACTGTATCTACCAAGAAATGTTGTTGACCTGGCCCGACAATTGGAGCAAATTTGTCAAGAAATACCGCAAGAGACCATAAGGGTGCTTTATGACTCGATGCAGCCTAGAGGTGGGTCAATACCTAATTGAGTTCATTACTTTGTAACTATGTAAATTTGAAATAAACCCTTCCATTTTTCTGAAATTTTAACCATTTTCTATTCTGTACATTATATTCCTACCCACCACTCCTTTTGTGCCTATCGAAAACCCAAAAGTTTTTTTTTATTATTATTATTATTATAGATTTTATTTTTGTAGGTGGGGTTTTATTTTTTACAAAACTTATTAAATTTATTAAAAAAATTAATTAATTATTTTTAATACTTTACAACAACAAATAACTAATTTTTTTTTAAAAAAAAACTTCTATAGGTATTTTATGTCATTCATTTTTGTATTTGAGGATTTAAAATTTTTATTTTGTGGAGAGTTATAAAATTTTGTTTCGGTTTCCCAACATTCACCTAGATACTATTTTTACATGGATATAGCTTTTAGTAAATATTTACAAAATTTTAAGTGAATTTCGTATTTATCTCTCTCAATTTCAAATCACTCTTGTAAACACGATGGCCGAGTAGCTATTTTCAGAAACGCATGGCAAGTGTAGCTTCTTTGTGGCCGTGAACTTGACTCCTGGTGTTAGTAAAGCTCTCCACTTAGAGGGAATGATTCAGGTGGAAGTTTAGAGAGTAGGGTATTAACTCAGACTCGATTTGTGTTAGGGTGCCTCGTTATTTGACCAAGACTAGAAAAGTACGAGGTCTGCCATCAATAGCCCTTGTATTCCAAAAGAGTGTGACGTTAAGGCAGTGCTTCTCAAACTTTCAATTTTTGCGACCCAATATTCAATCATAATTTGCATCGCGCCCTCCTCCATACAATAACGACGTATTAAATTCTATAATGCTATACTTTGACGCTAAACTGACAATACGAATTTAAACTCTTTAATCCCCTGACGTGTATATAAACGTCTCGCCTCAGCATAGTGTGTGTCAATTTTTCCTAAGGCGTATATATATATTGCCTTTCCAAGTACGAACTTTTCTGTGAACTTCGTTTATCCATGTAAAATTATTCCGAAGGCTTCTTGGAAAAGCACACAAAATGACCTTGACATTGTTACTTATTTCAGAGGATTTGATTTTTTATTCTTTTTCTACCCTCCCCCACCCCTCCTCAATGCACCACATAATGCTTACTTACGCAAACGGCATTGGGAACGAATCAGCAAATTTTAATTCTGGCATTTTTAAGGGATTAATTATAAACCAAATTATCAAGATAGTAAGCTAATGTTGGATATAATTTTAAATATGATTGAAATCCATGGGGCCACTTGTAATTATTAAATTGTCCTTAACTTAATATTGTTAAATTAATTATAAAGTAGATTGTGCAGTACTGATACATTCATAAGTATAAATGGAGTATTTTTATTTTTTATTGTGTCAGAATGTATTTTGTTTCTTGTTTCTTACTTTCAGTAGTTACTCAATTTTTAAAACAATCTTTGTTTCGACTTTTCAATATGCTCGTGCCCCCTCGTAGAATATCACGCCCCAGGGAGCGCGCCAACAGTTTGAGAAACACTGCGTTAAGGAACTTTGATTCCATTCAAATTATTTTTATTTGTGGTGAGATTCATTTTAAATCATGGTTATATCAATATAACTCATGTCCCAGATGCCTTACTATATATTCTGTTAGGCATGTCAGTTTCGGGAGACGTCATTCTTTCCCTCTTGACTCTCGTGATTAAAAAATCCCAAGATATATGACATGATTTTAGAGTCAAGGAAAACAGGACTTAGTTTTAAATTACTAAAGGTCTTTTATTTCTTGATCAAAGTTACACATCATCTGACGCAAGAGGCAGAGAGAGAAAGAACGCCACAATATTCACTGTAACTTAATTCCGCAATATTCACTATAACTTAACAATATCGCGCATACAATATTTTGAATCTCTCCGTAACCTTCTAAGTATTTGTTTCATAGAGAAAAGTCTTTACTTTCTTACAATAATATTCACTAATATAAAACTGTATCACACTACTTATTTTAGAACACATCTTCTGGAGAAATCTGTGATCAAATCGCAGATGTTCAGGGATGTTAATAAGAAAACAATAAGAGGCGTACATATCAAACTAAACGCGTTTGTCCTCTTAATGTTTCAAAACATATACAAAATTATAATGATTGTATTCTCCTTTTATCTACTGTACAATATACAAAAAATAAGCTTCAGTTACTAAATACTTAAATTTAGATATGAGAAAATTTTGAGAAATAGTGAATTTTGGATATATGGCCGGTATATCAGAAATAATAATTTCAAAATGAAAAAAATTTAAATGACATGCTTTAAGGTTACTGCTGATAAATAATTAACAAAACAATGTACCAGTATAAAAGAATGCAACGTGACTTTATTTTTTTTCTTATAAAATCAATATCACTTTATATTAGTACATTAGTAAATTTTCTAAAAACTTAATTCTATATCTTTCAACTTTTGCAAAAACACCAATTTCTATCATAAATGTTAATTCATTCGACATCTTAAGATAAAATTATGAGAAGTATATTAAAATTTCTCAAAATTTTGTGTGATGAAACCTATACACTTTGTTTTCTTAGTTAAAATATAAAGAATATCTGATTTAACACAACTATATTTTTTAAATTAAATATATCATATATTATTATTATTATTAAAGTTCTGTTCAGCAAAACTCAGTCACTTCAATGTTCCTAAAATTAGAAATATATAATTCAACTGACCTCCACTTCGTAGCGGCAGAAAACCTTGGCGAACGGAACTCCAGATGTTGTTGTCAGTGGTGATTTGCACTAGTAAAATTTTATTTATTTATTTTCTTTAGATGTTAGTACTTCACTATTATTCATGGTGGTCAAATCAATGTATTATTGGAATTAATTCACAATACCATTCCGAGAAGAAGAAGATTTTCTTTTTCTGGCGGAAGAGAGCGATGTCTTTCTTAAAGGGAATAGGGGATCCACGCTTCTCTTCTTTTTTTTTTCTTCTTCTTTGCCATTAGAACGTTATTTCTTTCACTCACGGCAATCCGGCCCCTTTAGCGTAAAGAGAAATATCGTTCGAGGAGTCTTATAATCGTTATTCAGAGCACTTTTCTCGATGGTTGGTATACTTGACGTCTTCAGCAAAGAGATGTTCAGCTCAGTCGGAATCCCATAAAATTCTCTATAGCACTTCTTACAAAAGTTGGCATGTTGGAAGTTCGTTTTAATTTTAAAAATTTTTTTACTACTAAGAATAGCTTTATGTTAAAATTCGAAATTTATTCGCAGATAGATCCTGCCGGCTTTATTTCTGATACATGATTTCAGAGTCAGAAACAGATTTTAGTTTTTAACAAGGTCTTTATTTGATCAAAAGTTACACATCATCTGACGCAAGAGGCAGAGAGAAAAGAACGCCACCGAACAATCTTAAGGGTTAAACACTTAAAACACCGACGTGCATCCATGTATGCTCTTGAAGTTAATGCTGACATATAGGCTGTTCAATATCACGATCTGAATTAGACATGTTTATTGGCTGGTAAATATATATGTTCGGAAGAAATAATAAATGGGTCATTAGTTTGATACTCTTGAA
Organism: Trichonephila inaurata madagascariensis; assembly: GCA_019973955.1. Lineage (NCBI taxonomy): Eukaryota > Metazoa > Arthropoda > Arachnida > Araneae > Nephilidae > Trichonephila > Trichonephila inaurata. The sequence continues at coordinate 12,947 of BMAV01005739.1, read as the reverse complement.
GAGTGTGAGGAGGTAATATAAAAGTGAAATACTAGATAGGGAATTTAATTTTTAATCTAATTTAATTATCCTTACATATATATATATATATATATATGTTTTTATTTTGTCTAAGTGAGTTTTTTCAGAGTTAGGTTTTATTCATTGTCATTCAAAAAATGACAAACTTTAGAAGTCTTAAGGGTGGAGTGTTTCAAAAAAATTGTTAATATAAGCAATGGATTGAGATATGTAGAACTAATTAATCTCTCATTTAAATTCAAAGAATCTAACGCAGCATCATATTAATTAAGCTGTTTTCTATTGATATAAATGAGTTTCCTGGCTGTTAAAGATCCTAACTACTTGCCAAAAAATTTTTTAAAGAGTTACCCGATTATAATAGCTTACAAAATTACGATCGTTAAATCAGCCGACGCAGAGGTAATTTAAAAGGTAATGTAAGGAATATATATAGAATGCTGAAAATATACACTTATAATATATGAATAGATATATAATTCAAATTTGATATATTACAATACTACAGTTTTTATTTTAAAGAAAATTAGTTGGTTAAAACTGTATAATATACATATTCAAATGCAGTAATGGCTCATTAATCCCATAGGACATTGCGGTTGTGGTAGCCTAGTGGTCAAAATAATGGACTTGCAGCTTGCATGTTATGAATTCGAGTCTAGTACCACAGAAGGCCCTCCATGCGAAGAGGCCCGAGGCACGTTAACTAATTCGAGATTCAAATGTCCTCCCGTTGAGGTGGTGCGTAAATTAGGAGACGGGGGTTCCAGTTCAGGTTTCGTCCTCGTCACTTGGCCATGGCTCAAAATTACGCCGCCACCAATAGCCCTCGTGCAGCTTTATTGTGTGACGATAATATAACTTTCGCTCTTTCCACAGGACGTATCTTAAATCCGACAACCATAAAAAAAAATTATGAATTACAAACGCAAACAAAAAGCTGAGATGGGAATACAAGGCTCAAGATTATACAAGCTTAGCAATTTTAATTCTCTTTTATGCAGTTATTCACTATTTTGTATTGTATTATTTCAAAATGTATACTATTTTTAATGTACAAAATGTTGGTGTATTGGTGTATTTTAGATTATAATCTCTGCTTAATCCCGATAACCTAAAATTTCATGGTAGAGAGTCCATCGGTGATGAGAGAAAATGCGAACTGTGGTTTTATAACAACTTGAATACTTATGTAATTAATTTTGTGTTTGTAATGATGTAGATACAGGATGCGGCCAAAAAAAAACCCGGATAAACAATTTTTTGTATAACTTTCTAAAAAATTAAGAATCTAACAAAATATAACAAATAATAATTGGTGTACACTCGTACTAATAAATAAATTTAATTGTTTTTAAAGCGACCGCCGTTTGCAGCAGTACAGAGGCGCAAACGCTTGCAGAAATTTTCAACAGTGGGCCTTTAATCTATCCCATTCCCACAGAAACGATTGCCTTAGAGAGTCCAAAGTTTTGTGCGGTTTAGTGCAGGCCCTGGACTCCAAAATAGACCATACACTGTAATCCATAGAATTGAGATCCGGAGTGTAGGGTAATCATTCTTCAGATTATATCATATCTGAAAAATTCGCCTTGCACCTCTGTTGTGTCTTTTTGGCCTTGTGAGCTAGTGCAGAATCTTGCTGAAACGTCCAATTTGCATTTCCTAAATGCTTTTGGACTCACAGAAGTACAACAGCTTCAAGAATGTCCATCAGGTACACTTTTTGATTGGTTTTAACGCCCTCTTTCACAAAACCCAAAGGTCTTTTGCCACTTGCGATAATTAAGCCCCCGACCATGACCGACTTTGGATATTGGCGATGTTCAACAATTGCCGAGGTGCTTGGAGCGTCCACAGACCAGATTCTATGATTTTGGGAGTTATGAACTCGTTGAACCGTAAAGAGATGCTCATCAGTGAAAAGGAATCTCTCCCAGTGCTGACTTGCGGCCAGTCTCAAATGTTTTCGGCATCTTCGGTGCCGTACGAGTTTGTTTTTTTCAGTGAGAAGCTGAACTTTTCGCAACTTGTAGGGCTTTAGTCAAAGTTCCGTTTTTGCTATTCGCTTCACCGGTATGTCACTTATTCCCACGTCACGAGTGATCTGTCTCATGGAAACCCTCTGATTTCTCTGGACTCGCTTTTCGATGGCCTTACGATTCCTTGAAATGTTAACAAGGTGTTTTCGCCCACTTACTGGACGTTGAACATCTTTTCAAGCTCTAAAACGGCAGATTGCATCAGGCAATGTTTGCCGAAGTACATTAAGGAAACGAACGATTTCACACTGTCGTTTCCCTTGCTGAAACAACTCTAAAATAGCAGACCTTTTGCTCGACATTATCAAAAACAAATAGATCAAAGTACAAAATAAGAAATATATCAGAAGATATTTTATTATTAAAGTGGTAGATACATGAAAACACCAGTTAAAAGGAAATCCGTTAACTATTCTAGGAGGCAAAAATTTATCCGAGTTTTTCCTTTTTTTGCCGCATCTTGTATATAATTACTGATTACACCATTTAGCTACGCCACACTTCTTGAATTAGAGGATAAAGCCAACTATTATACTCCACACTAGTATTCCACGAATGATCTTAAACTGTCTATCACAATTTTTAGAATGTTTCAGAGATAGTTCTCAATTTAGAGTTTTTAGAAAAGATGACCCATGCTTTGATTTCCTAAAATTTTTCCAAGTCCGTAGAGTTTCAAAACAAAAGCAAAAGTAAAATTACTTATCCGGTATTCATTGAAATTTTTATTTATATCCGCATTTTTCCAGAAAGGAATAAAAAATATAGCTGATTTTTAGAAACACTTTACTTCTGTATCATTCTTTTGTTAATTTAAGTTCATATTAAGTAAACAATGGATTTTATATAAACTGATTTTACAAAAATGTCTTTTCTTTCGACACTGGACAGATTCTCATTATTCAAGAAATGTGTTAATTTTCAAATAAAAAGGATTCAAAAAAATATAATAGCTGAATGTAAAATGAAGAATTCAAACAATGTATGAAAGTAATCACATTGTTAAAAAATTACCATAAACAACTGATTTAGTAATCCTAATAATTCATGGCAATATCTAGACTATTTAACGAGGCTTGCTAAGCAATATATTTTGTAATATTTTGAATAAATTTTCCCTCGCTTTATATTAAATAAAAACTAATGTATATTTTCCAGTTTTGAATAAAAGAACGTGTATTTTTAAAGATATAACAATTTTAAAATTGTAACCCCTCTGAAATCGTAAAGGAAGAAACAGTATCAAAATTATTACTAAAACAATCAGAATGAAAAATAGCAATGAAATATTTTCTCTCAATATCATTTCTGAATTCTGTGAAGCAATTAGAATTCGTGAGTTTTATCAACATAAAGATAGCATGACTTCTGAAGTAGCATGGATTTAGATTGCGAGCCTTGTGAAATCAAGATAGTAATGTGGAAAGATTCGAGTGATACTTCTACTTAAGATGCACACACATTGCGTGGAATAATGGGGAATGTCAAAATCATTATGAGCTGTGTTATGTCAGCTAGATTATTGAAGTGACAGTTCATATATCGTCTTCTTCACCTCAGCGTGATTTAGAGTTACAAGCTAAGCCGTGTGCTTTTAGACAAATGGAGATAAATATACTAAGACTCTTTTTAAACATATATTGCAGAGTAAATTAAAATAGGTGAACAACATATTAAACTTTAAAGACAACCTTGAACATATAGCCATGGTATATCCAGCCTTAAAATGCCTGCACTTGATATTTACTTCAGAAGCAAAAGTTTAGTTATGTGTAAGTTCCCTTAATGAAGATCATAAAGAACTAAAAATATAATTAGTGTGTAATTACTTAAAAAAATAGACTTTCTAAATCCTGAGGATGCATTTTGTACCGGACTTTCATGGTAATTTAGGTTTGATTACAAATCTATGTTAGAAACATTATGAACTCAAAATTGGCTGCTTTAATTGTTTTTCTCAGTTGCAACTATTACATGTTTGAGTCATCGAATTAGTTCCTTGATATTTAAAATATATTAATTTTGTGAAATAATATAATCAAATAATATATAATAATTAAAAAAAATAGATAAAAATCTTGAAAAAAATATTTTTATAAAATTTGGATTTATTTCACATTTTTAAGTTTCCCTCCGTTAATGTAAAAATATTCAAGTTTACTTTTTCATTTCCAGAAACGAAATATTCCAAGCATAAGACATAAAATCCAAACATAAAACAACGTTCCAAACATAAAATCTAATCTGGAATGCTTATATAATCATTTAAAGTGTGCTGAAAAAAATTAATGTGAATGAACTCTATACATTTCATCAAGTGAAAAACGTTCCATAAACTTAATCGTAATTCAGTATAGTGTTTGAAACTGTTTATTCGATTTGCAATATTGTGGTGCATTAATCAATCTGAATATATATGTCAGACTCTATCAGTCAGATTTACAATAAATATGTTTTAGAATGCTTTCTATTAATGTCTCAGATTCAGTTTTCAAAAGAAGTTAGAACTTCAAATCTTTAACTATGTGTATCATGATTGTAGATTTTGTAAATGTTTCTTTGACAGACTAATGTTAATTTAATTGTGAAATAAGACGCGGAGAAAATGAATTAAAGACCATACTTTAAACATAATACTTTTCTTCATTTTAAATCAAACACATAAAAGTAATTTAAGCAAAACTAAAACTTGATTTTTTTATTTTGTTCTTTTCTGTTTCAAATTCAATTAAAATAGTCAAAAAAGTTTCGAAAGTTTCTTTTACAAATAAAAATACAAGTTTCGAAAAACACTCTGTTACTTATATAAAGAATTTAATTTAAATTTCTAAAAAGTGAAAAGTGACTAAATATCAATATATGTTTGCGAAAGGACCAATCCTTATTATCGATTATATTAAACATTTTATTTTCATAAAAGGAGTTTTCTGGAATGATATTAAGATTCAAAGACTTTATTAAAATGTAATCTTTCTGGATTTGAAAATGGAATAAATCCATATAAGTTATATTCTCATGTCTCTCATCATGTATATATGATGGCAAGAAACCTTTTTCAAATTACTAATCACAGTTTTGCATTCTGTACGTAATATATCATTTTCTTATTGAAAAAACACATGTTTTTTATATGCTTTTACTTAATACTCTAATTCGGAATTTATACGAGTTGTAAAGATTCTAAAAAGGTTTTTACACAATTTTAAAAAAACTACAAAACAGTTATCAGCAAACAATCTGACTTGTTGAAAACTTAATCTGCAATGCATAGTGAAATATAGTATGCGTGTTAATAAAAGCGTTATAGCGTATTAATAAATATAGATAAATATCTTCTGATAAATAAAAGAATGTGTTTTTAATGGTACAGATATTGAGAAATTCTGTGACATAAATTGTAATAAATACTGAAATAGTAGTTCCTTTAGGTAATACATATACCGTAAATGCATTAAGTAAAAATTATGAATATAATATACACATAACTGATATCCGTAGTACGATAGATAGTGTGTTATATTTGATACAAAAACATTGCTAGAAACAAAAGAAAAAAGGGTTGTTAGACATAAATCACACATACAAAGCGTACTTATTTTGTCTGATAAAGATGATTAATGACTACCATGTTGATATCATCTTACAACGTTATGCCGTACAGAATGCTCATATTTCTTTTAAAAGACATCTGTAAAAGCTAAGGATAGTTTTCTTTATTTTCCTGAAAGGATATATAGTTTTGATGTATTTATATAAAAGTAGTGTGGATTAATAGATGTGTTCTTATCTTTCTGAAAATACCTCTAATCATTTGAAGAAAAAAATTAAACGAAAAATTTAAATGTTGATCATTAATTCTTTAAAATAATATTGATAGAGAGATTTATTTTGGTACTGTTATTAAGGAGATAATTTTTTCATTAAAATTAATTATTTGTATCAATTTATAGAGAAGAGAAATAAGAATAAAATCTTAGTTTAGTTTAAACCTTCAATAAAGGAGAAAAAAATGTTCAAAATTACGCCAAGTCCTCGTTTTTCGGTATTGAACTTTTACACAATATGACAATAATAATTCGCCAAGGTGAGAAATAAAATAGGATCCATATGAAATATTAGTATTCCTCTTTTAAATGTGGAAGGATATTGCCAGACTATTACATTAGAAATGTAGAAAAACCTGTACACAATATAAGTAGCTATACACATTTTTGAATATTTATTAATAATCGCTTATGAATTTAATTCAGTTTAAATACCAAATTATTATATATCAGAAATTTATTTTTAAAGTAAAATGTTTTTCATAAGACCCGAATAATCGTAAATATTTTGGACGATAGGAATTCAATTTTAAAAGCGTCCCCAATTAAATAGCTCTTGTTAAATAAGAGTAAATATTAGCAAAAAAAAATTATTTGATATTAAATTTCAAACTTCAAAAAATTTTAACATGCATTTTTCTGGCATAAATTTAAATCATACAAAGTACCTAATTGTCTATAGCCAATAGCGAGCATTTTTCTTAAATAAATCTACAATTCAGTGCCAACTTACATAATTAATCATATTTCTCTGTATAAACAGGCTTTGAAGTTACTTTTTTTAGAATGTTCGTGAATTTCATTGACTTCATTAAAACTTCAGTTGAACTTCTTAAAATTTCTTTTAAAACAGAAAGGGCAAACAAGGGTTTGTATTCAGTAATTACAAGTACAAAATTTCATAAAAATGAATATACTTTATCTTTCTAATAACGAACATTATTTCCTTCAAAGAAAGCTTTTGCTTAAGGATGAATCAAAGCAATTAAATCAACCCTAAGCAATTTTTTTACATTATACCTTTGCTCATAAACAGCCACATTTTTCGGTATTTAATAAAGTTCTTTTTTCCTGCAGAATAAGAAAGAAGAATACTTAAATGCATGATTAAGAGCTAAGATTTAAAAGTTTTAGGGCCTTAATTAACCTACCTTGTCTTCCTTTTTTCAAACTTTAATTCTTATATTTATTGAAAGAACAAATATTTCGCTCTTTTAGATTTGTTGGAACTTCGTCGTTTTATGCAAATGAAGTATGAATGCAAATAAAGTATCAAATGACTATCAAAAAACTCGTAAAATGATTTTTTCCCTTACCCGTTCAGTTTGGGATGTTATCTTGAACAAGTGAAGAAAATCAAAATCTCTTCACCGCGTTTCCAGAGTGAATCGAAGTGTTAAGGCGGAAAACACTTTTTCAAAGAAAAGTAAAAAAAAAGGCATTTATCAATCTCTTTTTTTAAGATATAATTCTGGTAATTATTTAAAATGTTGTATTTATGAGGAAATTATTGATGGGGAATTTATGATGTAGAATTCATTCTTATATATTCCCGCTAGTTTTACTGAGCGGTGATTAGTGATCACAATAGAATAAAAATTGGAGAACTGGAAACGTCTAGAATACTCAATGTCTATAGTAGCAAAACTGTCATGAGCTTTAAAGGTATCCGACTCCGTTCGGAACCATGATTTTAAAAAGGCGCATAAATGGATACTTTTCATACTATTTTGTGTCACTTAGATTAGAATACACATATAAAATTGTTTTAAGGACTTGATTAAAATGTATTTAAATACAAATTCGGCTAAAACTTAACTTAGAATAACCTTTTTCACAACCCTTTGTGAAAAATGCTTCTCTTATCTATATTTTGCCTGTATATGTCAGACCTCTGTACAGAGGCTCAACTATGATTTGAAACATTCACATTATTTTAAGAGTTACAACCCATTGAAATAATTATCGGCGTTTTTCTTAAAATTTATCCCCTTTTGTTGTTGTAAAACATGGATAAACCCACTCTAAGTTATATATTTCACAAATTCTAGTTGAGCCTTTGTACAGAGGTCTGAGCTTTATGTACTAGGCAAAATATTATTATAATAGAGCATTTTTCACCAAAAGGAGAATATTTTGAAAAGTTCATTCTATGTTCATTTTTGTAAAAAATAGTGTACTTAAATAATTTTTATTGTAAAAATATTTTTAAAAGGATTTTACGTACATTTTCTAATCTAAGTGACACTAAATATCATAAATATTATCCATTTATATGCTTTTGCAAAATCACGGTTCCGAACGTAGTCGGATACCTTTAAAAACAAAAAGTATCTTTTTTGCTTTCTGCTAATTGAGATTTGTAAAGATGGAATATAAGTGTTTCGTAACTGAACTATTTAAGCGTTCATTCTTGCAGTTGCGTACTTCGAATGTCAATGGAGACCCCGGGGTACCCCAGTGATCCTTCTCTATTTTCGACCCACCATCTTGTGATCCAATTTCTTCTTTTCTTCTTTTCCCGTCCAGACCACAGACCTAGGAATGTTTGGCGCAGTATAGTCAAAACTGGCTCTTTCGCCATAAGACACCAAACTCAACTCAACTCAATGTCAATGGAAGAAACTCCAAAAAATTCTCCAATTTGCTTCAAGAACAAAACTCAACGTTTACCGTCAAAGGGGCGACAAAGCACTAGACCAGGGATGGATACCTTAATTTATATTAAAGCCACAATTGTCTACAGCTGCAGGAAATTTAAGGTCCCCCGCTGGGGGAACCGGTGTTTTAGAAAAGGGGATAAATGGATAATTTTCATGATATTTAGTGTCATTTTGGATTAGAATACATGAAAAAAAATTGTTTTAAGAACATTTTGAAAAAAAATTATTTAAATACAATATTTTGGAAAAAAATTCACTTAGAATAATCTTTTTCAAAATGTTCCCTTTTTGGAAAAATGTTTCTGTTATAATAATATTTTACTTTGTATATAGGGCCCTTTTACAGAGGCTCAACTAGAATTTTCAAAATTCACATTATTTTCAAATTACCACCCATTGAAATAATTTTGGATTTTTTCTTAAAATTTTTTCCCCTCTGTTGCATAAAAAATGGAAAAAACCCCATTCTAAGTTATATATTTAAAAAAATTTGGGAGCTTTTGAAAGAGGGTGAGCTATTCGGCATATATTATTATAATAGAAGTTTTTTCCAAGAAGGAGAACTTTTGGGAAAAAATATTCTAATTTAAATTTTTTTAAAATATTGTATTTAAAAAATTTTTTTTGTCAAAATGCCCTTTAAAAACAATTTTTATACATATATTCTAATCAAGTGACACTAAATATCAGAAAATAACCCATTTATGCGCTTTTCTTACGGTTCCGCGATCGTATATCTTAAGTTTAGTATCAGTTTATTGACACAAATGTACCCCCCTACCAACTTTTCACGATTTTTTAAAGTGTGATTGCCTTTTTAAATTTCATCACATCATGCATGTTTTATATCACCAATGGACTAAATTCATATGCGTCATTGTCACATTAACGGTCACGTGTTTTCGCCAATCGTTCAAAACAACCCACGCTAATTTGTTAAAAAAAATTTCCCCGTTTCCAGTAGTTATGCTTCCTGTTGCCAACGTTTCTTTTTTTAGAAATTTTTTTTTGAAATACATATTTTCAACAATATAATAATGCACATAGGCAAATCACTTAATTTAAAAGTATTGTGTAAAGTTTTTTCTTTTAATTTTGAAAACGTTTGAATTTTTAACACGTGAACTTTTACCCAATCATCAAATTTTAAATTTATCCAAACTTTTCAAGTGAACCTAGATTCAATTTTAATCAATGGGAAACACATGATTGCCGTTATCATGTGACCATCATGAATTTAGTCCATTTGCGTCTAAATTTACTCTTGTTGATTTTCATATAAGATAACTTTGCCTACAAATATATGTCGACTAAACAACTTCCCAACAACTTTCTTTATACACATGGAACTTTTCAGCTGAGAAAGGTTTGTAAAAGTCAGTGTCAGAGCATGAAACATTTTCTTCACTCTGTGATCTGACTTCAAGTCAATACGTTCAAGCTGCAACTCTTGAGATGCTTTATCAAAATCAGTAGTAAGTACAAAGTAAATTGAAATGAGGCACAATTTGCTTAAAATCGTGAAGTCTTCTTGTGACCTCGTCTTCCAAACTCTTCAGGTGACATCTTAGCAGAAACACTTTCAGTTATTTTGGCTTCTTAATGGCGAAAAATCTTTCACTTTTAGAAAATCTAAATAGTGAATTTTTTTATCACACACGGGAAAGAAACGTCCGTTCAAAGAGCATTTTCTGACTGCTTGTGGGGGAGGGAGGATGCTAGTTGCTTATTCCTGCACTAGACATTCTTTGCACTACACGTAGAATATATTTTTGTAATAAATAAATTCTACCTTAACAAACACAGATCACTACGGAAATCACTACTGTGACGAAGCATATCTCTTTCCCCTATTTTCCAACAGATCCCTTGCCGACAGAAGCTGCGAAAATTCCAGGCATTTCCCAATTGCTGGGGAATTTCGTAGGGGGTGGTCGAGTTTCGTCACCTTTTGCCCAGCAAGGGACTGCAAAAAAGGGCGCCTTATCAGGTGTTCATTTTCCCAGAACTCGGACCCCGTCGCGTCGAGCTCAAATGTACACCCAGCCTTGGCGCCTCTTTGGGGCAGGGAAACGAGCCCGGGATTTGGCGCGACACAGGGGGTACGACATCGGGGCCGAGACTGGGGGGGCAGCAGGACCAGGGGACGAGGCCGACAAAGAGATGAGCGGTGGCTGACTAGGAGAAAGAGATGATAAAAAAAGGGCGAGAGAGTCCGGACGAAAAAGAGACGATCTTTAAAGGGGGCGGTTGGGACGCCCCTTGAGCGATGGGAAGGAAAACGGCCCCCGGGGTACAGCGGTCTCCTGGCGAAAGATCGGGGAAACGGGAGGGGTAGGGAAGAGACTGAAGTGATTACGGACCCCCCGCGAAGTAAGCGGTCCCCCTTTTGGAAAACCAGGAACGGAATAGAGTGGAAAGAGACTCGAAATTGATATATTAGCTGTAATAGAATATACCATTTTATTTATTATTTTGATGATTTTCTATTTAAAAAATAGTTGCCAGAGCAGGAAATCTTCCCTACTAACGAATTAAAACAATGCTTCTCAAACTTTAATAATTTGCGACCCAATATTCAATCGTAATTTTATCGCGCCCCCTACATACAATAACAATGCATTGAAACAAAATATTATACTTTGACGCTAAATTCAAGACTTTTTTAACCCTTGGCCCCCGATGATAAAACGTCTCGCTAACCACAGCAATAATTGCCCCAGACTTATAAAACGTCTTTCCGAAATTTATTTTTCTGTGCATTGATATCCTTTTTTTCCCGGTTTGAATGGGAAAAAAGTTCCTTTAAAAGTGTTTACGAAGTATTTACTTTTTTTAGAGGTTTTTCTTTTTATTTTTTTCCCCCCACCCCAATGCATCACAAAATAACATAGAAAACGGTGACTTTCGAGAGCGAATCACGTAAATTTTAATTGGCAGTTAGGTATTAATTATAAATCGTACAAATTATAAAAAATAAATATTTAATTTTTTATGTTTTCTAGATGACAAAAACCCCTGGGGTCACTAGTAATTGTTAAACTTGTTTTTAATTTAGTATTTTTAAACGATGTATTAAATTCTATAATAATATACTTTGACACTAAACTGACAATGATTTAAACTCTAAAACCCTCCCGGGACGGTATAAATTTTAGCCAGTTGAATTTTCCCAAGGCGTATACATAGTCTTTCCGAATTTGAATTTTTCGGAAAAAATTACTTTGACGTAAACTGACAATGCGACTTTAACCCCGTGCCACCGGCCTATATAAACGTCTCCCCCAGCCAGTATTCATTGCCCCGGACATATATCCCCGTTTTTTCCAAAGTTTTTTATGTGAATTTTATCCCAAAAATTATTCCCGAAGGTTTTGGAAAACAATAAAATGCCTTGACAGTTTTTGGAAAGGGTTTTTTTTTTTCAGAGGTTTTGAATTTATTTTTTTTTTCCCCCTCCCTTCAATGCACCACATACGCTTACTTACGTGATTAAGGGTGGCATTGGGGAATGAATCGCGTATATTTTAATCGGCAGTTAGGTATTAATTATAAATCCTACAAATTATCAAGATAAATATTAATTTTTGCGTGTAATTCTTTATATGACAAGCCCATAGGGTCACTAGTAATTGTTAAACTTGTTTTTTAACTTAGTATTGTTAAATAAGTTTAAAAAAACAGGGTGTAGTACTGGTACCCCTTTAAGTGTATTTCATCAGTGTAATTGTGTATTTTATTTTTTTATTCAAAAAATTTTTTTGTTTCTTTTCTTTTATAAATTAATAGATTTTTTAAATAATATTTTGTTTTGACTTTTCAATGTCTCGCGCTCCCCTTTTAGAGTTAAGGGCCCCCGGGGGGCGCCCCCAAAATTGAGAAACGCTGATATAAAACGTTAAAATGTAATCAATCCAAGCTCTCGATTGGTGATTATCAGTAACATGAATAGAAACTTTATAGTGATACTCAGTGAATTATAATACTACGTACAATGAACAAATGCTAAAAAAACCACCTTTTTTTTTTTATGTTTAAAATGGTCGTCTAGAACACGACGCTCTTCCTAAGGGATTTGTCAACTCCTCTCCTATGGATAGAAATCAACAAGAAAATAATAAAAGTGATTTAAGAAAAACCTTCAATGAGCTAAATTCATAACGGTCACATGATAGATACATTCACGTGTTCTCCATTGAATTGAAAACTGTCATTAGACTTGTATTTGTTGTTCTACTTGTAAAATTTAAATAAAATTTCAGATAAGATAATTGTGGATAAAAATGTTCAAATATATTAAGTTTCTTCAAAATATTTTTCAAAATTAAATACTTTTGAGTGTTCTTTTAAGGTATCCCATACTTTCAACTTTTTTTAAAAAAAGGAGATATGGGGGA
>BMAV01005738.1:0-207309 GCA_019973955.1 Trichonephila inaurata madagascariensis | reverse complement strand
TAAAGATGTAATCTAATTGCAAATTCCGGGTTTTAGTTTAGGAAGGAAAGTTTACGTTAAAAAGTATCGGGCCAGGACAGAATTTTCAAGGAGGGGGGTCCGGGGGTCAAATTTAATTTTGACCATGTTTTTTAATTTCGAATGTGGGGAAACAAAAAGTCCTTTTTAAAACAAATTGAATAAAAATTAGTTTTTTATTAATAAAATTAATCTTTAAATGTTCAATTTTAATTTTGCGTATTTGTCCCAAAAGTTAAATCAATCGGGGAAATCCAAAGGGGTTTTTGGGGGTGGGGGTGGAACTAGGGCATCATGTTGTGCCAAATCTCCCAACCAAGCCGCTTATCGTATTCCTGGCCACCCGCGTGACATGGGCTTCGCGTTATCATGCAATAACAGTACCCCCTTTTCGATTAACCAGTGCTGGTTTCCTTTGATGCAGTCCCTTGTTGTACACTTTCCCAATTGCTGCAATACAGGTCCCAGTGATCGTTTGGCCCGTTGGTAGCAACTCATAGTGAACAACGACGGCAAGTCCACCAGACACAAAGCATAACTTGCGTGGGTGCATAGGTGGTTTGTGCGGGGAGGGACAGTATCCTGGGGTGACAACCAATTTTTTGGAAGCGCAGGTGTGTCATACAGGACCCACTTCTTGTCACGGGTAGCACCCGATTGAATAGGGAATGAGCTACGGTGGCGGCAACGATAAAAAAGGGTTGCCACTCGTTTTGCTTATGGATTTTCCAACACGTGTGAGGAATCCATTTTTGTCATCCGGTCGTCATTACCTAAGGTGCAGATGAAGTCTAACCGTTTCACTGGAAGTGTTGAATTGTCTGGCAAGTTCACCCCCTTTGACTATTGTCCTCCTCAATGGCCGCCTGCAAGGGCCGTCATCAGGTGTGGTCGTTCTTTCGAGCTTTATGCAAGAGGGACAAATCTCCCCACCTGAATTTTTAAAACAACCTTGCCCTACGTTCTTTACAGCACTATCCCCAAAGCTTGGACATATTCGGCGACTTGATCGGCGGCTGATAAACCCCTTTGAAGTCGAAAGTAAACACCCCGAACGAGCACCTTCGATCGTCCATTTCGTTTTGCTACTGAAGGTTCCGATTGATGAATGTGAGCAGTGGATCTGCGTTTATAACAACTGATATTCCTACTCTCGACTGACGGTTTCTCAATCACATCATACATGAATTTGCTACTTATTTTCACTTCTTTCAATGGAAACGCGCAAACGGCAAGAATTTTTTTTTTTACCTTGTAATAATGAATTTGAATTAAATTTAGGTGTTGAATTTAGACATGAATTATATAAAAAAGGTATAATTAAATAGGGTGAATTAATATTTTGTGTTACATAATGAGGAGCAAACAAACGTTACATTTAGATTTTTTTAAGAAAAATTAATGCAAAATTTAACTTTAATAGATAAATGCTGTACCTAACGAAAATTTTTTTAGTACCTATTTGTTAGATATTTAAATTTTACTACTTATACGATTAATTATTTAAAAAAATAATTCTACCCTTTTAAAATTGACATCTTGAGATTGCCAAAGCAAGATAAAAGCATTCAAATTCGGTTTTACAGTTGATAAAAAAAAAAAATGATTTCGAATTTTTGCTGCCTTCGAAAATTTTGGCGCTCCTAAAAATTTACCGCCTTAGGCGTGGGCCCCACGGGCCTAAGCTTAAATCCGTCACTGGTCAGCCACTGTGGTGGGCCATTCACTATATATGGTGGATCATTATCATTATACTGTTCATTAGCAAGAACAAACTAGCAACGCTAAATAATATCAACAAACTAAACAATTATACCGTCAATTTAGGGTTTTGGTTTCCCAACCCCGTTTTTAAAACGTCGTTGGAAATTGGGGGGAAAAGGGGGGAGCTAAAATGTTGCTAAATTCAGAAGGAATTTCGTTTAAAGTTACAGTTAAAATTTTTTAATAAGTGTAATCCGTATACCATAATACATTTTGTTATTCGCTTTTTTGGGAAAAAGAATTTACCGTAAATTTTCCCCCGGGGTATAAAGCCACCGGTGTATAACACGCAAATATACCCTTTTCCCGCTGCATTTTTAATTTTAATTTTGTTCGCCGGGAACCCCCCTTTTTTCGAAAAATCTAAAATGTTAATATACAATGCTCTTATATTTTAAGTCATTTTACGAGGTATTATCCCGCTTTTTTAAAAAAATTGTATATTCTTGGAAATACCACTCTTTTCATTCTGGCATGCCCCCTTTCTTTTAAATAAAAAAATATTTCATTTTATATAGAAATAATTTTTTATGCTCCTTTTTTTTGTTATTTTTTTAAAACCCCATATTTTACCCCCGGGTTATAACGCGCACCCAAATTTTTAAACTTATTCGATTTCTCTAATTGGGTTCCCCACTCTCTCTTTTTTATTCATTTATCTTGGTATAGTTTTCAATCGTTAATAAAATAATTTCAAAAGGCTCAATTTTGGTTTTAAATTTTAATACATGATTATTTTGAAAAATAATACGGTATTTTTAATTATAATTTAAAAAAATTAATTGCTTTTAAAAATAATTATTCAAAGTATTAGAAATCAGACGTTGGCTTCATTTTTGGCTATTTAGCGGCCTTTTGGGGACTTGTGTAAAAAATGAAAAATTTTTGGGGATTAAATTGGGCTGAAATTTTTTTACACATGATTGTTTTGGATGAGAATTCGATACTTTAATGATAATTTAAAAAAATTAATGGAAATTTTAAAGTTGTGATTTTTGTCCTATGTATATACATATTTATATTAATTGGAACTATTTAATAAAAAAAGCTAAAAAAAACATTTTACTTTGTTGATCTAAGCAGGAATTGACTTAATTTTTTTTTTATTACTTGATTTTTGTGTTAAAAGTGCGCGTTATACGCCGGATTTTACGGTACATAAAAGTATAAATAATGTCCCAATTTTTTTGCGGACCATCAAAATTTTGCACAGATCACCTGCTGGAGATCGCTGGTTTATATGAATAATTACTACTGTATCTACTTCAACGTCATTCATTCCCTTAACGTTACTAGTTTTTCCTAATGTATCCTTTTGGCAAATTGCTCAGTCTTCTGCGGCTATTCAAAACTAAAGAATTTTGAAATTACTATACCTAATAAAATTGTTAATACAATAATGTTTTATTTAAATATATTGAATTTAAGTTTAACGAATATGGTCTTACTAGATCAGTTGTACCTTGTCAGATTGGGAATTATTTAAAGAGAGCTTTTTCAGCTTAAAACGGTTCCCAATTCTAGCTCTAAATTGCAATAATTGCAAAAGCAGATTATTATCAAATATTTAACATTTTACATTACTGTAGCACTTTCTGTGTGATGATCTTGCTCTTCTCTGACATCCGTAGAATTTCAAAGGAAATTCTCCCGTTAGCGTATTGTTGAAGTTTGGAGAGTGGGATGCAGCTCAAATGTCATTCTCGTCAGTGGATTGTGGTTTAAAATTTTGAGGTCTATTATCAATAACCCTCGGGTAGCTTTGAAAGGCGACGTTAAAAAACGTCAATTCATCAACTAAATTCATTGCGACATTTTAAGGCTTTTCTAAAAAATATTTTTTTTTGCTTAGTCTCGAAACTGTTGCTGCAAATTATAGATATTTATTTTTTACTTTTGACCATATATAATGTCTTACCTAAAGTTTTATTACACTTTTCACACAGAAATACCATATATTCCGGCGTATAACGAGTACCTATACTTTCAGAATGCATTTTTTTTTTCAGTTTTGGGTATATTTGCCGCGTATTTCACGCACCTTTCTTATACAAAGAAACCTGAATTATACACGTGCAAATGCTTCTATCTTTTAAAGTCTAGAAATAGTGTGCGAGAGGATAATAAAAGCATGGAATGAAATTAAATCTGATATAATTCAAACGTCTTTTTAAAAATGTTGTATTTCTATGTATCTAAATAGAAAAGAAGATGACTATTTATATTTATGATCCAAAGCTGTCGCCAAAGTGGTGGTTCGTGAGAAAATTTGGCTGGTCCCCAGGAATATGTAGAATATACTTACTCATCACGTTAAGTTATGTTTTAAGATGCATTGAAACATAATGCAATTCATAACAATACGAGAAAAGAAGGAACATCCATCGCACTAGGAATGTATAACGCTAAAAGTTCCGTATACTTAACCCTCTTTTTTAATTGTTTTGCTTTTACAATTTTTGTTTATTTTGTTTATTTTATTATGGTTTATAGTAATAAAGCTTTCATAATTTTAGTTTAATAATAATAATAGTTTCATTTTATTAACTAGTTACATTTTATGTGTTCTTAAATCATAATTTTTTTATAAATACGTTTAACCCTTAAAAAATCCTATTAGTGATCCGCGAGATTTAAACTATGAATTTACTGGTCCGTGAGGTCAAAAAGTTTGGTGACCGCTGTTCTATGGTATGGAGTTTAGGAGAAAAATAATTAAAAAGAATAATTTCAAAATTTATAATATTGCCACAAAGGGGTTGAATTTTCTAAAAAAAGGAAAAATAATTTTAGTTAGGTTAGTGATCCTTAAACTTTCGATCACCGCGGCCCCCCTTTATGTATAAGCCTGACATTGCGGACCCCCGACATTTTGAACACCCTTTCAGATTCTGTAAAAGAGGAAAATCTTAACATTAAATGAGACCTTCGCGGATCCCCTAGAAAGGCGCTATGATCCCCAGGGAGTCCGCGGACCACAGTTTAAGAACCGCTAAGTTATAAGCGGTTTTAAACTCAAAATAAACTTATTTTTCCGCAGTATAATTAACCCAAAATGATAATAATTGATAAATAAGTACTAAGTAGTGAGTAGTACTATATGTACATTGTAACATTTCATAACTCCAGCTAATAATTGATAAATAAGTACTAAGTAGTGAGTAGTACTATGTACATTGTAACATTTCATAACTCCAGCTCCCCCCTCCTCCTCACACACCGTCGAATCAGTCTGAACCAAGCTTTCTTCCTCTTCCGCTTTACCGTGCACTGTCATTTCAACAGTAGATTGTTTTAAAATTTAATGCTAAAGGAGGTGATGTTTTTCACGGAATTATTTTGTAGATATCCTCTCATCGCACGAAATGTTCAAAAGTACCAAAAGGTTCTTTCATTTTGACAAAAATTATCTCGACCTTTTAACGTGAAAAAGCTCAAACACTTAGCTTCGTTTCCCTCGTTGCAGAACTTAACATTAAAAAAAATATATATATTTTATTTTTTCCTTCAAGTATATACTAGAGAACACCTTGTCCGCATAGGTAGGTTTTGAAGTTCTGAAATAACCCCGTAATGAATAGGTTAATCACAAGGACAAAGACCCAAAAATATTAAGCGAAAAAAAAATGAATACATAAATTATTCATTGAGGAAAGAGAAAATGTTTCGTATGTTAATAATACGTGATTTATTAAAAAAAAGTGTTGCAATTATGTAAAAAGTATTAGATTAAGCAATCAAGTATGCATAAGCACACAATCTGCATTAAAATAACTGTCCACGTAATCTTAATATCTCCCCCTTTATGCACGCTCACTGTGCCTCTATCCCAATTTACACAAGACCACACAGAATAAATAACAAATAGATCTCAAATAGCCCGAATCAACACTTTATATAAGACTATCATTCAAAGGCAATTTTTCGTTGTCAAATCTAACACCATATAATTGCAGGCATTGCTTTTTCACCATTCACACGTGCTCAGCAGTTCTCGGCCTACTCAAGCGGGGTAGAGGGTCAACCTGAGGCCACGGAGAGAGAGCCAGGCAGGGTGGAGAAATTTTCTGTAGTCGCCGTTCGGGAAGAGATGTCGGTACCGGTATGCATGGCGTAAGACGCGAAAGTTTTGAAATATCACCCGATTCATTATTATGCGGACGGATACGCGTATCTGCATTATCCATTGTTTTTAATCCGGTTGGCTTAAAATGGCATAAAAAGTATAAAATGAAAAAGCTCGTGAATAGCTTATTTATTATCGAAACCAGATTACATTAATTTATCTATGCCGTAAAAAAGTAATACAATAAACTTTTTATCTTTTTTTTCCAAAATATCTCTGTGTATATATATATATATAATCAAAAAATCAATATCAAAAATTTTTTCATTGTTGTTTAGATCATGTGAATACCCTTTTAACTTCTTAACGAACTTATATTCATCACAAATACATTAATCGTCTTGCTACTTCTAATTCCAAATCCACCACACAATAATAGGATTTCAAAGTCAGCATGTTAGTGGTCTTGCTGTGAAGATTATATCATAACACTCATATCACAGTTTACATCTCTTCCACACATATCTTGAACATCTAACACATTTTTGACAACCAACCAAATTAGAACCTAGCAAATTTACATTTTTGACAATCAACCAATTCAAAGCCTGCCAAATTTGATTGTCATCTCTCTTGGTATCTATCTTTGCTGCTAGTTCGAAAGATGCGTTTATGTATATTAAGGCTTTTTAACTTGGTGAAAATAATTGCTTTTCATTAATTTCAAGACTCTTGATTCTCTTGGAAAAAGCTCTGTGAGTAAAGAAATTTTGTTAAATTCTTTTATGAAAAATACTTTTCTTACGTAATTGTTTTAGGATTTTTCTACTTTTCTTACGTAACTGTTTTCTGATTTTTCTGCTTTAAATTTTTGGGAGAATTTGTTGCAGAATAGGTTTTATCATACTCTTTGTGAGTTTTTACACACTTTGAATTTTTGTTTATTTTATTTGATTTTTCCTACCGAGTTGTGCAAAGGGGGAAGGTTGGCGCCTTCAAACTAGTTTAACCTCATTATTCGGTCCTAAGTCCGAAATTGCTTTCTGATTCGCTAGGTTCTTTTTTTATAGTTCCTTTTTTTTTTTGTATTTTTCTTTTAATGCGATCTTCATGTTTAGCTTTTATATTTTTATTACGTTATTTCTTGTTATGTTCATTATCTATTATTTCTTGTTTTTGATATATTATACAAATTTCTTTCATATATATATACCGTAAAACTCAACGTATAACGCGCAATTTGAACACGAAAAATAAGATCAAAACTTAAGGGCACGCGTTATACACCGGGTATAAAAATGATAGCTTTAAAAATAACAAAAGAGATGAGCATTAAAAAAATTACTTACTTCTACATGCATCTAAACACTGTTTATTGAAAAGAAATGACTTGCCTTATGAACTCAAAGAGTTGCAGTTCTAGAATATACTATTTTTTCAAAAGTCTGGGATAATACCTCGAATAAATGACTTCAAAATATAGAAGCAATGTATATTAATGTTTCCGATTTCTTCGTTAAAAGGGGGTGCGCGTTATACGGCGAATATAGCTAAAAATTAAAACATTCAGCTTGAAAGTATAGGTGCACTTTTTACGCCGGATTTAACGGTATATATATGTATATTATATGTAGTAATTTAAATTAATATTTACTGGAAATTGGAATCTTTGTTTATAATATCTAAAAATTCAAAAGAAAAGAAAAGATGGACAAATTAAATATCCTACAAAACAGAAAACTTAAATTCTGAAATCGAGAACGAAGAGCAGAAGACCAATACATGAAGCAAAGTCAATTAGCCAAAATGGAAAATTTTTATGTATTCTAAAGCTGTCACTGACTTAGAGCAGTGAAGTAGGGTTAAGTTTGCTTTATAGAATACTAACCTTCTCTTTCAACAGAAAATTTGCGTATGAAATTGGACAGCTTCAAAAAACGAAATAATTTTTCATTTTGGTCAATTGATTTTTCTTCATATATTGTTTTTTTTTATTTTTTTTATTCTCGATTTTAGAACTCCTATTAGATTTCTCAGCTTTGTAGGATATTTAATTACTGTATCTTTATTTATTATTATTATTATATGTTTATGCATTAATTGTGGTTGCTTCGAGCCAAATTTATGTTAGAATTTATTGATTAATGCTTATTATATTTTATTATTACATATTATATACATATTATATACATACATACTTATTACATATTATATAATAAAATGAGATCAAAGCATAGCTTTGAAAACTATTATCAATAAATTTCTGAAAGAATCCTCATACCGGAATTGAAAAAAAAAATTAAAATTCAGAGAAGATTCTAGAAATGCTAAATTCTCAACTTATTAAGTTTATAATTTATCAAACCTAGAGTACGAAGTGAAATACTCCAGTGCCCTAGATCCGAAATAAGCATTAAGTCGATCGCGATCGACCAGTGGACCGCCAAGACATTTTGATGTGATTGTTTTCACTAAGACTGAATAATCATTCCATCATGCAAAGGTCTAGAAAAACCGTATTTATTCGAATCTAAGCCGCCATTGATTCTAAGTTGTGCCCCAAATTCTCAACAAGAGTTAGTGAAAATTGAAAAATAGTCTAAAAGGGTTTATCGATATCCAATTTTACGAAGTTATAATAAATTTAAAACTAATAAGAAGTGAATAATTATTTTATTAGTATTATAAACTTTTAAATACATGCATTAAGCCGTAATTGTTCTAAATTCCCCATCCAACCATTTTTTTTCCCTTCGCGCCCAATCATGAGTTGCATTAACATTGGGGAAAAAATGCGGCTTAGATTCGAGTAAATATGGTATTTTAAAAAATACGGCGGAAAAAAAAATCGAATTATAAGAGAAAATTTCGTTGAATAGGAAACGCACTTCGCTATTTGGAGGTTATTTTACGACGAAAATCGTAAAATGCTTTTGGTTCCAAGAAAAAGTTCACTAAATAGAGAAATTCGTAAAAGAAAGGTTCGTAAAATGGAGGTCCGACTGTCTTGTATACTTTCTTTTAGCTCACTACACCTACACCACTAGGTAGACGGCACAACACCTTGAAAAAATTAGAGTAACCCGTACCCTAGAAAAGTCTGCCCAGCCCAGTCCTAGAAAATTAAGATTTTTGAGCTCGTTTCTGAGTTTTCCCCACATTTTCGAGGGCCAATTAAGAGATAATTCAACAAATAAAAACTGGTTATGGTTATTGAGTGGTAATGATGAAAAAATCGTGACTGGTATTATTTTTGCCGATATTGGGGGTTCGAATCTTAGTGCATCTAAGAACTTGTGATCTAATCCCAGTTAAGTATATTGAATTTCAGTCTTAACGTTATCGTGGGATAGAAATTTGGAGAGCGGCACAGCTGTCGTCATCATGATTGATTGAAATTCAAAATAACAAAATACGTCGCCAAATTCTCGTGTTGTCCCGAAAAGTGACGTTAATAAATAATAAAACCAAACCGGCAAGTAAATAAATAATAGGTTCAAAGAGTAAGAAAAGGAAAATACGAGTATTATCGATGTTTTTTGTTGTTGTTGTTCATCGTGTATTAATAATTTATTTGCCTTACAAAACCACCCGTCCGAAAAAGTGATTAGTGACGCTGACTGCAGTACCGTAGAGCCTGGGTTAGAATTAGGGTTTCTTTCCCGGGAACCTGGGTTCCCGGGAAATCATAAGATTTCTGTACTTTTTCTATTCCCGGAAATTATACTTCGTTCCCGGGATTTCCCAGGAATGAGGGTTTTTGATGAAAAGATGGTTTCTTTGGATATCAAAACACGCTGGAATAGTTTGTTGGCAATGCTGGAAAGATTTTTAGAAATAAAGTCAGCAATTTTAAAAGCATTAATTGATATTAAAGAAGAACAAATGATTTCCAATGTAAAGTTTGAAACTGCGACTACAATTGTAGCAGGCTTAGAGCCAGTAAAAATTGGCTTAGAAAAATTATGCAGTCGAAATGCAACTTTGCTAACTGCAGAAGGTGTATTTTCTTTCGTTATTGGAAAACTGAACGAACAAAATTCAGAATTTGCGAAAAATATGAAATATTCTCTAATCAAAAGAATTAACGAGAGACGCAACGTTAATTTAATAGGATTAATGCATACCTGAATTTTGGGAGAAAATACGAAACAGCTGCAGCTACTGTCAATATTTCGCGATTGCCTAGCAAAAATTCTTTGGTTAGATAAGCCCAAATGATGGGCACAAGGCTTTTCTGCGAAGGAGAGGAATCAATATCCAACTCTTCGCATTCAGAAGAAGAGAACATGGAGATTTTGAAAGAAAACCTTTGACGTTGGACGAAAAATTAGAGAAAGCAATTTACTCTAAAACAAAAGTTTTATATTGTTCAATCAAAAAAAAAAAAGTACTAGTTACAACAAAATCATGAAACAAGATATGCATGTTGGACTCGACTGAAATTCCATCACCAAACATTATAAAACTATGTGAGTCGTTATAAAAACAATTCCTCTAATGTCAGTTGAAGCCGAGAGAGCATTTTCTGCGTCCGGACTGTTCGTAACAAAACTTAGAACAAGGCTGAGTGATAAAAGTATAAATTGCTTACGCTTTCTGGAATTTTATTTTAAAAATGAATAATCAATTTAACAAAAAATTATATAACATATATATATATATATATATATATATATATATATATATATATATATATATACTATATATCATTTAGCTCATTATATAAATAAGTATTAATTTTGGAATTTATAGGTATCCTTATTTTATATTATTATTGATTTTATTTAAAAATAACTTGTTTTTAAGTTTTTTGAAATTTTGATGTATTCGGG
This sequence comes from Trichonephila inaurata madagascariensis, assembly GCA_019973955.1. Classification (NCBI taxonomy): domain Eukaryota; kingdom Metazoa; phylum Arthropoda; class Arachnida; order Araneae; family Nephilidae; genus Trichonephila; species Trichonephila inaurata. Next base: position 196,626 of record BMAV01005738.1, on the reverse strand, counting down.
ACTCCGGGAACGACAATACATTCTCAGGAATGGAAAAACCCGGGAAATCAGAAACCCAAGTTAGAATTTCGGTGTAGGCATGTATGTTTGTAAATGAAAAGTCCCTGTGCAGCTTGTGGGGGCATTCAGTGTAGGCGTCGAGCCACAAGTTCTCTCGCGAAGTTGGTGGAAGGGAAAGAGAGGTGGGAGGCCCCTGACAAACTCCAAGGTGTTCTCCTTCAAAATTGAGGTGGAACAGAGTCAAATTGCACTGTCACCTGTGTGATGCTCCAAGTTACGTCTAACGTCAGGCGTACAACTAGCCCTTTGCTCCGATGAATTTCGTAGGACCTCGATCTGACACCGTCAGTTAGGTGCATTAGCAACAACAACAAAAATTTACCTTACTAAATAAACTCAAACTCAGTGGCGCACCCGTGACCATGGGGCCATAAACATCAGTATACGGGACCATTGGGCGCTGAGGTGCATGAGCAGTTGTCCCGATCAGGTGGTCAGTCTGAAGCGAGACCCCCAGTGTTTAAGTCCCCAAGCACAAGCCTGGTACTCATTTATCGACCCACTGCAGTAGAGATGAAAGATTGAGTCGACCTTGCCCAACCCGGGAATAGAACCCGGACCTGTGGCAGGGAAGCGCGAAAAGCTACCACTCGACCAACCTTACTAAATATTATTATTAAATTAATATTTGAAATGAAATAAAAAGGGAAATTTTTTGGTCCAAATTGTAAATTTGGGGGGAAAATCTAAAAGGTGAGAATTTTTTTAAAATTTACCCTGCGATGGAAACGAATTTAAAAGTTCTTCATCTGAAATTGATGCAGTCAATTCATAAATAAAGATAGAAAAAATTATCATCAAAAATATTTGAAGTAGGATTATTTTTAGAAGCTATAATTGAATACTGAATAGAATTGTCATATATACAAGTAAAATAATGAGCGAAACATAAAGTATTGCGTTAAGGTTATACTTGTAAGAATTATGGAGAAATTCAAATTCCGATAACGCCTCCATTAACGCGAGTAATTGTTTTTCCGAAAACATTACGTAAATGGAAATGGAAATAGATTCGTGGAAAACTATTTAAAATAAAGATCCCTTCTCCATTTTTTAACTAAGTGTGGCCGTCGCTTGTATTTGAGAGGAGTTTAGAAAACACGACGATTGGAATGAAAAAAAATTCAATTCTAAGCATTTTAAGAAACTTAGCAGCAACAATATCAATAAAAAAGCATTTTGGAACAATTATAATGTGTTTTTTTAACTTAATGGTATAATAAATCAGAAATGTTCTCGTTTTGAACGAATCTGTCACTATTGTGGCTTATTAATCTTGATGTATTTATAATTCTTCACAAAATTTTTTACCCCTATTTTTATAAATGTCCCCCAATTTTTAAGAAATTTTTGCTAAATTAAGGAAATAATTACAATATATTAACCCAAATTTTTTATTGGGGGAAGGGAATAGGAAATGAGGGGAAACCCCGGGTTAAAAACCCTTGTATATACAAAAATGAAAGAGCAGTTGTAACTTATAAGAAGTGAGTGCTTATTTAATGAACTACTACTTGAATTGGGGCAGTAAACTAATTGTGACTTACACTCTGCTCCGGTGTGAATTAATTTTCTTCTTCTAAGGGCTGTGCCGGCAGAAAAAAGTATTTTACCATTTTAGTGTCGTTCGGTATTTTATGTTTTGCTTTAATTTTTTTCTTTTTAAACCCGTCATTCCCAAATTTGTTTCCGGTTGTCTTTTTAAACCCAAAATTTGCTTTAAAAATTTTTTTATAATTTTTTTCGTGCCCCCCTCCTTTTCATACGATAAAAAATGTATTTAATTCAAAATACCCCCCTCTTTGATGCTAAAAGCTCAATACGGCTTTTTAAACTCTTAAAGACCACCGGCGTATATAAGTGTTCGGCTCGGCCCAAAACGTTAATTTTTCCCCCGGGCGTATATATATGTCTTTCCCAAGTAGATCTTTTCTGTGGGACCCTTTTTCCCTAAAAATTTTTCCCAAGGCTTTGAAACCAATAAAAGGACCGAAGGGTTTTGCTAGGGTTTAAATTTTTTGTAAAATCCCGGGGTATAATGCCCTTACCCAGGCTGCATTTTTTTAATTTTTAAAGGGACATTCGGCGTATAACGCGCACCCCCCTTTACGAGGGAAATTTTGGGGAAAAGTTAGTATATAATGCCTTTTTTGTTTTAAAAAGGGAATTTATTCGAGGTATTATCCCCGAAATTTTGGAAAAAAAAAGTATAACTCTAGAACTGCAACTCCGGGAGCTCATAAGGCATGTGATTTCTTTTTTTAAAAGAACAATATTTCATTATGTATAGAAGTAAAAAAAATTTTGTATATTTTTGTTAATTTTTTTTAAAAAAATCCCTTTTATACCTGGGTATAATCAAAAATATATTTTTTGTGTTAAAAGTGCGCGTTACACACCGGATTTTAAGCTATTTTAGAGGATTTGCTTATTTATTCCTCCCCCTCCCCAATATATCACATACGCGCGCCTACGTGGAAAACGACAGTTAAGAGATTAATTATAAACAGTACAAATTATCAAGATTAGTGTTAATTCATGTATATAATTTTATATATGACAAGACCATATGGGATCACTGGTAATTATTAAACTTGTTCTCAACTTAGTATTGTTAAATTAATTATATAAAATACATTGTGCAATCCTGTTAATTTATAAGTGTATTACTTTTTATTATGTCAGAATGTATTTTGTTAGTTTACTTTCAGTAAATTAATAATTTTTTTTAAACAATCTTTTGTTTTCGACTTTTCAATATACTTGCGTCCCCCTCGGAAAGTTATCACACACCCCTGGGGCAGTTGCACCCCACAGTTTGAGAAACGCTGTGTTAATGCACTCCCGGATATTCGAGATTTCGTATGCTTTCATCTGACTGAAAAAAACGCATGAGAACTCGTCGTGAGACCTGAGTGATAGAAATTTTAAACAAAACGTGAATTAGCTTAAATGGTGACATTATTTTATATTTAAAAGAAGGGGCGTGGCGGGTCCATTTCGGGGCTTAAAAGGGGAGTTAAAAATTTCTTTTCCAAGTCAAAAGGCACAACAAACTTAAAATATATTTTTTAGGCAGGGAAGAAAAAAAAATACTAACAAAATTAAGTTTATTAGAGTTTATTTTATTTACAAGATATGTATGTAATAATTCCCAGTAGTTTAATCTTTAATAGCTCTTGATTTATTTACGAACCAGTCCTTCAGGACAACCGTTTAATTTTTTAAATTAGTTACCCGCCTAACGGGGACTTCTGGGAACCATCCCCCCAAAACATGTGACCCCCCTGGGTATAAATACCGAGCTTGGGAAAACCCCTCTTTCTCTTCTGCTGTGTCTTTTTGTTGCCGGCTGCATTGCGTAGTTTCTTTATTTCTGTATTGTGTCATCCATTCCATGCTCAATGTTTAATATGCTTATGTGTTTCAAGATGTGGAATAAAACGGATTTAATTAATCACAAGACTGCCTCGTCAATCTCATCAGTAAGCAACATTAACAATAATCAAAAATGAATCCAATATTAAGAAATCACTTCCAATGATCACGCTCTGTCCTTTCGTTCGTTACAGTACTATCCACTAGCTACGACATTATAGTTATCATTACCACTCTCCAGAAATATTAAAGAAGTATTTCATGTATATATGCACGTATTTAATAAAAATCACAATGAAACAAAAACATTCTCAAGACCTTAAAGAAATGTAATACAAAATTTTGAAGTTTTCTAAAAAACAAAACATTTATTGAATTTTTGGAAAATAATCTGATATTTTTCCTTATATTGTCTATTTTAGCGTCAAATTGTCAATATATTGTTCCATTTGTTATTCATTTCACCATTGGAATAGTATCTGAATAACTGTGTGGTGTGTGTGTGCGTATATTTTTCATAATGTTCCTCATTTCGGATGACGTGGGGCCAAGAACTGCATTATTCATTTCATTTTCAGCGTCGGAATCTGCATCAATGATATTTTTTGAACAAAATGTCGAACTCTAAAATGTCTTTGTCTGCCATAATTGGAGTTGTACACACATTGGCATCATCTACTGCAACGAATACTTCCGTTGATAAAGTAGGACAGTCTGATCCAGGTGGTGTTTTCTGTATTCTATTCATTCTCAGAAAGGAAATATTTTCGTGTTAAGCGATTTTCTTTTCGTGTTAAGAATAAAAAATGCATGAAAATACGTACTAGTTTGTCGGGACCGTTTTATCATTTCCTGTTAACCGACATTTCGTCTTTAGCGTTTTCGTGTTAAACGTATTTTACTGTACATAACCTTGACAAAATACTTGATACTTAATAGAAATTTAACCATACAAACAAATATACGAGTATATTGATATTATATAGTTAAAGCGAAAATGTGAACTCGAGAAAATTTGATTTTATACAAAAAAACGCAACTATACTACCAATAATATTTGTAGGGAACTGGGATTTCTGAAATATATAATTTTTTTAGAAGAGGATTTATTTATATTTTCATACATGAAAAATAGAGAAATTCAAACATAAAACACCGGATATTATTTTATCTGATTGTACCCTGAAAATAATGTCAATTTTTCAAAAATCCTAATTCAGAGGTTCTGTTAAAGTCTTAGCTATATATAACCAAAATTTTTTTTCAAAACGTTTTGGGAATGTACTTTAAAAATTTTAAATTGACAGAAATATGAAAAAATTTATGCGCTTCCCAAAATACTTTTCCCGGGAAAAATTCAGTCCCCTTTTAAAAAAAATGTTTTTTAAAAGGGTTAATTTAAATTTCTGTGGAAAAATAAATCTAAAACTGTGATAAAGAATTGAAAATGAAAATTATTCAATTTCTACTATTAGTTCACACTCTTCCTATATTTATTTATTTATATATATATCTTGTTCATATTCTCAATCGTTAATAAAATACTTTTTATTCATCCACTGAAATTCAATTCCATTTTTATTAACTTGTAGGGGATGACACTTGATATGAATACAGTTTTTTCAAATATTAATTCATTAATTCAATTTAATTAATGAATAAATAGTAACAAACAAAAATAATAGTCCAACACCCTATATAGAAAGGAAACTGGAAAATTACAAGGAAAATCTTTTTCTATTTTACCACTTAATATAGTGATTCTGTCATATTTATATATATATATATATACATTTAAATTGTAACTATTTAATAAAAAGTAACTATAAAATGAAATTTTTTTTTTTTGTTGACTCAAAATAAAGGGAAATTTACTTAATTATATATATATATATATATATATATATATATATTACTTATATTTTTATGATATATTTGTGCAGGAAGCCAAATCAAGCCTTCTTGTTTTGTTAAAAATAGATCTTTTAAGCAAACGTTACAATTATTACTTGAGGTAAATAGTTAACTTTAAATCAAATGCAGCGATTAAGGCAAAATAACTACTCTGGAAAGAAATAATAAGAAGGAAGTCAATATTGTGTAAATATGACTGCCTGATGCTGACTTTATAATATGCCTAGAGCATAAAATAAAAAAGCCTGATAAACAGATAAAAGTTTCTTCATTATTTTTGCATCATAAACATTGTCTACGGTGAAACTTCTGATTTAACTTTAAACTTTGATTTTTTTTTAAAAAAAAATCTGTTCAATTACCGTAAAATCTGGTGAATAACGCGTACTTTGAACACAACAAAAAAAAGATAGAAATTTAGGGTTGCGCAAAAAAATTCCAAAATAAAAATAGATGTGTTTTTAAAAAAGAATTAGATTTTTTATATAGTTTCAAATATTTGTTTTTTTTGTAAGAAATGAAAAGACTTTCCTTATAAACTTTAAAAAAAAAAAAAAAAAAAAAGTGGTATTTCTAGAAATACTCTATTTTTTCAAAAACCTTGGATAATACCTCGAATAAATGATTTTAAAATGTAAGAGCATTACTCCGGTACATTTCAGGTTTCTTCGTAAGAAAAGGGGGGGGGGTGAGCGTAATCGGCGAATATACCTAAAAATTAAAAATTGTAACTTGAATATAATAGGTGCGCGTTATACGCCGGATTTTACGCTATTTAGTCATTTATTTCGTCTCTTCTCATTTTTTGAAATAGATAAAAATTTATTTAAAAATTACTAATCACTCCTTGTTGAAAGACTGCTTAGCATAGTAACAGTTTTTATAATGCAAAAATTCTAGAAATAATAGTGAATAAATCTTTACGAAAAGAGAGTTCAAGCTAAAATAGAGACATGTTTATGGAAAATTATCCATAAACATTTTCCCCTAACATTTATTCTTTAAACTTTATTTGACGTATGTTAAATTTAATTAGGCTACCGCTCCTTGCTCGCTAACACTTGTCAACGCCCTAATACTTTGACATTTCTTCTTGAATCGCTGAACGGTCCAGACTCCTTCCCTCGTTCAGGTTTCAGCGGACTGCTTATAATGAACTCGTATCAAGAGAGCTTTAATGTTTCAAAGCGACATTTATATAAATCTTAAGTGAATAAAATTATTAATATAAAGTATACTATAAATCTTTAATCATTGACTTGGTCTAGTGTATCTTAAAGTATATATTTCTATTTGGAAAAGAATTACATTTTTATGCTAAAACTAAATGCATATCCTGGCGTTGCGCGGACTCTCTCGAGAGTACGGTTTTTTCCTATAGAAATTTCCCTTCCCTCTCACTGTCAGCACTGGGGTGGTTGTGATTTTTATATTAATATGCCATTAAAATTCCTTTTTTCGAAATTTCTTCGTCTTCTTTGCCCCCGTCGAACGGGTTTCTTTTCTCGCTTAGCCCGGCGTTGCACGGGCTCTTACCGAGTGTATTTTATCCTCATAAGATTTCCTCCTGTCCTTATCGTCGCCTTCACTTCTGGGTGTGTGAATGTGATGCGAGTGATTTCTATAATTGTGTTATTGAAATTCCCTGTTTAGAAATTTGTTCCACATTTCTTAGTCACGGGCATTTTCAAGTTTGAAATATCACCCCCACCCCTTCCCCAAGAATAAGATCTTCCAAATTTCTATTTTCGATTAAGGATTTACAAAACACAATACTGTTTTAGCTAATGAAAAATACTAAGTTTAAGCAATAAAGAAAATATTTTTCTGATATAATGTTTCACAAATAACTAAGCACACATATTTATTATTTTAACAATAAATACTTTCTTGGCATCTAAAATAATAAAATGGCTCCAGAAATTTTCATTTACATTCAATTGCGTTAAATACAGTTAGTACAAATATCTCATAAAACAAATCTTATTTTATCGAGAAGATAACAGACACTGTACGATATTATTATTATAAAATAATTAGGTTTATAATAATTTCTATTAGGAAAAAAATAATTTTATAAAAAAATGGAGGAAATTGAAATAAAAGTTGAACTTATCCTAAATATAGAAAATAGCTTAAGTGTTCAATTAAGGTTCCAACAGTAACAAAGAAAAATTAAACATGTAGTATCCAAATTGATGATTTTTTCCCCCTTGTTTGAAGCGTTTAAACCTTGATGTTAAAATGATGCACTTTAAGCATTTTTAAAATGTCATTTATACTTAAAATTCTAATAAATTATTTTAATAGTAAGGTCGAAACTCATTTTTATGACTTCAGGAAATCAATTGAGAAATCCGTTACACTTTTGTTGATAATTTTGATTTTTGGTACATTTTTATTGTTCACTTTGAATTTTCATCAAATTAGAAATTGCGAAATTGTACAAAAAAGGGTGCTGTTGTTGTGTTTCTAAAGCTTGAGAAAACAATAAAGCAAAAAAAAACAAACAAACAAACAAACAAGATACCCCTCTGTGGCATTAAAAAACGCACTCACACACAAAAATAATAATCCCAAAATAATAGTCCCAAAATATTGTAAGTTAAAATATGTAATACTTTTAAGTCTATAAATGTCTAATGTGAGATAAAAGAACATTAAATATTTCCCCAATGCTTAGAAAAGTTTTCTAATTTATTAGAACATATTATACAGAATTTTATCTTCTGAAAAATGGGCAAAGAACATCATCTTATAATAAAATACTCATTTTTTCTCTAATAATCTATTTTCTCCAAAGTTAAACATTTTTGTGTTTTCCCTGCTGCTTTTCAGCCTTAATGGATTTTTAATTTTGTATCTTTAAACTAAAAATTATGAATTTATAGAACATTTTGGAATGTTAAGCACGTAATGTATGCTAAAAAAATTAAATGCCTCATAACTACACTCTTTTGTAATACTATTGAATATACCTATTACTCTGGATAAATGAGTCCAGACTTGAACTATTTTTTAGGGTATCTCTGGTCGGGTATCGTCCTCGTCACTCGGCAGTTTCAGAATCACGCAGTCAATCACCAGCAGCCATAGAACAGGGATGGACAGACTTTTACTTGGTACGGTCTATTTAGAGATGACGATTCTTTCCTAAAAAGATAAAATCGATTCAGTGCTACATATCGATTTAAAAAATCGATTTTTTTTTTGTCCTGAGAAATCGATTCTTCGATCTCAAATTGCCATCCCTAGGTCTACTTCTAATTTTGCAAAAGTGTTGCGGTCCACCCAGGGGTGTAGGTGCGGTGAGCTAAAATAAGGTCAACTATATTTATATTATGACAATAATAAACACAAAACATGTACTTACCTGCATAACTACTGTAAAAAAAATCCTTAAGTTTTACGCCTCGTTTAAAGAAAAACGCAAAATACAAACTTAAAAATAATACTCACAAATTTAATAATATCACATGATCCATTTATTATCAAACAATTCAAAATACATTAAAAAATAAAACATTTTCATTTAAAGTTAGTTCTCATAGTTATAGTCAGTAGAAGAATTAATCTGCATATTGTCCGCAAATCTTGAATATATATCTTGGTATATAATTATTAATTGCTAATCTTACACTGGATTCTAAGTGGTTGTCTGCAGGGCCGATTTATCCATTGAGCGCTTGGGGCGGGCGAAGTCCAGAAGGGCCCGGATAAGCTAGACTTAACCAGATTTTCTAGTTATATAAATTTCGGTCCTCCAGTGCCAAGGGGGCCTGTAGATCTTCTGCGCCCAGGGCCCAAAAATGAGCTTAAACCGGCTCCGGTTTCTGTGAAACGGAAGCAATATGTTGTTCGTTGAAATTGCAGATTCATACAGTTTGGTCAGTTTCATCGATTGTGAAAAGCCAAATCTCCTGTCTAGCTGGCGTCGTTGTTCTATAAATATGTTTTTTTAGTATGCTTGTCTCATACAGTTATTAGTAAAAGCAGTCACCCCAAAATGTCTTGGTGGTTGATCGCGATCTACTTAATGCCCACCCCTGCCCCAGAACGTTGTTAAAAATTTTAATTTTTTCTTGTATAATACAGTCGGGCCTCTATATAACAAAGTCACTAAATTCCGGAAAAAAGTTCGCTAGAGGTTCATCTTTTAATATACTTTATAAACCACATAAAACAAATTTTAAATTCATAAACACTATATGTTTAAAAAAGTAATTATTCACACCTTTTTTTAAATTAATATATGTTTATTTTATATATCTTACCCATAAAAAAAAAAAGAAAGAAAGAAAAACTGCAAGGAAAGCAAGAAAAAAAAAGAATGTTGAAGAATTCACTGTATTTTCAATATTAAGAAAATAATTTTATACTAAAATTGATGAATTTTAAGGACATTTTATAATTTAAAGCATACAAGTAATATTAAACATACATTACTTTATAATTAGAACACGGGGATACGCGACAACTCCACTGAGGGTGAAAGAGAATATTGAAGATGTTTCTAGTGTACTGAGCTATGGAGGTTAAAGGTTGCACTTCTTAGATGAAACGTCCAGAACTCTATTGCTCTCGGTGAGTTAGGATCTATTAAAACTAGCTCAAGATTTATGACCACCATCAAATGTGTTAGAGAGAATAACTTGATATTTTTTTCAGAAATACTTTAAAAATAGGGGGAAAAAACATTGAATCGCAAAAGAAAAAGTTCGCTATATAGAAAATGCACTTCGCTATAGAGAGGTTATTTTACGAAGAAAATAGTGAAATGTTAAATGTTCCAGAAAAAAGTTCGCTATATAGAAAAATTCGCAATATAGAGGTTCGTTATATAGAGGTTCGAATGTATTTTGTTCTTATTTTTCTCCTGCACTTTAACAACAAATGAATTTTTGACTTGAACAGAAAATCAAATATTATGCATTCATTGAATGCTTCTAAATTTCAAGAGAGAACTGTATAATAAATACTAATATGAATATTATATTTCTCCGAAAATAATATATAACGATAAGCTAATCCCTAGTATAATTCTACAGAATACTTGTAATATGAGCATGACCCTCAAAATAATAATTCATAGTTAAATACTGTCATCCAGATATTGCCAGATCAATCCCATTTAGATAAATACAGGCACATTTAATATCTAACACAGCGGTTCTTAAACTTTCGATCGCCGCGGTCCACCTTTACGTATCAGGCTAACATCGAGGACTCTCAAGATTTTGAACACCCCTCCATGACTTTTAACACATGGGTAAGTGATTTAAATGTTCCTCAAGAATACTAAGACACTTTTTAAACATTTTTTCCGCCTTAAGAAAACAGTCAAACATCTAATTAAAAATATTACAAAATGCTATTTTAAAAAAATACTAATAATTTTCTTAAATGTATTAATTAAAATTTTTAATGAGAAAGGTGATATAGCATTTATTTTGCAAGTGCTGTTAAATAAATTTTATATGAAAATTGCATAAAACTGTTTTAAAATTTTCCGAGGGTTTTTTAATTTTTTTGATAAAAAACAAAAATTTCTTTAACAAGTAATAGTTAGGCATCAAGTTTCCCGGAGAACTGGTATTAATTAAACAATAAAAAAAAATGAATTAATTTTCCTAGAAATACAGTTCTAGAAATTTTTTCATGGAACCCAATTTAATATGTAGTTAGATGGAAGTTTTTTCCAGACCATTTCAATTTTTTAAAAGGAAATTTTAACTTTAAAAGAGGCCTATGCCTTAGGGCCGAACCCCTGGGGGCCCAAAATTTTTTAAATTTTAAATCAAACAATTACAAAAATATTAAATTTTGTTAAATTTATTAAAAATAATAATTTTTTAAAGAATTAAAAAAGGGGTGTCCAACCCGGCCCCCAAAAAGATTTTTTCGAAGGGGATAATCCATGTTTATTTACTAAAAATTTTTTGTTCGTTATTAAAAGTTTTTTAAATTACCCCCCAATTATTTATTAAAATTTTTTTGATTGTTTTGCCCCCAAAATGACTCAAAAGGGGTATGTTGGGGTTTAGAATAAAAAAGGGGGTTTTCGACCCTAACCCCCCTTTAAAAAATTTTTTCCTTTTTTTTAAAAAAAAGCATTTTAATTCCCATGATCAAAAAAAAAAAATACCCTTACCAAAAAATTATTAGGGAAAAAGGTAACAGAATTTTTTTCAGGGGGATATAAAGTATATTTTAAATTGCCCAAAATGTCGCCCAAAACTTTTTTTTTCTTTTTAAAAAAAAAAGTAAAAAATTTTTCAAGAAAAATTAGCCTTAATTATTAAGAAAAAAAAACTAATTAAATTTTACTACATATCTAAATTATTTAAATGAAAAAAATTAAGGGTTAGGGGGAAACCCCCCCCCTATCCGGCCATCTCAATAAAAATTAAATTTCTAAATTAGTTGTACCTTGAAAGCCCCGAAAATATAAAAAACCAGTGCCTAATCTAACATTAAAAATGGATGAAGGAATCAACTCAAGAGATTAAATTTGGCCCCAGTTTTTCCCGAACATATCGGGAAAATGGATTTTTGGTAAAAAGGAGTTCAAAATTTTATGCGAGGTGTATTAAGATTTTTTAAAAGGCTTACAGTTCATTAAATTTTAAATTTTGTTGTCAAAAAAGATTTTGATATAAAATTTTATGGGGGATTCCTCGAGGGAAATTTAAATTTTTTTATGATTTTTTTTGAAACATTTAGTTTATTGAAGAAATATAGATTTTTTTGGGGGAAATGTAACCTCGAACAGAATAAATTGTAAATTATTTGAATGAAAACTCCAACCTTTTTCTTTTGAACAAAAAATTTTTTCCGAAGAAAAAAAATTATTAAAAAATCTTTTTAAATTTTACTCTATATATTGGGTTAATATTCTCAAAAAAAATTTTATAGTTTTGACATGATTGTTTTTATTTAATCTAATTTCTAAAATTTAAAACTTTCGATTGAAAAAACATACAGAGCCAACCCCTTTTTTAAAAAAGAGAGGAATGAATTTCAAAATTAAGAATTTTTAAAACTTAAAAAACCCTTTCTTAAGGAACCAATTTTCAAAAAGGGAAAAAAAAAGAAGGGCAAAATTTAAATTTTCAAATTTAAATAATTTAAAAATAAAATTTTTTTTCTAAACACCCCAAAAGATTTTTTCCTAAAATTTTGGGATCTTTTTTTAAAATAAAGAAGACATTTGAAATTTCATATGTATAGAAAAAAATAAAATTTTGTCAAATGTGAACAGGTTCTTGTAATTATAAAAAAATGCCTACCAAATTTAAAAATATGAAGATCTAAAAATTAAAAAAATCTTGTTTAGAAAACCCTTAACCCCCCTTTGGAACTCGATTTCTGTAAAAACCGTTCTTAGTCAATTTCTACTCATCAAAATAACATACCTGACAAATTTAAGTCTGATTTTAAATTAAATTTTATAATGAAGACATTTTTCTTTTAAAAAGAAAAAAAAGGGAAATTTATTAAAAGTATATTAAAATTGAATTTTTATTATATTATTTACTAGCCCACGGAATTTTTAAAAGGGGGCCGGGGTTAAAATTTTCCCCATTTTGATATCTATTTTTTATTTTGTCGATTTTGGGGAACAAAAAAACGTAAAAAACTAATTTTTAAAATTTAAATAATTGTTTAAAATAAAATTAATCATTTCCCAAAAAAAAATTTTAGTATTATTCTTAAAATAACAACAAAAAAAATCGGGGTTTGGGGGTTCGGCCAGGACCCCCCTTGTGGTAAACTGGTATTTTTTTTTATAAATTTTTAGTGTAGTTTATATTATTTTATATTAGTAATTTTTATTATTATTATTAGTAGTAGTAGTGGTATTAGTATTAGTGGTATTATATTAGTATTAGTATTAGTAATATTAGTATTAGTGTGTTAGTAGTATTATTAGAAATTTAGTAGTATATTGATTGGGTAGTAGTATTAGTATGGATTAGTATTAGTATTAGTAGTATTAGTATTAGTATATAGTATTATTAGTATTAGTATTAGTAGTATTAGTATTAGTATTATTTGTATTTTTTTAATCAAAACAGCAGTAAAAATTAACTTACAAAGAAAAAAAGGGGTTTTGGTTATACGCAGGTTAAAAAATTATAGTTTTCAAAATAATAAGAAAAAAAGCTAAAAAAAAATTGCCCTTTTACAAGGTCGAAAAAGAATGTTGTTAAAAAAATTTTTAAAAACATTGAACTTAAAGGGGGTTTAATTTATAATTACTATTTTTAAAAAACCTACTAAAAACCCTCGAATAAAAATACTTCAAAAAAATGAACACTTCATTTTAATTCCCTTTTTAAAAAGGGGTTCGCTTTATTACCTAAAATTAAAAATGAGTTGAAAGCATAATTGGCTAATCGTCAAATTTTAAAAGGTATATTAAGTTTAAAAATTTTTTTCTCAATACTTTTAACAAAGACTTTTTTGAAACAATACGCATGAAAAAGGTTATTAAAATAGTCATTTTTTTAAAGAAGGGTATTAAAAAACAAATATTTATGTTAATTTTGGGAATGTGGTTTTGTTAAAATGCTGGACATTTTCTTCCCAAATTTCTTCAAAAAAAAACTAAAAAGTGGAAAAAAATTCCTTACTTTTGTTGGGTTTTTTATGCCCGGAAGCCTGGATATGGGGGCTTAAAAACAAAAAAATTTTTGATTTATTTAAAGGGTGTTTTAATTTTCCCCTTTCCCGGATCACTTTTTTCAGATTTTAAATAAATCAAAATTTTGTTTAACTTTTTTTTCTAAAATTAAATTCATTAAAATTTTAACCCCCAGATTTCCTTTTTAAAATTTAAAAAAAACCCCCCTTAAACAAAAGCTGGCGCGGTAAATTAAAAATTTTTTTTACCTGGGGTGGGGGGTTGTGTACTTTCCCAATCTCAAGAAAAAATTTGAGGTTTATGACGAATTCCGATCTCGGGAATTTCCTATATAAAATATAGAAAATTTCCTCAAAGTTTATAATATTGAACAAATTTTTTGTCAAAGTTACTTGGAATAGTGTAAATTATTTGTGTGTAGATATGTAATACGTTTGTTTTGATTTTTTTTGTTTTGGGAATTTTGCCAAGCGGCGCTTTCCTTCATTATAATGACGATTCAAAAATTAAAAATTTGGGATATAGCCTTTGGGCAACCAAAAGGGGTTCTTCAAATTACAGGAGAAACCTAATTTTGGGGTCTTGAAAAAGCGGATTTTTCGAAACATCCTTAGGATATTGGGGATCCTCGCCAAACTTAGTCTTGTTTTGCCCTTTTAAAGAGTAGTATTTTTGGCCGTGAAGAGTCGCCGTTGGGCGGCTGTTGAGTAGGGCGAGTAAGTGCTTGTGAATAATCAAATATACTTGATTTTGGACACTATATTTTGTTCGAGCGCGTCAAAGGGTGTAAAGGGCCCTTTTAAGATTATTCTACGAATTTCGCTACGTATCCTGTATTTCAAAGATTGTTTTTCGAAAATAAATTCTCACCGCTCTTAAATCGCTTTTGCACGTTTAAAAAAATTTTGAACCCCGATTTACGTTACAATATGTAATACTATTGTGTGTAATCTTAAAAACGATCATTGTGAGAGATAACTCTCTCTCCTTAGACACTTTACCATGCACTAAATAAAGTTTTTAGAACATAAATAAAACAAATATTAATATGAATTGATCCTTAAGAACATTTATATTATCTTTAAAAAAAGCGGAAGTTCAAAATACGTGGTTCATCAACATTAGTTCTTACGTTTCTTCAAAGTGCGAGGAAAAAAAAAAAAAAAAAGGTTTTTTAATTAAAAAAAATTTTTTAATTTTTTTGGATTAAAAAAAAAAACCCTTTCAAAAATTTTTTAAGTTAAACCAGAGTAAGCAATTTTTTTGTTTTGGTTTTGGGTTTTTTTTTTAAGGTGAAATTTAAATTTTTTTTTTTTTAAAAAAAAAGAATTTAAGGGCTTTTATTTGTTTACTTAATTTAAATTCGAATAAACGTTTAATAAAAAAAAAATAAAAAAAAGAAAAAAAAAAAAAATTTTTTTTTTTTTTGGGGAATTTGGGGGCCAACCCTTTGGGGACCCGGGTTTGGGTTTTTTTTTTTCCCCAAAAAACAAACCCCCTGACCATGGCAAAGGGTTTTTTTTTTAACCCTTTGTTTTTTTTTTTTTTTCCCCTTTTGACCCAAAAAAAAAACCCTAATGTGGGAAAAAATTAAAAAAGATAAATTCCGGGCAATAAAATATTTAATAAATTTGTTTTTGGGGAAAAATTTTTGGAAATTTTAAAAAGTGTTTCCCTATAAAATTTGACTTTTTACAGTTCAAAATTTTAAAAAAAAAGAAGAAAAAGTTTTTTAAAAAAAAAAGAGTTTTTTAAAAAGCATTTTTAAAATTTTTTTGGTTTAAAAAAAAATTTACACCTATTTTTAATTTTTAAATTTTTTGGGAAAACTTTTAAAAAAAAAAAAATTTTTTGCGTTTTGGGATGTAGCCCCACATTGTTTGCTGATTTTAAAGAACAATACTTATTATAAAGCACAAAAAATGAGTTTACCTATAAATTGCAATATAATTAAAAAACAAGTAATTGAATTTTAAAAATTATTTTTTCCAAAAACATAAGATTTAAATTATGCAGAAATGTATTCAAATGTTTAGATAAAGGGAATGATTAACTTTTTCACAAATATTTTTTGTCGGTAAAAGTATTAAAATGAAAGGGGTTAATAAAACTAATAACTTAAAAGGGGAAAAAAAGGGTCTTGATATTTTTAAAAATTTATTTCATTTAAAAAAAAGTATTGACTTCAGAAAATATTTTTGTAAAACAATGGGCACCTAGATGGTAGGGAAAAAAATTGGGTTTATTTAGATTTTAACAAAAAAATTTCCCTTCTCTGATTGAATTTCATTGTATAATACACCCGCAAAAATTTTTATTGCGAACTTATTTAAAAAAATTTTTTAAAATTAATGTCATTGTAATAAAAATAATCAACTTTATAAAACCAAGAATTCTTTTTAAACGACAATTTCCAATTTAAAGGAAATTAAGCCAATATTCAGGGGTTTTGAATACAACAAAGTGGGTGACTTACTTTCGGTAAGTCCTTTTCGTTTTTTAACGTTATTAAAAAAAGCTTTTTTTAATTGAAAAACAATAGTTTAATAATTATCCAGTGTGAATCTTAAATGATTTTTATGTTTTATGGGCATCACCTCAGCCCCTTTTAATGAATAAAAAAACTTCAAGGGTATGGACCAATTGTTTTAACGTGTTTGAAAAATTAAAATATTTATGACGAAACTTGCATCTTTTATAAGGATTTAAAAAAAGAAAATATGAAATATTTTCCCCAATTCCAAAATCATTTTCAAAAAAAATAATTTTAAAACTCCGTTTTTTGCTTCCCGAAAAAATGCAATTAAAAAATATTTAATGATTCTGCAAGAAACAGAACAAGCTTTTGAGAAGAAATTCAGTCAATTTAAAGGTGTGAAAAATACATTTCACTTTATTTTATATCTCTACAAAACATAATTTGAAACAATGGAGTTGACCTAATTCATGTGGATAGGTATTGGTAATTTAGAAATGGAATTGGTTGAATTGCGAAACATCGTAGTGTGGAAAACAAAATTTAAAGACTTAATTTCTGAAGTAGGAGGAAAATAGTGAGAAAATAAGAGATAATATGACAATGTAAAAAATTTAAAATATTATATTAAACGTATGGGATTCTTTACCAAATAATTTTATATCAATAAAAAAACTAGTTAATGCTCTTTTAATGATGTTTGTATTCACATATTCGTGTGAAAAGTTGCTTTCCCCAATGAACTTTGTAAAATCTTCCAATAGTGGATTCTAATTCTAATAGAAATAGAATTGCCGGGGAATTAACTCCAAAATGCATTAAACTAATGAATACGAAATATGAACCTATTTTTAAGAAAACTTTGTGAAAATAAACAGCAACAGATTTCTTATTAAATACTTTATAATCAATTTCGTTACTCACATATATATATATATATATATGCTAAAACATAATATTTTTGTAAAATGTGGATGTATTTTTTTACCCCCTTTTTCATTCAAGCCCTTATTGAATTTACCCAAAAACTTAAGAACTAACCCCCCTAAAACTTTTAAATCGTCAAACCACCCCTTTTTTTCCCGATAAGCCAATTTAATTTTAAAAATGTTCAGTTTTAAAAAAAATTCAGTTAAAATTTTAAAATTCTTTATGTAAAAGGCTTAGTGACCCCAGTATACTAAAAAAAATTACAAAAATTTGACCCACGTCTCCAAAAGGTTCGCCATCCCTGATATATAGCATAGATTTAAAGATGAAATGTATAATTAGTACTCAATTTCGTTAAGGCTATCTTCGAGACAAAAACGTGAGCTTGAACTAAACGCGGAGCACATTTTCCGACCGAAAAATGTGTCAATCTTCACGAAAATTAGCGACATTAAATTTATGCATCTGTATATAATATAGCGTTTTTCAGATTTGGAAATATTTCATGAATATTTATTTTTCTTTTACACGTAAAGGAATAGCTCATTTAGCATTAGGATATAAGAGAAAAAAATACGAAATACATTTTATACTAGAAAAAAAAGACCAATTTAGATGAAAATACATGCAGCTCTCTATAATACAGTGAAGCCAGAATTTAATATTAATGTTTCAGTTCTTTTATATCTGAAAAATATTAAATTCTGGTCCCTTTTTTGGGTTCCATCGTTGGAACCAAAAAGGGGAAAGGAAATATTTATAAATTTTTTGTATTAATCTGTTAAAAGGGGAAATTTTGCAAAATTTTTAAATCAAATTTTTGGGGAAAAATTCTTGAATACCCCTTTTTCCCCTTTTCCTTTTTTAAAAAATTTTTTGTATTTATTTTGCCTTATTTTGATGACCTCGACAGAGGCCAACAGAATTTTTGAAACGCATAACTTGGGTCGTTTATCCAGTTTTTAAAACAGAAGGGAGAAATTTTAAGAAAATACCCCTAAATTTTTTCAAATGGTTGTAACTCTGAAAAAAAATTTGAATTTTTCAAAATCTAGTTGAGCCCTGTACAGAGTCTGAGTATATACAGGCAAAATATTAATAGAATAGAACATTTTTTTCAAAGGAGAACATTTGGAAAAAAGGTTTCTGTTTAATTTTTTGCCAAAATATTTTTTTAAATAAATTTTTTTTTCATAATGTCCTTTAAAAAAATTTATCGTATTCTAATCTAAGTGACACTAAATATCATGAAAATTATCCATTTATGCGCTTTTTTAAAATCATGGTTCAGAACGTAGTCGGATACCTTAACATTCAGCAAGACAGACAAACAAGAAGCAGGAGTTTAAAAAAGCAAGTTCTTTTTCCTTCTGTATTTGCCTAATAGATATCTATTAATTAAATTTGGGTGTAACGTTTACGTTGAACAAAGATGTACTGTCAAACCAAATTTTAATCCTCTTCAACATATAAAACACGAAAACATGTCAACATTGTTACAGAGACATTTCAAACAGATTACCGTCTACAGTGCCACGGTAATGACACAATAGAAGTGTGCCCGGTTGTTCCCCCCCTTTCCGGATGTGTTTAAAAGGGCCCGGAACGGTTCTTGTTGACAACACCTCCCATCTTGAGATTAAAAGGCTCCTCTAAAGTAGGACTCCGTCAAAAGGTTGGTAATCCGTTGTTTGTGATCTCACCACCCGAGAGTCTCTTCAGAGGGCAGTGTACTGTCATTCCTTTCATTTGAACTCCTGCCTGAAGAAGATTGAAGAGGCAAAATCGTGTTTTGAGGCAATCCCACGTAGAAAACCGAACCCGTCGTCCTAGGTGTTCCTCCAACTCGGCTTCTGTTTAACCTTTTGACTCTGGGAAAAGCCCGTTTATCATGCGAAATGTCTTGTCAAGTGAAAAGCGTTTTGCATGTGTGTGGAAAAAAAGTCCCGGTTGGATTCAAAACCGAGAAAAAGTTTCGAAAGACTTAGTGGGGAAAATGTGTTTAAAAATTTAAGCTTTTGTTTGAAAGAGGAAGGGGGATTTTTTTTTCAAAATTCTAAAACACAATCTAGAGTTTTAGAATAACAAATTACATTGTTACATCAAGGGTTCTTAACCTTATTCCCCGTCTGGTCACATTTGACAAACAGTAAAATTGCTGGCGGGCATAAAACAATAAAAGTTATAACGATTCTTAATATTTCTTTATTTTATTGCAGTCATAAGCATCATAAAACAACATACTACACTAAAAAGGTTAAAAAAAATAAAAAATAATTTCATTTAAAGGGGTTTTTTGGCATTCATATTTTCCATAATTTTTTTTTAAGTCATTTAAGATGAATTTCCCCAAACTTACAGCACCATGGATTGCTATTTGAAGTTGAGTTGATCGTTGGGTTTATTGTGTTCATGTGAAAATAATGATTCACTAAATATTGGAACCAAAAAACAAAATTTTAAAACCTAAAATAAAAATTTAAAAAGTTTTTAAAAATTAAATCGCAAAAGAAAATTCTTTAAAGTGAGCAGATTCACCCATTATCTTCAATGACAATAACAACTGATAAGATAAAACAGTGTTGCCAGTACTAGTGATCACAAAACAGTGTTGTCAGTACAATAATTTTACGACTTTTATTTTTAAAAATATGTTAACTTCAGCCCAAAAATTGGGTTGCGCGGGTTTTACCTTGTTATATTGGTATAGTAAAGCGGAAGTCGGGGCGCCAAAAAATTTCGCATAAGGGGGTTTAAAAACCCTGTGTCACATACTTGGGGCTCGTACCAAATTAGTAACACATTGGCTTGAAAAATATTCACCAAAATTGATGGTTTAGAAAGATTTTGAAATTGCTTGAAATATTTAGGGGGAGTCCAAACCACGGGTCTTTTTATAAAATTCCCCTTTTAGACCCTTTTCATGTATGTACTATAAAAAATAATAGTGTCTATTAAAAACATAGTGGGTTTTTTTCCCTTCGTTTTTCTTCGAAATTTTTGAAAAAAAATATTGAATCTGTGTATTCATTTAAACATTTTATTGGCTTAAAAATACTGTATTGAATTCTTTGCAAATATTTTGTCAAAAAGCAAAAACATGTATAGTTATAAATATAGTGCATGATAGGTGACATTTTGATCACAAATTAATATTATTAATGAGTAAATTATAATAAAAAATTGGACGAGAATTTTTTAACAATAAATCAATACTTTTTTTTGCCTTTAATAAAATACCTAAAATGTTGATCTTTTGTTTTGTTAATAATCCCCTTACGAAAAGGAGTAAGGCCCAAAATTCATCTTAAAAGGGCAGGGCCCCCTTTGTTAGCCGAGATGTTACCACAAAATATTATTTTTTAAAACATTTTTTTTTACGTGGTGGGTGAGGGGTTCCTCGAAACACTTCATTCGGGTTAAAAATTTAAAATTAAGGTTCCAAATAAAAGTTTGAAAGAACTATTTTTAAAAAATAGCATACAAAAAAATTTCCTATTTTACACCAAAATTAATAAAAAGGAAGTTGAATTGGGTTTTACTGAAAAAAAAATTTTAAATTTTTTTTAAAATAGAAATGGAATTAAAATAAAAAATTTTGGGTTTTTTGGTAAAAATATTTTTTCCCCAAAAATTTTCAAAAAAATTTAATATCTTACAAATTTTTTTAAAAAAATACAGTTTAATATTTTTGAAAAGCTTGTAAAGGTAATATTTTGAATTTACTTAAATTAACAAAGTAAAAAAAGGGTTTAAAATTTAAAAAAAAAATATTTTCAAATTTTTAACAAAAAATTAATTAAAACAATTTTTCTTTTTTAAAAATATTTTTTAAAATTTTTTAATAGGATTTTTTACAAAGGAAAAAATTTTGAAATGTCTAATTTTTTCCTGTTTTGAAAAAAAGGGGGGAAATTTTAAAAAATAATAATTATTTCAAATGGTTTTAATCTGAAAAAATAATGTAATTTTTAAAAAACATAGTTGACCCGTCGAATCAAGTAATTAAGGAAAATATTATTTTAAATAAAAATTTTTTTAAAAGGAAAATTGAAAAAGGTTATTTTTGTATAAAAAGAAAAATTTTTGGGTCAAAATTCCTTTTAAAAAAATTTATAATTATACAAATTGGGAATAAAAATTTTAAAAACATTTATATTTTTAAAAATCATGGTTTCCAACTCTATTTTAAAAAAAAAAAATAAAGATAAAAGTTTTATCTTTCTGATTTTCCATAAAATTGAACGAAGTGCCATCTATATTTCTGTGAACTAAAAAGATTTTAAAACATAAATTCTTTGAACGCACCTCTTGCTATAGGTGTACCAAATTTAATGTCAATCCAGGCATTTGTTTTAGTTGCAAGATGTTATACATATGGGAAGCTTTAATTCTAAACCATCCTGTATATTTACAGAAATACAGTAAGAGTTCAAAATGAACTCATCACTCTTATAAAAAGTGATAAAAGATAAAGTTTTCATCCTATCTATGTAAAAAACTTGAAGCAGATTATACTCTAGCGGAATTGGATAACAAAAAGACATCCGAAGACATCTAATTTTTGTATACAGCATAGTATTTATATAAAGTATTTATATATAGTATTTATGTAAAGTTTTTCTGAAATTTATGCAATTTATTTACCAAAGACACGACTGAAACGGTCATAAGATGCCATAAACAGGTTGTGAAATTAATATTTATATTCTCTTATCAATCTAGAAACAATCTTTCATATCAATTAAAATCTTTGAAAAAAATACAATAAAAACTTTTCGTTTAATATAGACGGGGTCTCAAATTAAAACAAACAAACAAAATTAAAAATTCATTTCTAAGCTCAGTTTAATAAAATTCTTTTAGTTTTATGATAGATACGTATTCTTTGTGGTCGCGTGGTATTGGTTAGAACTAATCAGAAAGGAATTTTACTGAAGAGATATTCTTACTATGGAATATGTAACTAATCGTCTTGTTTGGTCATTTTCTTTGAAAATTCGGATGATCCATATTAAAGGCGTAACTATCGCCTAATTTTGCGTGTGAATGAAATGCCTGGTCTCGTTGAATTATTTCTTGAATTTTAAATAAGTCCGTCGTCAATTTTCAATATTGAAAATAGACACGAAATTATTCAAACTATCGTAAATGTCTTCGTCTTTCTTTGGTTACTATGTACCGTAAAATTCGGCGTATAACGTGCATTTTTAACACAAGAAAAAAGGTCGAAATTGAAAGGTACACGTTATACGCCGGGTATAAAAAATCATAGCTTTAAAAATAATAATAATAATAAAAAAAAAGAGAGATGAGCATAAAAGAAAAGTTAGACTTCTAGATATAGCGAAATATTGTTTATTCAAAAGGAATGACATACCTCAAGAATTTAGAGGTTTGTAGTTCTAGAAGTATAATATTTTTCAAAAAGCTCGAGTTAATACCTAGAATAAATGACTTCAAAACATAAGAACATATGTATATTTCAGGTTTCTTCGTAAAAAACGGCGAATATACCTGAAAATTAAAAAAAAAGCAACTTGAAAGTCTAGTTGCGCGTTATACTCCAAATTTTAATGGAAAGCATTATGAAATATTTCGAAGTTTGAAACAATGCCTTAAGTTTATTCGTAATTAGTATCCGATAATGTCCACGGAAATCTACAGCCTGTATGCTTATTCACACACAGTACATATATTAATCCAAACTCTTTTAAACTTATTGGGCCTTTATATTAATTTTTTTACTATCTATAAATTGGCTTATGGAACTTTCTTTGTTCATTTCTTTGCATGCTCTTTTATGGCACGTTTTGATCCGACAAACGATTTATCATACATTTACTAAAGAATAAATGATAAAAAACGTGAATAAAAACAAGTAAGATCATTTGAGCTTTAAAACAGGAAAAAATATTTTTTGAAAGCGACATTTTCTACCTTGTATTCTCAATTAGTTAAATATAATTATTTAGCAAAAATATAATCTATTATGAGATTTAAAGGGGAGAAAGATTTCTAGAAGCATATGATTGCTTACCAGTAAACCAAGGTCATTAAAATTCCTGTAAAAGTTTTAACTTGAGTTTTTTTCTGCAATATAAAAATATTTCTCCGTCGGCTTTTTAAAAATAAAACACCTCAACTCTTCTCTTCTCTATGTTTAAAATTTTCTATACTGAAGCTGAAAAAAGTTTACATCAAGATTATTAAAGTTCCTGGAAAAAATTTTTTAGCTCTCTCTTTCGAGTTTTTTTCTACAATATAAAAATATTTCTCCATCGATTTTTTAAAAATAAAACACATCAACTCTCCTCTTCTCTATGTTAAAACTTTTTTATACTGAAGCATTACGTATACTTGATTAATTTGGCTGAGCAAATTCGCAGTTATTTTCTGCATAGCATTATTTTAGAATTTAAACATAGTTTCTTTTTAAAGAACTCCATAAGTATAATGCTATAATAAATGACATTTTTTGATTTCAAATTCCAGTCTAGTATTTAAATGCTTTTTTTTTTTCCTTTTAGTTTTTAAGAGTTCATAGAAATGCAATAAAATGAGAGCAAGCGTGCTGCACAAAAAAAAACTTTTTTTTTAAAAAAAAACTCCCTTAATTATTATACAATGCATTATTCATTTCTAAGAAACTTTTCAAATAAATTTCGGATCTCTGTACAAATCCGTACCGGGTACCAGTCGTGGATAATAACTAGTTTATAAGTAGTTTTGAAAAATAAACAACAATTCTAAGAAGTTTATTCACCTATAATATATTTTAATCAAAAAATATTAGAAACAATGAGATGGATAATAATAGGTCAAATCCAGTTTCGAATGAATTTAGAGATTATTGAGATATAACAGTGATCAAAACAGAAGGAAATGTGTAATGTTTATGATCAATCAAAAGAGAGAAAACAATACACGTAATCTGTTAGAATAAGCAATTTTGTTCTCAAAAATAATGAAAATCTGTCTCCACTCTCCTGATTAAAACTTCACTTACATTCAGGTCTCCTGAATCTTATAAAAAATAATTGAGGTGTAGCAATTTACAATTTATTCTCAAGTCGGAGAAAAGATGTAATGTCTTCTATAGGAAATAAATATATGTTATTTTATCATATATACCGTAAAATCCGGTGCGTATAATGCGCACTTTTAACATAACAATTAGGGTCGAAATTTAAGGGTGCACGTTATGTGGCACATATGGCCCGACAGCCTTTTTTGAGTGGCCTGGTTATGGCCCATTGGATTAAGAAATTCAATTATTGGAGAACAATGTGGAAAATTTAACAGGAAATTCTGTCAATCAAGCATTCAAATGTATCAAATTTGCTCTTAATTGTTTTTAATAGTAGAATGTAAGTAAGAGGCTTGGTCATAGATGAAAGAAAATAGAAATTACACCAGAACTCAGTAAAAATTTATAAAAATAAATATTTGTGTGTTTGATAGAAATGTTAATGTAGTATTAAAATAAAAGACAAAAATGAGTTTTCAGATTTTGATCAATTTTGTTTGTCAGTGATGCTTTGGTCTTATAGTGTGCTTATTCCATTATCCGTATTGTTGCGGCCCGCGTGAAAAACCTGCCTGTGATACGAGAAAGGAAAAGGTTGAGATCCTTGCATTTCATTACAGACGTCACATTTCAGGTTTCTTCATAAAAAAGGAGGTGCGCGTTATACGATGAAAAATATCTAAAAAAATAAAAAATTGTAGCTTAAAAGTATAGGTGCGCATTATACGCCATATTTTACTGTAAGTGAATAATCTTTTTTTTTTGCCTTCGGTGTTTTACGACTCATTAAATAGAATATTTGTCGCTAAATAATAATTTAAGGCAGGGGTGTCAAACTCGCGGGCCGCATATGAACCGCAAAGAAACTTTTGCGGCCCGGCCTATGTATCGGCTTACAATAATATATAATCTTTCGGAAAACCAAATGTGTAAAGTGAAGATTTAACGCACTTCCCGACGTGCAGTATGTATAAATTAAGTTTAGATGATATTGCATCGGGTCTCAAAAATACGCTGAAAAAATTTCAAATCTTAGAACTGAATTTGAAACAAGACTTAAAGATTTTGATTCTTTGGAAGACAAATTTTGTTTGTTTTCTTCGATTTTCTCAAAAAATATAGACTCTGTACCTATTTATTGTACCTGAAATTATTTTCATGTTTAGAAGTACTTACCAGTACGAGCAGTTATTTTCAGTTATGAAAGGAAATAAATTTTGTGCTAGAAATAGTATTAATGACACTCTCATTGGGTCAGTTTTGAAAGTAATCACTGCGGACAGAATTTATCCCGAAATAAAAAAAATAGTAGCAGAGAAGAGATGTCAAGTGTCAGGGTGCAAACACTAAATTTGTGTTGTTCTTTTACATATGTTTATTATGTAATGTATGATTTGAAATAAACCTATGTTTTTACAAATATTGATTTTTTTTTTTTGCGACCCATTTTATGTTAAACTTTGTTGGTTTGGCCCAAGTTAGCCTTTGAGTTTGAAGTCCTTGATTTGAGGGAGCATGGTACGATTAATAAAAATCTTTGACTTAGTGGCTTTTCACAAATTTTTCGGTTTCCCTCTACAATAACGTCAAACTGGTTTATTTTTTCTTTGCTCAACTTACCACAAAATATTAATCATTTAATTTTTGAAAGAAAACTAAAAATTCATGAAATGATTTTAAAATGCTACTTCTGCTATAATAATTGACGTACACACATGAAATTTGATTTACAAGTATGTCGAACTATGTGTAACAAAAGTTGGTATGGGTTTAGTAATAACACGATTTATATTTGTAAAATACTTTTTTTTATGAATGCTTGTTGAAAATTCCTTAAGAAATGTATTAATTCTAAATACAACTTTTTAAAAAAATAAATAAATAAGCATTGCTTTGATTTAAAAATACACACCCACTTTTGTTATATATAGGAGTTGCAATAGTAGGTAAAATATCGAAACACAATTTGGGTACAATAGGAACAAAAAGCCTTTCTTATGAAATGAAGATAAACTACTTATTTTTTTCTTTCTGAGGTGAATCAGTTTCATATTTTTATTTGCCTTTGGGTTGTGATTAAAAAAGAACTCTCTAGGGTATTTAACTTTAGGGTATTTTAACTTAAAACTTTCAAATTTTGTGTGAGTTTAAAAGAAATATTTATAATAAATATTTTAGGCTAAAAAAATTTCATTTGATTTTTTTTTACCTATTTTTATCGATTGAATTGTGTCATCTTATAGGAACGAGGTACCTCTTTACGCAATTTTTTATATTTATATATGAAAATATTTACATATACACTATTTGAGCACATATTTCAGAAGAAAAACGCCATTTTAAACGAACAATTGTTTTAAAT
Source organism: Trichonephila inaurata madagascariensis (assembly GCA_019973955.1). NCBI lineage: Eukaryota > Metazoa > Arthropoda > Arachnida > Araneae > Nephilidae > Trichonephila > Trichonephila inaurata. Next base: position 169,829 of record BMAV01005738.1, on the reverse strand, counting down.
TTTTTAAAAGTATTTCAATATTTTAATATTCTTATTATTCTACAAATTTAAATATTTTTGAACACTTTTTATAATATTCTTAGAAGTATTCCCCAGAAATCTGTTCAGGGTTTGGTATTGCAAGTAGTAGTTTTATTTTCTTAGAGTTTTTTAGTATCGAACACTGTAAAAAAAATAGGCATTTCTGATGATTTTTTTAAAAAAAATAACTACCGTAAAATCCGGCGTATAACCCGTACCTATACTTTGAAGCTGATTTTTTTAATTTTTAGGTACATTCGCGCGCGTATAACAAGCACCCTCCCCCAACTTTTTTACGAAGAAACCTGAAATATTTGTATATATTGCTGTTATATTTTTAAGTCATTTATTCGAGGTATTATATCAGACATTTGAAAAAATAGTATACTTCTAGAACTATAACTCTTTTAGTTCATAAGAAATGTCATTTCTTTTAAATAAACAGTATTATATATATACTATACATACAGAAGTAAATTTATTTTTATGCTCTCTCTTTTGCAATTTTTAAAGGTATCGTTTTTATACCCGGTGTATAACGCCCACCCGTAATTTTCGAACTTATTTTTTGTGTGAAAAAGTGCGCGTTATACGACGGATTTTACGGTATATTCCTCTAAATCTTTATTCCATGCGCAGAAAATCGTCAAATGTACTATACAAAACCAGAAAAAGTTCAAAGTTGTATACTAAATGTAAAAACACTCATAGCACATTTTTAATGCACAATTATCGTAAAAAATAAAAACATGAGAAAAAGTTATTTATAAAGTTTTAAGGGGGTTATATAGCGACGCTGATTACTGTGCCGTAGGGCCTGGTTCGAATAACCGGGAAAAACATGGATGTTTGTAAATGAAGAGTGCCTTCACGGCATGGGGGTACTCTAAATAGCCGTCGAGCCGCAAGTCCTCTCGTGTGGTTGGTGGCAGTGGATGAGAGGTGGGAGGTCCCTGACCCTCCCCCAGGTGTTCTCCCTCAAAATTAGGGTGGAACCAAGCTAAATCGTACTGTCACATGTATGGTGCTCAAGGCTATGCCAACGACATGCGTACATCTAGCCCCTTGCCATAATGAATTTCATGGGCCTCAATCTGACTACGTCAGACAGGTAGTATTAGCAATAACAACATAAAGTTTTAAAAATGGGTAAAAAAAATAATTAAAAGTAAATGAAGATGTCATGTGATCTAGTTTCGGTTTTCACTTCAACATACTGTTAAAAAAAGTTAAATGACTTGCTGAATAGTGTAGCTAGTACTACATAATTTTATATTCATATTTAGAAAAGTCGCACAATTGAAATGAGGTAATAAAAATTGTGATATTTTGGTCAATTTAGGGTAATGTGTCTCTTTAAGTAGAGTTTCAACAAATTGGCTATCATTTTGGAAAAACCATTTTTCATTTTCTCTTTTGCAGTAATCAGTTTAATAATTAAAACATTTCTTTCTAGTTTGCTCTAGCTCGACTTGTTTTATTTTTGATAAATATCATAAAATTCCATTTGCATGATTATTAATTTAATTCTCTGATGAGAATAATTAAATCACTTTGTTTTTTTGAAGGATTCCATTGAGTACTTTTTACACATTTCATAGACATTTACTTACTAGTAGACAGTAAATATTCTAGAGATGTTTTTTTAAAATCTCTCTTGTAATACATTATATTTTTACTCTGTCCATTAAAAAAAAAACGAAATTTATCCGGTTGAAAATGCAGTGATATATGTAGCATCTCACTTTGCCCTTCATTCTAAAAAATTATTTGTAATGCTTCTAAAATTAGGGTTTATTTCCCGGGATCCCGGTAAATCTAAAAGATTTTAAAACTTTTTGTATTCCCGGGAATGATACTTGGTTACCGGGAATGACACGGGGCTGTGAAATAAATAGTGAGTAACTGTGAATTTCGACCTCCGATATAACTCTTAGCTGACCGCACTTTCGGAATTTGCAACTTTTGACCCCGAATTCCTTGGAAGGAAAGATGTTCGTTGGAGCCCCCAGTAATGGGTAAAAGTGTAATAAGAAAAAGTGTCACGCCCACGTAGGGTTAAGGAGAATTTTTCCACCTTGCCGAATGGAAAAGTAAATATATAGAACTATTTGCCTTGATCACACACAGTTCCTCTCTGTCTGTTGAACATCACTTCGTTAAAGAAAATTATTTAATTTTAAAGAATTCATTTAATAATGCACCAGCATGTTCAGTCTGATAAAATTCTCATATCTTGATTTATTTGACTTATTATAACATAATTATCAGTACTTGAAACTGTTATTTATTTGATTTGCTTATTTAATGTTTTTCTTCCGATATTTTCTTAATTATAAGCTATTTAATTGAATCAGAAATTTGATTAAAATGGAATGAACTCCAAAACTATTTCAGGCGAAATTTTTAAGAAATCATGACAATTTTCTTAGTTTTTAATTTTTTTTAACCAAACTTTTGTGTCAGATTCTTTCATTGATATTTTGTTATATTTATGTAACGAAAATATGTAGTATTCATAAGAAAAATGAGTTGTATACAACTAAAATCTTCTAGATACAATAATTAGTAATTTTAACGTCGTGATCGTTACTCCAGCAGAAAATAAATTTTCAAGTGTATATTATTATTAACTTAACTCAGTGGTGCAACAGTCCATGAGAGCCAAGGCCTACTATGCACATATCAGTATACGTGACCTTGGGCCCTGAGGGGCATGAGCAGATGTTCAAATTAAGTGGTCAATCTAACGCGAAATCCCCGGTGTTAAGTTCCCAAGCAAGCTTGGTACTCATTTATCGACCTACTGAAGGGATGAAAGGCTGAGTCGATCTTTCTCAACCCGAGGTTTGAACCTCGGACCTGTTGTGTGGAAGCGCGATGCACTACTACTCAGCTACTGAGTTCGTACATTATTATTATTATTGTTATATTTATCTCTTACAAGCAACATTAGAGAAATTACTAACGCATGTGTGTGAGTCAGTAAAAAAACATTAATTTTAGTAATTACCTTTTTAATGTGAAATTTTTTTCGAGATTTCAGTTTTCTAACTCGTTTTTTTTTTTGGACATTTTTTCATGTCGTAAGCAATCAAATAGGTTGAATGATTAAAGCATCGATTGCTTATATTTCCTTGAATCATATTTTAAAAATGAATAATTATCATATTTTATTTGTGTGTGTGTTTTTAGCTCAATATATAAACGAGTATAAATTTTGGAATTTGCGTTTTTACTTATTTCATTTAATTATTATTGATACCAATTTAAAATAGCTTTTCCTTACACTTTTCAAAATTTCGATGTATTCTCGGTATTCCCGCGTTCTTTAGGAACTATTTTTGGGGGCCCCTTAATGATTTTTTGCTTAAGCATGTTGGGGCTCATGTAGAGTGGGGCCCCGTATCATTGAAACGGCGGTAGCTACACCCCTGGTTCCCGGGATTTCCCGCGAATTCTAGGGAAGAGCAAAAGACCAGGAAATCAGAAACTCAATCAAATAACTAAACACAGCATTTTTTTTTTTTTTAGAATACTCATTTGAATAGAATTTACACATTCTATAACTATCCTTTTATAGCTACTTTTGTGTGGTTAATGTTAAAAAATAGGACCCGAATTTGGAACATTTTTTCAGATATAAAAGAAATGAAAAATTAATATGATATTCTGGCTTCACTATCCTTTAGAAAGCAAACACAACATTTTTTTTTATCATACTTCCCTTTTTTAACTTTCCCTTTTTCTGGTATAAAATGTGTTTCGCGCTTTTTCTCCTATACCGTAATGTTAAGTGGACTATGCCTTCCCGTATTAAAATGAAAAAGGAAGTATTCATGGAATATTTTGAAATTTTTAAAAACACTATATTGTTAACAGAAATACGAAATATAATTCTACAAATTTCTATGGAAATTGAGGCATTTTTTCTGTCTAAAAATGTGCTTCGCGTTTAGTTCAAGCTCTCGAACTTTTACCTAAGACAGCCTTAATGATTATAAATAAGAGCTATTTCCCAATGACTTCCAGAATGCGCATGTGGCCGCGGTAGCCGAGTGGTATGGGAATCGGATCGCGGCTTGCCTTGTCACGATTTCGAGTCCCTTACCACTAAAGACCCGCCGTGTAGGGCAGCGATGCCCGTTAAATCTGTCGAGAGCTCAAAGGTCCTCCCGTTGGTGTGGTGTGGTAGTAAGGAGAGGGGGGTGCCAGCTCAGGTGTCTCAGATCACTTGATCATGATTCAAAATTACGTGGTCCGTCACCAAAAGCCATAGTGTAGCTGAACAGTGCGACGTTAATATTCAATCAATCAATCCGGAATGCGCATGAGTAATAACAAGAAACACAGCTTAATTACAGTTTCGTATTTTATCTTTCTTGTGATTGATAGGCACTAACATATAGAGCTTTTATCATGCATTATTATTTTTTACCGTAGTTAATCAAGTAAAAAAATTGATAGTTCCCGTTGTTTAATTGACGCAACAAAGTAATCTTTGCGTTGTTGTTTATTAGAATTCTAATTTTAATTTATCATTATGCATAACATCACGAACTTCGATCCGTGGAACGCTGTGTTCATCAATATCTTGTATATTTCTTAATTAATATCAACATTTTTCTTAAAGACCGCGTTAGTCTGTGGTGGATATGGTCAAGAACTCGCGGAAATTACAAGCCTCCTCAATAGCCCTCGAGTTGCTTTATAGTGCTACGTTAATGAACGGTCACTTTTTCTCCTTAGAGTACATTAACTTTATTTCAAATTCATTTAAAGTCAGTGAATTAAGTTACGATCTTCTTCTATATATACAATAGAAAATTTTTGAATATATTTGAATGAACTATACAAGATCTTATATGATGAACAGGTTAATAATTTAGGATCATACTTTAAAAATCCTTTTTTCTTAATTTAAAAGTTTTAAATCATTCCTATATTTACTTAACTTTTTACCCCAAATCATTTTGTCTAAATGTGTGTTTAAAAAATTAAAAATCTACGATGTAGTGAATCATGTATAATTCATCACTGCATAGTGATAAACTTCTAGAACTGTGTATTAATAATGCAATTGTAAATCATTGATATATAAACTTGGTATTAAGACCCTCTAGAAAATTAACGATAATTGACAACAAACTTTTTTTCTACTATGCTTATTATCTAATAGAAAAATTAAAAACTAAGTTGGTCGCTGATGATTTAGACGAGTCTTTGCTTTTGGTTGATGCAAATTAGAAACAAACTGTATGATATGTTGTCATCAAGTTGAATTTCTTTTCATTTGATTTTTTTGATTTTTTCATCGTGATTATATTTGGAAAACAGGAACAGAATTAATATTTTAGGGGAATTTTTCGTATTAATTATTTTAGAGTTATATAATAGGGGAGCTTTACAAGTAACTGAAAATCTATGTGGCCTTCACATAAATTTTATGGAATATATTGGGCACATGCCTAAAAACACATTTGGTGACTATTTCACCAAACCAAGTAGAATATTGCCAAGCGATATATGCTTCGCCAATAATGTATTTCGATAATGTACTCAGATTGATAATTTTAACATAAAATTTGTCTGGAAATTCGTCAATTTTCATGTTTGACAGAAATTTATATAGATTTGCGTAACCTTGATTAAAAAAAACACATATATTTGAGAGATTAATCGTTTGAATCGCAATTTACATAAAAACAATTTTGAGCGCGTGTGCCAATTATGTAGGAAAGCCTTACGAAACTACGTAGCTGTAAAAATCAAAGAAAATTCTGTAGTCATAAGAATTAATTCAGCGAATTATTTGATAATTTTTCATTTCCTTACAATAATGCCATTCTATTTTTAAAATATTGCACATACATAATTAAATTTTTTTTAAATTTTTTCAAAAAGTTTTTTTGTTTTTGTTTTGCTATAATCATGAAACAATAGTGTTTTTTTTATAATTATGAAAATCTTCGGACTATTTGATAATATTTGATGAATATTAAGCTAAAAATAAAATTAAAACTATCCTTTCAGAATTAAACTTCGCATAATTTAAATTATTTCATTTTAAAAATGTAATAAGCATTATTATATAAAAGAAAAATATCAGTGGCAGCATTTTCTTAAGCACGCTATTTAGTAATGCCTATATCTTTAATTTTGCTTCTTTTTTTGTAAGATTTCTGTAATATGGTTTAAATGCTTGTTAGAAGAATTAAAAGCAAGAATCGCGTTATTTATTTATTTATTTTTGTATTAAAACTATTATTTAATAGAAGTTTCCAAAAACATGGTCGAATTTTAATTTAATAGCATACTTTTTTAATTTAGTAACAAATTCTTAAAATGAAAAAAACGATTTTATTACTCATTTGAGTTATAGAAATTAAATTATAAGCAAATCTTATTAAAAAATGTTAGACTTCAAAATGCAAGCAAACAAGCAAAAAAAAATACTAAAATGAACAATGATAAAAAAAAAAAGACCAATCATCGATAAAAAATAAAATAGCAATGATATAACATTCACATACTGAGCTTCCTTATCTATTTAAAATATAAAAGAGAATAACTATAAAATAAAATAACGCCTTTCAACCTCAGCGCGAAGAGACAGGTAGACCCACTTGATGGCTATTTAAATTTTAATTAATGTTGTTTTGTAATTCAAGTCTTTTATTTCGATTTTATCTTTCAGAAGTAAAAAAATTTTTTAAAAAAATACATTTTTATACTTCTTATTATTCTTATAAAAAATAGCTTGCGGTCAATTCAACAAGTCTCAGACGGATCATAATTAAATCCGTGCAAGCAGATATCCTTGAAGCCTTTTCGAATGCATTATAATTAAGTCTCTGCATGTAAAAATCTTTAAAGCACGTTCAGCATAACGACACCTTTTTTTTTCTCCCTCTGTTTTGTTCATGAACTCATTTCACAGAGGTAAAAGAAGAGGGGGAAAAAAAAGATAGAGCGGCTTTCAGTACACTCTTAACGAAGTTATGCGGAAGTAAACATGTTTAAAAACTATTGTTTCAAAGAATCTTTTTTATTTATTGAAAAATAATAATAAAGCTTACAGGTTTATGAAGGCGGAAAGATTACGATATTTAAAAACAATAGAGTTAATCCCAGATAACAAATAAATTATGTCGAAAATGCAGTATTTATTCATATAATTATACATTTTTTTAAAAAAATTGTCTTATTTTTTTACAACATATCATAGTAATGTTTTTTTGGATGGTATATTAGAGGCCTTATCAAATTATAACCCTTTCACGACAAAGGGAAACATTTTCCCCCACTTTAAAATTGGAGATTGACGTATTTAATTATAACCTTATCCACATTTTTCAATTCCTACTATTAGCTCTCGCACTGTCTATATATTTATTTATTTATCTTGGTGGAATTTTCAATCGTTCATAAAATACATTTTAAAGCGCTGAATTGAGCTGAAATTTTATATACAGGATCATTTTGGATGATAATACAATAATTTAATTATAATTAATAAAAATTAATGGATTAAAACTAATTATTTAAAGAATTGCAAATACAGCCACGTTGGCGACTTGTGTCAAAACTTGAAAAGGTTTTTTTTTTCTCACGTGTTAAAGCATTCAGTTGGACTGAAATTAAAAGGACACACACAATACGATACTTTAACGATAATTAAAAAAATTAATTACCACTTAATGTTGTGATTCTGTCCTATGTATATACATATTTATATTAATTGTAACTATTTAATAAAAAGTAGCTAAAAAAATTTTTTTCGTTGTTGATCTAAGCAGGAATTGACTTAAGAACTATTTTTTTATATTACTTGTTTTTATACAGAATGTCAAATAGATTGCATGTCGAAAGCAATTACCGTATAATCCGGCGTATATCGCGCACTTTTAACCCAATAAGTAAGATCAAATTTAACAGGTGCGCATTATACACCGGATAAAAGAATTAGAGCTTTGGAAATAAAAGAAAGATGAGTATAAAAAAATTAGATTTTAATACTTATCTAAATACTGCTAATTTAAAAGAAATGATGTACAGCAATACTTCGAACTAACGCGATAGATGGGACTGAGTGTTAACAGCTTAAGTCGAATTCGCTTAAATCGAGGTATAATTTTGCAAATAAACATATATAAATTGTTTTCAGTTGGGGCCGGAGACTTAAGAAAATCATAATTTAGGAAAAAAATGTTTAATGAAATCTTAGATAACACAAATAAAAAAACGCAAACCGAAGTTATTTTGATGTTTTCTAAAAAAGTAGTCTGTGTGGATGAGTGCCAGCTCAAAGACATTTTTTTTCCCCTCTCAAAATTTCCTCGTAACATGCTAATAATTTTTTTTATTCCTTGTTTTGTAGAGTGAGTGAATATTAACGTCACATTGTTCAGCTACACGAGGGCTTTTGGCGACGGACCACGTAATTTTGAACCATGACTTGTTTTGTAGAAGAAATACGCTTGCCATTTAGTCTGTATTTTCTAATATATATTTGTAACCCTTTTTCAATTAAACTGAGGCCTTCGGTAGAGAGTTCTCAAACATCAATCGATCTTTTGATTGAACTGAATCTAAAACTCAAGCTCTTCAATCTCTTGCTCACGCATTTCTAAGAACTCATCAACTGTCAGCTCCTGATTGTGGGAATCCAGCAGTTATTGAGCATCATCACTATCCACTTCTTAATTTATTTACGTGGAAAGCTCGACAATTCTTTCAATCACATCACCAATATCAGCAGCCTCTGGCTCTAATTGCGCCTGAGTTTCCGAGATGAAAAAATAATAATAAGAAGAAATCAGCAAGATTTGAAAATCGCATAACTCCGAGTTTACGTAATTCGGGGTTGTGTAAGTCGAGGTATTACTGTACCTTATAAACTTGCATTATTGGATAACATGAAAAAATCTCCGTATTCTTCTTCTTTATATCTTCAGGCACATCAGCGAATTCTGTTTTATTTTTCACACACACCATCACTGTTAAATCCATAAATAAATTATCATCTTCCGTTCCACAAAACTAGACTGTTAGATATAATACACTATATACTCTATCCCTTTTTATGTGATTTGTAATTACACCAGGTTTAATTCCATTTTATGATTTAATTATCAACTTACAGGCTATTTCTAGACTTCATAAGATAGGAGCTTTGTACAAGTACATCCCAGATTTCTTCGTACAAAAAGGTGTGCATTAAACGGAAAATATGCTTAAAACTTAAAAATACGATTATACATCAGAATATACTGTAAATAAGAATTTAGGAGATAAAATTTGTCAAATCAATTGACGCCAATAATAAAACATTCGCGGGAATTATTTTTATTCTTATGACATATTTCAGTTTATTTTGACGTGTAATCATTGACGCTCACAGGAATTTTTCAAGGGTCGAAAGTCCACCATTCTGGTAAAACTATAGAATGATACAAATTGAATTGACACACTGATTAAAAAAATTACGCATTGTTATCTATTTATGATTTTTATTCATTCGGCATTCAAACAAACTACCTTAAAAATAGGCGTATAGCGCGCACCTATACTTTTAAGCTTCATTTGTTAATTTTAAAGTATATTCGCCATATAACACACATTCCCTTTATCTTAAGTAGAAACTTGAAATGTACATGTGTAATGAATCTTTTGTTTTGAAGTCATTTATTCGAGTTATTATTCCAAGTTTTTGAAAAAATTGTATATAGTTCTAGAACTGCAACCTTTTAAGTTCATAAGGAATGTCATTTCTTTGAAAGAAACGAGATATTTCGATGTATGCAGAAGTCTAATTTTTTTTATTTTTTTATGCCTTCTTTTATTTTTAAAGCTATTATTTTTTTTTTTAATACCCGGGGTATAAGGCCCAACCGTAATTTTCCATCTTATTTTTTTGTGCTAAAAGTATACGTTATATGCCGGATTTTACGGTAATATAAAAAGTTATGTGTTTACATTAAATCTTAATATTTGGTCCTCTTAAAGTACGTAGTGGGGGAGTAATGATGCGCTATGCATTAAATTGAATTAAACGTTTACTTCCACAAGTGGTTTGTGGCCGCGATAGCCTAGTGGTCACGGTATCGGATCGGGGCTGGCATGTTATGTGTTCGAGCCCAGTACCACTAAAGACCTGCTGTGTAAGGGAGCGATGCACGTTAAATCTTTCGAGAGCTGAAACGTCCTCCCATTGGTGTGGTAGTTAGGAGAGGGGTGTACCAGCTCGGGTGTCGTCCTCGTCACTTGACTATAGTTCAAAATTACGAGGTCCGTCGCCAAAAGCCCTCGTGCAGCTGAACAGGGCAACGTTAATATTCACTCACGCACTCCACCAGTGGTTTTGAGTACATGGTAAGGTGAGCAACTAGTTGAAATGTTGTCCTTGTCGTCTGGTTATGGTTCGGAATAAAGATGTTCGTTGCCAATAAGCTGTCGTGTAGTTATATAGAATGGTATTTGAAAGAAATATAAGATTTTTCTGAAAAAGTATTGGTTTGGTTGATATGCACAATACGCACTAACGTTATTCTGGTAATACGCGAAGGTTATTGCAGGCAGGCTTTTATACATTTTGATACATAGATGATATAGCATTATCCTAGTTTTCGCTGTAAATTACATGCAAATTTTGAGCGGCTTAGTTTCACTCAATTTAAGCAAATACGGTCGGACTTCTATTTAACGAAGTCGCTAAATCCCGGGAGAAAGTTCGTTATGAAGAAAATTCGTTAAATAGAGATTCCTCTTTTAATATACTTTATAGACCACACATAAAACAAATTTTCAATTCATAAATTCTATATATTTTTAAAAAAAGTAATTATTCATATTTCTTTGTTAATTAATATGTGTTTGTTTTATATATGTTACCCATCAAAAAGAAATCTGCCAGAAAGATAAGGAAAAAAAAAAAAAAAATTTAGGGAATATACACTTTATTTTCAACTTTAAAAAAATAATTTTATATTAAAATTTAAGGAATGTTAATGGCATTTTCTAATTTTAAGCATTTATTTTTATAACCAGTAATTTTAAACATACATTTTTTTTATAACCAGTAATTTTAAGCATACATTCCACTTGCATCCTTTTACCGATTAAAGTTCGTTTATTTCTATTGAGCTTTTTTCTGTTTCAAAATTTACGATAAATTATTGCTGTTGGTGACTCAGGCACTCGGTAAAACCAGTTAAAATTTATGGATCACCATAAATTGTGTTAAAAGAGATAATAATTTGAAATGTCCAGAAACCTTTTTAATATAGAGAGAAAAAATCGAACCCCAAGAGATAATGCTCGTTAAATAGAAAATGTACTTCATTATTTGTGGAGTTTATTTTACGAAGAAAATAGTGAAATAGTTCTAGGTTCCAGGAAAAAGTTCGGAAAATAAAAAATTCACTAAATAGAGGTTCGTAAAATGGAGGTCTATTTTACGAACCATAAAATGGGGGTGTACTTTCCATTTTTTTTACAACAAATTTTGAATGGAATTAAGACGAGGCATTGTTTCACTAACGCCAACTTGGCAAGATTTGCACCGACACGAAACCTTTACCGGAATAGTAGCTTTTATTTTTTCTACATTTAGGGTATCCGACTACGTTCGGAACTGTGATTTTGCAAAAGCGTATAAATGGATAATATTTATGATATTTAGTGTCACTCAGATTAGAAAATATGTATAAAATTGTTTTAAGAATAGTATTACAATAAAAAATTATTTAAGTACATTATTTTGACAAAAAATGAACATAGAATGACCCATTTTCAAAATATTCTCCTTTTGTGAAAAATGCTTTTATTATATAATAATATTTTGTCTGTATATAGCTTAGACCTCTGTACAGAGGCTCTACTAGAATTTTTGAAATATATAACTTAGAAGTGGGTTTATGCATATTTTATGACAACTGAGGGGAGAAATTTTAAGAAAAAAACGCCGATAATTATATATTTCAATGGGTTGTAACTCTGAAAATAATATCAATTTTTCAAAAATCATAGTTGAGCCTCTGTATAGAGGTCTTAGTTATATACAGACAAAATATTATTATAATAGAAGAATTTTTCATAAAAGGAGAACATTTTGAAAAAAGGTTATTCGAAGTTAATTTTTTGACAAAATATTGTATTTAAATATTTTTTTTTTCAAAATGTCCTTGAAACAGTTTTATACATATATTCTAATCTAAGTGACACTAAATATCATGAAAATGATCCATTTATGCGCTTTTTTAAAATCACGGTTCCGAACGTAGTCGGATAGCTTAATATAGAAACTAATTACACAGAAACAAACAAAAATTTTCAAACCAGTGTCAAGTGACGAGGACCTGAGCTGACTCCTCATTCTTTAAGACAAGCAATTCTGAGTTTAGCGATTCAATTTTAAGCCTTTATCTACCGACTCTCTGTACTTATAAGTACCACTCACTTTAAAATAACATAGAATAACCAATTTTACGAATATTGACAATACTTATATATAGCAGGAATATTCTTTGAAATCTACTCTTCCAAGATATATGGCAGCACGGGTTCTATGATGAGTATTTTAGCGAGGAAGGCGAATAGTTTTACATCAGAAATTGCGTTTTCAGCGGATTACAAAGATTATCCTTTTTGTCCCGAAAAAACAGTTAATGTCAAAATTTAAGTGTCTTATTTTTGTGTGTGTGTGTGTGTGTGTGTGTGTGTGTGTGTGTGTGTGTGTGTGTGTGTGTTATGTGGACCTTAGAAACAGGATTTGACTCTTTATTTTAAGTGAGAACAGTGTATATATGAGTAATTTTTACAGTAGAGATATCTTTTATTAAATTAATTACCCAAGCTCTAACGGATTAAAATTTCATAAAAGGAAGTTGGAGTGTTTTGTTTATGTATATCTCTTAATTTTCAATGTACTGATCCAATATATATATATATATATATATTGCATGAAAAAAGCTGCAGTAAATCATAATGCAGTAGATAAAGGGTTAAAAAATAATTTACTTTAATGAATGCCATATTTTTTCCCTTCTCAGTTGATGATTGATCTATATATATATATATATATATATAACTTTCATGTTCTGTTCCTATCTTCAAAAAATTTTCAATAGCTTATAAGAGGAATCAGTATCGCTATGCCAACAATGCTAAATTGGAAATATTTATAAATTCACAAAAGAGACATATAACAAAAGTTTCCCACTTATCTATACATAACACTGCATATGAACTCTCTTGAATTCGTACAATATCTTTAAGGGGGAAAAGTGCGTGTAGTTTTAAAGCAGGGGTGTCCAACACGCGGCCCGCCAGTACGTAAGATGCGGCTCACCGACTCATTTTTAAAAAATTTTAAATATCGGGTTTTGAAAGTTTTTTTCATTTTAAAATTTATTTGACGGGAAATTTATACATACATATATATATATATATATAAATTTACAATGTATTTGCATGTTACCTGTTCTTGTTTTAAAATAAATCCTTTTTTGATAATAGAAGTGACCTTTAGATTAAACTAGATTTATATTTTATTAAACAGTTACATTTTGATTTTACTAAAATAGAAGGTACTTTTTAATAAATTCCGAATTGCATTATACATATTATCCTTTACTATGGATGAATTTTTTATGATTCTTTGTGTGTGTGTGTTGCGACTTTCATTTCTCCTCCCTCCTTTTCTGTTTTGGGTGCCAAAAGCAGAGTGGCAGTCAAGAGATGTTTATAAAGTTTAAAAATCTTCGGGACGAAGAAGTTTAAGGGCCGTTTGGGCAGGATTGGTTTGCGTGCGGCGGAAGGGCTGGCGGCGACGCTGGCGGGCAACGGCGGGTTGAAGACGCGTTTTGGCTGGCGAAGGACTGGCAATGGCGGCGACGCTGGCTGGCACAGCGGCGGTGGGGCCGGGGAAAAATTTTGAAAGGACTTATGGAAAAACGGACTGGGGGAACGGTTAGCGGGTTTGAAATTTAGGTTGACGTTTTTTTGGACAAGTTTGAGACGAGATTGATCCTGAAATTTGGACGCAGGACAAACGGCTGGCGCAGAACACAAAGTACTACTCATAATGAATCATAAAAGGCATACGAACTTTACAAAGATAAGAACTATTATGTTCTTTCTGTAATTTTTTTAAAAAATGTTAAATATTGACAAATCGATTCACAGAAAGGAGGAAATTCTGAAAGCCTTAATACAAAGTGCATTACCAAGAATAGTACTTAACACAAGATTATGAGATATACGGGACCGATCCTAAGGTGTCGGCTGCCCGCGTGCAAATATCTATGTGCCGCCCTCTAGAGAACTTTTCATAATTTGACTAATAATTAACGTTGACGTTATAAACTCATCTAGATGTATAAGAATAAAAAGTAAAACATTGATAAAATTGCAAATAGACACAAAAATCTCTCTCTTTTCTTTTTTTTTTTTTTTTCTAAATGGCAAGAGAGAGGTTTCTATTAACTTAAAAAACTTTTCTCCTAATGTATATTGAATTTAAACGCTCTTATATCTTAAGCTATATTAAGCATATTAGATATTTTCGTAAAAAACTTTCGCAAGAATTATTTTTGAGAGACCTTTGTTAAGCAACGATCCTCCAATGCCACTGATAAGCAAGAAAACTTTTTCCATTGCGGTATTGCCGACTCTGCCACGAATTTTGCTATCAAATGAAGGATATAGGGAAAGAGTAGACGTAAAAGAACACTGGACAAACACACTATGCAGTAACATTCTACACTGAATTGCAGTAAAACTTAAGCAACAATGTAAGAAATTTAGCAGGGTAGCCATGAAATTGCAGAAAAGGTCTGCAGGAGATCAGTAGAGGGAACACATAAGTCAGTAGAAGAGAACGTCATGCGTATGCAAATATCAGGAACAAAACGTCAGAAGCGATGTGAGCGTACGCAAAACGCAATGATAGTCGGCGCGCGCTGCTCCCAACAGTAGGAATGAAATGAAGGACGGAGACGCAATTCACCATATTCTGCAAGTGCCGGTGATCCAGTTCATTGAAATATGGCTAGAAGAAATCATCTGGATGACTTCACACGTGGAAGAATGATCGGAAAGCTGTGGAGGGAGGCGTACTGTCACCAGTGTAGCTTCACAGTCACCAGTGTGCTGTCACCAGTGTAGCTGAGACTGGAGAGATCCGGGACCCAGTTTTATCCCAGTAACATCAGGAAGAGACTTATCGTTACGGTGGTCCTGGGTTCTTATCTGGGTTGGCATTATGCTGAACGGCAGCGGAACTGAGCTTCCATTTTCGACAGAGGGTCTGTAACCGGGGATCGCTATTGTGAGTACTTCTTCCCTACATCTGCATCTTTTCGAGGTTGCCATTGGCCCCGAACTTCATCTTTATGGATGACAATGCACTGCCACATCGCATGCTGTTGAGGAGCTGCTGGAAAGTAGGATGTCACTCGAATGGAAGATTTAAATCCCATCAGCGAACATGTGTGGGATGCTTTGGGGGCAATATTGCCACACGCTCACATCATCCGGAGTACAACCAACAACTCAAACAGATGTTGATTGAGATGAGCACTCTACCTCAAAATGTTGCACCAGCTGGTTCTACGAGAATGCGGAGACGGTGCAAAGCAACCATTGTAGTAAGGGGAGGCATGTAATACCATGATAAGAACATCTGCTTGTTGTTCTTCCTGTTGGATGAACAATCATGAGTCACGAGCCACTATACGTTAATAAAAGCTTGTTTTGTTTGATTCCATACCCGTATGCGTTGTATTCCTTTTTCAGCGCCGATACTTTCGTCATCCTTTACGTACATAATACTCTCCCTCATTTCAGAATTTCATGTCTCTCAGATGATTTTTCGTGAAGTTATGGCAATAAACCCACCTGTTGCTTAAGTTTTGCACACCAGTGTATTTTTCTTAAGGCATCCGACTACCCTAAAATCATGATTTTTCTTAAAAATTGATAAATTTCTTTTATGATTTTATTTTATAGGCGATCTTATTAGCTTTATAAAAATACCGTTTTTCATTTTCCATTCACTAGAACGAAAACTACAAGTGTTTTAGTAAAAGCAGATGCCATAACTTTACATTAGATGTCAAAATTTAAAATGCGTTAAGTTTTTTCGAAAAACTCAAACGGGGACAGCGATTGCTCAAAAAGTTTTTAAAATAATTTGCTGAAATTTTGTATGTATATTCTGTATAACAGTATAAGTCTTTTAACCTTCAGATTTATCAATGACTGTTTTATTTCAAAATTTACAGTCCTTTATGTGAATATATAATCACTGCTGGCAGGCAGCAGAATTTCATGTAGTCACTAAGATAAATTCTCCTAGTTTTGTAAAATTAAAATATCTCTTATCCCTGAAGGTCACTTCAAAAAAGGAATAACAAAGTAATACATTAAAGAGGTGAAAAATAGAGAATTTGTTCATTTTACTATTTGTACAGATTACGGGCCCCGTTTATGTAGCAATTTTTTGCCAATTTTACCTATTTTTCCCATTTTAGTAGTAATAATTTATTTTCTCTGCTTAATTTCAACCTTATTTTCTTAGGTATTTGCTAAAATAAATCTAGAAAACCACAAAAATCTCCATATCTCTATTTTTAAAAGAAAAAGTTGTCGGCAAATAGTCGGATACCTTAAAAGAATGCAATGCTAATGGGAATCAGGACTTATTTTTTTGATCTTTTCAATAACTACTGTAAAATCCATTTGTAACTTTATACGTTCAAGCTGTATTTTTTAATTTTTTGGTATGTTCCTCATTATACGCGCCGCACCCCGTTTTGTACGAAGGAAATCTGATATGATAGTATGATGTTCTTATGTTTTGATCATTTTATTCGAGATATTATTTCCGAGATTTTGAAATAATGAGTATATTTCTAGAACTAGAAATCTTTTAGTTCATAAGGTATGTCATTTCTTTTAAATAAACAGTATTTCGATATGTGTTGAAAAAAAAAATTTTTTTTTGTAGCTCATCTCTTTTGTTATTTTTAAAGCTATCATTTTTATACCCGGCGTATAACGCCACCCTTATATTTCGATCTCATTTTTTGTGTTCAAAATGCGCGTTATATGCCGGATTTTACGGTTTTAAAATTCAACATATTTATTCGACTTATCTTAAGTTTTATTTTGAGAAATTTGTAAAAAATTTTGCTTGATTCATAAAACTATATGCGACCGCTTTTTGGTTTGGCCATCCGCGTGCGGAGCATGCGCTATACACCTGCTAGGTTCGGCCCTGGAGATATACGATTTTACGTATCCCATATGAAAATTTCGATCATTTTTCTGAATTAAAATCCTACAAATAAAATCCTAACTTTCTCCTGTGTGTGTGAAAAATATTTTTTTAGAAAGTTATTAGCAAATTAATGCAGAGTGACTATCAAATACAATTAATGATATGCTATACTTTTATCGATTCTAAGCCACACCCCAAATTCACAATATGTTTTTGTGAAAAATAAAAAAAATAGTCTCAAAAGGATCGTCGATGTACGATAACGACGAAATAAAAAAAAAATTTAAAATGAGCTAATAAGAAGTGAATAATTAATTTTAAATACATGCACAGACCTATAATTTCTCTAAAAGTCAGTAACACGTTAAATTCCCCCCATCCAACGAATTTTTCCACCTTTGATTCTAAGCCGCACTCGATTTTCAATAGCATGAAAAAATTGCTGCTTAGATTTGAATAAATACGAGTAATTAAATACGACAATTTCCAATTTTAAAATGGAGGAAAAATGCGTTTCTTAGTAGTGAAAAGGTTAATTATTATTTAAATTTTTAGTTTATATATTGCGAGATTTTTAACCTTTGAATTTTTTTACAGCTGAAATTAAATTTATTTTTACTCTATGGTGTTTCAACAAATTTGGGTAACAAAATTTTACAAATGCAGAATGAAGTAATTTTTCTGTACTAAAAAGAAATTAATACGTTGAAGTTTCTGTAATAAAAACGTTCTATAAAGATTTTTAAGGAAAACACACACACACACAAAGCACAAACAGATACTATGTACCTTAAGGCAGTGATCCACAATCCCCGGTCCGTGGATCAAATGGTGTCGGGCCACCTAAAGAACATTAAACTATTGCCATTTTATTTAAAGTGGTGCATTTCTCTCGGACTTGCGCAACTTTCCACGGGAATCACTTTATATTCCACGTTAAATCACTTTTATTCATTTTGGGTGGAACTATATTTTATTCTGAAGACATATTTAAATGTAACTAAATTAAAATTGTTAAATCAAAACAATCTTAAATATAACAATCAACGTATCCCACCCTCAGCGGGCCACGGTAAAATTATCAAACGTTGACCGGTCAGCAGCGATAAAAAGGTTGCGAACACTGCCTTAAGGTATCCGTCTACGTTCGGAACCGTGATTTTGTAAAAGCGTATAAATGGATAATATGTATGATATTTAGTGTCACTTAGATTAGAAAATAAAATTGTTTTAAGAATAGTATTACAATAAAAAATTATTTAAGTACAATATTTTGACAAAAAACGAACATAGAATGAACAATTTTCAAAACATTCTCCTTTTATGAAAAATGCTTCTATTATAATAATAATTTGCCTGTATATAGCTCAGACCTCTGTACAGAGGCTCAACTAGAATTTTTGAAATATATAACTTAGAAGTGAATTTATCCATATTTTATTACAACAGAGGAGAGAAATTTTAAGAAAAAACACCACGATAATTATTTCCAATTGAAGATTTGGTAACTCACAGAAAATAATGTTAATTTTCAAAATCCTAGTTCAGACTCTCTAGAAGTCATTGCTTTTTATATAAGCACACACACACAAAATATTATTAATATAGAAACGTTTTATAGAGAAGGAAGGAAACGTTTTGAAAAAACAATTCTAAGTTAATTTTTTGCCAAAATATTGTATTTAAACTAATTTTTCTTTATAATGTCATAAAATAATTTTATGCATGTATTCTAATCTAAGTGACACTAAGCATATCATAATTATCACTTATGCGCAATTTTAAATCACGGTTCCGAACGGCAATCGAATACAACAACAATAATATTTCTACTAGCCTTTCATTTTTAGTAGCGCCTTTATGTTGATTATACATTTCCCCTTGTAATAAATATCCTTTTTTATATTAATCTATAGATAACTTTTTTCTTACTTATTTATTAAGTATTTTTTTCCTTTTCTTTTTCTGTCTTAGGTATCTCTCGTAGGTAAGTCTATTTCCTTATAATATCTTGCAAATCTAGGTTGAAATGTTAGGTGAAAATATTAAACATTGCAGATGCAAATTAAATGCGTTTTAAAAAACAGTTTTTATTGAACGATTTCAAAGTATCAATCAAATGCAACACGTCATTAGTGACACATAAATATCACCTTGGAAATATGTCTGTCATTTGAAAATAATAATTTTAACTTATGACGCTTTTGTATCCTGCTGAAGATACTTAATTCCAAAATTATATGTTCAATATAATTATTGATAGATTTATATCTTTTGGTTTTGTATAGAGATTTTTTTATATAGAAAGTGGCTTTCTCGTTCATAGAAGTTATTAAACGAAAAAAAAATGTTTAATTTTATTTTTTGAAGATTTGCAGTTTGTATTGCTTATCCAATAGCACACACATTAAATTTTAAGCCGCATTCAACTGAATAACAGACTTTTTACCTCCCCCCTAATTATATTATTTTGAATAGAATATGTAAATTATTTTTAGAACAAGAGTCTCTCTCTCTCTCTCTCTTTCTCTCTCTCTCATCATTAAATTCTCACTAAATATAATTTCCAATTTTTAGCTAATTCATATTTTCAGAGAAATTTCGAGATATTTTTACAAATTTTGTTTTCTACTCTTTGCTTACAAACAAATAATTGTGAAAAAAAAGACATGCTTAGGAATAAATGCAACATAATAAATAAAATGTTATGTTAGTAAACTGTTCAGACTTTCAAGTAATTTCTCTCTCTCTCTCTCTCTCTCTCTCTCTCTCAAAAATATGTCCTGGGTTACAACCAAAAAAGTATGGTAAGACTACCGATATAATCACGAATTGAATTTCAATAACTTATACTGATTTCAAATATCTATACCAGGGGTCGACAACCTATGGCACGCGTGTCACTTGTAGCACGCGGTACAATTCCAAGTGGCACTCTGCACTACTCTACAAATTAATAAATACTTGTGTGGATTGAAGTTGATAAATTTATAATGGACCTTATTTGACAAAAATCTTCAGAATTACGGAATTATGAAAAATCCTGAAAGATAATTCTAAAAATAAATTTACAGGTATTTTGTAAATTTCTGAATGTCTTTGGTGGAGAGATTTAATTGTTTAAAGAGAGAAAAAATTACATGTACTGTGCTTTCCACTTTTGGTTCTACATATCTAAGTAAAAAGTCTTTCCTCATACGAAAAATATTTCGAGTCCGCAAAGAAATTGTTTGACTACTGATTACTCAGAATCGTTTCAAATTGAAAATCACAAGTTATATCCCTGATTTTATGACATGAAAATAGAGCGGTGCAAACATTAGGTTTACATTAAAACTTTTATTTATCTTTTTATTTTACAGTATTGAAGCGAAATACTTGTATATTTTACGTTGTATATTTCTAATTTTAATGAAGATGTTTAAAAGTACTATAAATATATATGTACAATATTATTTTTTTTAATTTTTGTTGAAGAAATAAATATATTTTATGCTGTTTATTTTTATGTTAAGAAATATCTTTAAATGATGTAAAACTAATATGTGTGTGTAATAAAACTGTAAATATCTATATTATTGAGCACTATTCGCTAACTCTGCACGCATTATCACGGGAATCGAAACGTTTCAATTATGTCCTACTGTGTGGCACATTGAATCATATTGGTAGATAGGCTTGGCACGCCAGAGCTAAAAGGTCCGACCCTTGATCAATACAATACCTCGAAATTCTATTCTGAACAAGCATAACAGAATACAGTAATACCTCTACTTTCGCTCCCCAACTTATGCGAATTCGGAGTGACGCGATTTTCAAATCTCGCAAATTCCTTCTTTTTTTTTTTTTTTTTTCTTCTCATCACTGAAACTCAGACGTAATCAATGCCAGAGCCTGATGAAATTGGTTATTTGATTGAAGAAATTATTGATTTTGCAGGCGAATAAATTTAAAAGTGAATAGTGATGTCGTTCAAGAACTGTCGCTGGATTTCCACAATAAGAAGTTGACAATTGATAAGCTCATAGAAATGCATGAGCAAGAGCAAAACATTGAAGAGCTTGAGTCTGTAGACCCAGTTTAATCAGAAGATCAAATAACGGTTGGGAATTGGACAGAAGGCCACAGTTTAATTGAATAAAGTTACAAATTTTAGAAAATACATACTCTAAAGAACGTATTTTTTAAACGAAACAAGGAATAATAAATTAAAGTTTAAAACTAAGAAACCCGCTTTTATGGTTAATTGAACTAAAAAGTTAAAAAATAATTCTTAATATAAAAATAGAATGATTTACGAGGAAATTAATGTCATTGGGGTAAAAGCGTGGGGTGCTCTATATGAATCGTTATAATTTTTTACTAATTCTATTCCGAAATGCTAAGTTAGTGTAAACATTTAGCACAAAGCACCCCACGCTTTTACCCCAATGACATAAATTTTCTCGTAAATCATTGATATATAAATTAATTTTTACTTTTATTCGATTAACTTAAATAAACTTTTGATGTTTTTGAATTTTTTAAACTATAATGTATTTCTCATATTTTAGTTCGATCTACAGTAAAAGCATGTATTTTAGTTTTTTTTTTAACTATCATTCATTCATACACTTTCTTTTTTTTTTTAATTTTTGGCCCGCGACCGAAAAAGTTTGCCCATCCCTGAGTTAGAACAAATAATTTTTTTTGCACATGCATGAGTCTATTTTTTTTTTTTTATTTATTTATTTTTTTTTCCCTTTTTAGAAAAACTAGACACTTGCTTATATTATGATAAAAAAATTGCTGACGTAAAGAAAAGAAAAGAAAAAGTTTTCGTTTTCAGGGTTATACTCTTAATCTTTTAGTCACCAAATCTGAAAATGGGATCTGGAAGTAGTCGCTAAATCTAGAAATGGAATACAGAATTAGTCACCAAATCTGGCAATGGCATATGGAATCAGTCGCCAAATCTGGAAATGGTATGATGAATTAATCGCTAAATCTAGATTATCCTGTCTCCTGATTATCCTGTTCTTATCAATGGAACAAAATTATGAAATTATTGTATTGTCTTGACAAGTGTGCAGAATTTCGAATTAATCTGGCCTTTTAAAGTGGGTAAAAATCGAGCTCAAAGATTCCGTTTCATACAAGTGAAACTTATAAAAGCGTGTTAAAAAATGTATTAGCATGCTAATGAGGTTGATTCATGTGACATCATAGTCACATGATAGCGAAACACATGATTCACAACCAATCAGTTCAAAATTCGTAGCTGACGTCACTGGTATATACGATAAAAAATATCTTGTGTTTCCAACGCTAATCAGTTCACGCGCTCCGGTGCCAAGTTTTGCTCTTTGCAGAAACTTTCTCTTAAAAGGAATACATATGTATAAAAATGCATTTTATCTAAAAAGTATAAGCATAAATACGACTTTTTTTAATTTAAAAAATCTTTTTGAAGAAATTTTCCCTAACATTTAAACATCTTTAACCAAATATAGATTTGAAATTTTATCCGAGTTTTATAAATAGAACAACAAGTACAATTAGTTTAATGTTTGTTTTGAATTCAATGAAAAACTCGTGTTTGTTTTTATCGTGTATAACTTGCCCATAGAAAATTTTGCTGAAAAAAATCTTTGAGCAAGCAAACTACTTGTTAGATTTTATGAAACCTTCTACATAAAAATAACTTTGGTTTGCAATTTTGTATTTGTATTATCTAAGATTTCACTAAATATTTTTTTTTCTAAATTATTATTTTCTTTCGTTTCTGGCCGAAACTAAAAATAATTTATGTGTATTTCTATGCTAAATTATACCCGACTTATGCGAATTCGATTTGCATGGTTTCAATCGATCCCACCTATCGCGTATGCTCAGGGTATTACTGTATTGCATTGATGTTTGAAACGTATAAATAAAATAAAAGTAACATTTAAAATATAACATGTACTTTTAAGCTAATACGATAAGAAAAAGATAAATATATATTTTGAACGTATTCATTATGCTTCACGCGTGATTTCATCATTACAGCCCATGAATTTTAATGAAGCTCATCAATTTCGGATTATTCTTTGATCAATTTGCAAGATATGTGTTATTATGTAATTATTTGAGAAAATGATGGGAAACAGCTTCTAATCTTCTTAAAAATAGTATACATTCGACTGTATCAATCTTTTAGTAAATTTAAAGTAATGGAACAGAGGGTGAAAATAATAGGAATGTTATGCTAAAAATACACGTTTTATAACAGTGTTTTAATTCAGTATTTTTAATCCTGTAGCAACTCAATCGTGATGAATTATTTCCTGAATAAGAAAACAATACAAGGCTTTATCTAAAGGCTTTATTAAGTTGCATTTTATTTCTAGTTAAGACAGAAAACATCTTGACTCTTTTTTTCTTTTTTTAGCTTTTAACTCTTTTAATCATTCGTCTCTTCTATTTAATCCTCCCATATACATAGATATATTTTTTTCATTTACAAACTTACAACAACGAAATTTTAGAAAATAATTCAGTATTGCAGGATTTAAATTTGGAACATTTATCCAGATAGAAAAATACCCCAGCATGGATCTGAATTCGTGGGATTAAACATATTTACCTGTTTGTCATTCTTAGAGTTTAAAATTTAGAAAAATTCTGCGAATGCGGAAGTTATTTCAATAACATGAAGAGTTTAAATTCAAGTAATATAAGTGATATGGGGCAAGTAAAATAGGAAACAGGTTTCGTGTAGGTAAAGTTGGACTAATTTAAGCAGAGAAATGGAGATATATATGAAGTCGGACCCCGATTTACCGAACCTTTATCTAAATAATTTCGCGATTTAACAATTTTTCCTTCCCTCCTCCATCTGATTAAAATAAAGGCAAAAACTCCTATTTAACGAACAATGAACTTTGATTCAACGAATTATTTCAACAGATGGAAATAAAAGTTGTTTTTATTACTTTCTATTATAAACAATTGAATTTCTTTTCAAATGACATATCCTTTTTGTCCAGAACAGAAAGAGACTTTTCTTGAAAGCAGAAAATTTCAATGGAGAGGGTGCGGCCCATTATTAAACTTTAGAATTACACTCGAGTCTTGAATTTAACCTATCGCATGAGTTTTGAATAGGACAGAAAATTTCATTCTGAAACTCCTGTCGAAATTGTTAAATTTTCCACTACTTTTGTTTGGAAATCTAGAAAAACATGTTTCATCCAGCAGGTTGTAAATGATGTAGTATTTTCTCTTCTCAGCATAATGTCGAAAAAGAACTCTTTCCAAACAAAAATCAAAAAGATTGTCAAACATCTATTAGTTAGTATTTTAAATTTTTCACACAACTGACTGGGACGAAATAATTCGCTAATAGTAATTTTAGCTGCTGAATAAAAAGTGCGTATGTGGATATTTTTTTTTTTTTTGCGTACAGTAAAATCCGGTGTATAACGCGCACCCCTTTTTTTATGGAGAAACCTGAAATGCACGCGTGCAATGCTCATATGTTTTGAGATCATTCATTTGAGGGGTATGGGATTCCAAACTTTATAAAAAATAATATACTTCTAGAACGACAACCCTTTATAAGTCCATAAGGAATGCCACTTCTTTTAAATAAACAATATTTCGATTTACAGTAGAACATCGTTTATTCGAATCAATTGGGACCGGACGCCGTTCGGATACGCGATTGTTCGGATAACCGAAAACCGAATGCGATCCATGCAATATATGAAACCGGACACTATACGAATATTGAAAATCATCACATGCGGGAAACGTGCTTGAAGAAAAAGCAAAATAGGTGCAAAATGTCGCAGTTTTACCTTTATTGCGGAAAATGATCACTTGTTTTTAGCTGTACCATTGTACATTTTCGTTTTTTCGCTGCAAGGTCTCTGAAAAAACAGGTCCGGATATTTGACGCTCCAGATAATAAACGTTTGGATAAACGACGTTCTACTGTGTGTAGAAGTATAATTTTTTTATGCTCATCTTTTTTTTCCTATAATGCTATTATTTTTCTACCCGGCGTATAAAACACAACCGTAATTTTCTATCTTATTTTTTTGTGTTAAAAGTGCGCATTATACGCCGGGTTTGCAAAAAATTTGTATTTTTTTAGGACCCCGATATTACGAATAACCTCAAATTAACGGATAAAATGTTCGGTTCCGATGGATTTTTTAAATCGGGCCCGACTGTAGAAACATATCAGATCCCGTATTGTATTGAGTCACGGGACCTTCTCATCTTGTTTGAGGTGAAGATCTCACTCACACATTATTTCAATTCCAGCGGAGATCCGAACGCAGCATGAGTAGATTAATAATATATATAATAATCTTTATGATCATTTAATAATAATAACTTTCTTTTATTAATGAAACACTAGAAATGATTACGCGATATACAGAAGAGACAAGTTTAGGGGAGTAAGTAAATTTTATTACAACTGATTCAGATTCGAGAATATCTCATGAAATCCAGAATCGATTATACCTGGCAAATACTGCTTTTTTTGGACTGAGGAGGTTTCTAAAATCTAAATTTCTTTCAAGAAACACAAAGTTTTTAATTTACAAAACTCTTATTAGACCAGCTCTGACGTATGCATCCGAAACTGGGACAGTAGCGTAACGTACACCCTCGCATTGTGTGTGGGTGGAGGGAGAGGCAAGGATTCTAGGGGGCTCAAAGCCTGACTGACTCCAAGTGCATATTTGGGCTTGGGGCCCAAAACCGGACTATGCAGGGGAACCCTAATATTCTCCGTTACGCCACGGACTTGGACAATAATAAAACTGGAAGAAAATCGAATGGCATCTTGTGAGAGAAAAATACTTCGAAATATACTTGGGGGTGTGCAAACGAAAACAATAGCTGGAGAAGAGTATACAATGAATTATATAGAATGTATAAACATCTTGACATCATAAAATGCATGAAAATACATAGAATGAATTGGATGACCCATATAATTCGAATGCTAGACGATAATGTTGTCAAAAAGATACTGCAGTTCCAAGTCACTGGGATTCTCTCGGAAGCGTGGATGACCAAGGCTGAGATGGGTAGACTCACTGGAATCAGACTTTTGGATTATAAACGAGAAAACTTGAAGAACAAAAGTAAACAAGAGGTCATTATGGAGAAATCTTTAAAGGAAGGTGGCCCCTGAGGGGACTGTCTTGCCAGATTTTCTGCTGCTGCTGCTGATTGAAGTTCAGTCCCAGACAAAAAACAGCCCGAACCCTGAATTCCAGTTATTGACTTGATAATGTGGATACATGATCTATTCACAAGAAAGCTGGCAATATCGGCTCTTTTCCCTAACAAGTTGGTGTGCTGCGGTGGTCGAGTGGTCATAGTTGGGAACTCGTGACCAGTCTTGCTTGTGTTCAGACGTGGTTTCAAATCCTGGATATATTGCTGTGTAGAGGGGTTATTGTACGTTAAACCTGTGGAGGCTCCAAGTCCTGCCGTAGGCAGAATGTGAGTTTGGAGAGTGGGGTATCAACTCAGATGACGTCCTCATTTGATCGAGGCCCAAAATGTTGTTCCATCGCCAAAGATTTCAGAAGATTCGACGTTTATAACAAATACACAGTAATATTCCGAACTTACGCGATAGGTTGGACTGAGTGATAACCAAGTAAGTCGAATTCGCGTATGTCGGGGTATAATTTCGCATAGAAATACATGTAAATTATTTTTAGCTGGGGCTGGAGTCGAAAGAAAATTATAAGATAGAAAAATAAAATGTTTAATAAAATCTAAGATAACACATGAACACAAAATCGCAAACCGAAGTTATATTGATGTAGAAGATTTCATATAAAATATAACAAAGTAGTCTGCACGTTGAGCGTGCAGACGACTTTGTTGTATTTTATATATACTTTGTAGATTTTTTCTTCTTTTTTCTCCCTCAAAATTTTCTCGTAACATAGTAATGAGTTTTTATTCCTTGTTTTTTGTTTAAAAAATATACTCTTCGTTGGAATCTATATTTTCAAAAATTTGTAACATTTTTTTCAATTAAACTGAGGCTTTCTGTGTCTTTCTCTCTCTCGGCCCAACCGTCACTCCATCTTCTGTTTGAACTGAGTCTACAGACTCCAGTTCTTCAATATCTTGCTTGTTTACGTATTTCTACGAGTCATCAATTGTCAGCTCCCGATTGTTGGAATGCAGCAGTTCTTGAACGTCATCCCTATCCACTTATCAATTTATTTGCCTATCAAGATTGACCACTTCTTCAATCCCATTGCCAATTTTATGAGGCTCTGGCACTGATTCCACCGGAGTTTCAATCATGGGCGGAAAAGACAAATCGACAAGATTTGAAAATCGTGGAGCGAGTGAGTGAATATTAACTTCACACTGTTCAGCTGCACAAGGACTTTTGGCGACGGACCACATAATTTTGAACCATGGTCAAGTGACGTGGACGACACCTGAGCTGGCACCCCCTCTACCAACTACCACACCACACCAACGGGAGGACGTTTGAGTTCTCGACAGATTTAACGTACATCGCTGCCCTGCACGGCGGGTCTTTAGTGGTACTGGGCTCGAACTCGTGATAAGGCCAGCCTCGATCCAATACCTTGACCACTCGGCTACCACGGCCTGAAAACCGTGGAGCTCTGGTTTCGCGTAAGTCGAGGTATTGCTGTAGTCGACAAGAAAAGACTTAAGTAGAATTTGGACACAAGCCCGCCGTTCAATGTTAACATCGGTGACCACAATATTCTTTTCTATAACCACTCAGCATTCCATGACCTCACTCATAACAGGTTTTTGCACTTAAAATTAATTTACAGCTTGCAGAAATTTAACTTCAAATATATGTGCAGCCTTGTTCAAACAAGCTTCATATAGTAAATAGAAGCAAAACTAATAAATTGAGATTGAAATTAGCATCCAATTAGCGCCTAAAAGGAAAAATTAACGCCATCGATTCTCAAAATGTTAAAAGTCAACTCAAGAAATCATTAATATTCACTGTTGCTTTTCCACAAGATTAGAAATCATCTCCCCTTTTGACGAACTTGTTTCAAACCTTGAAGCGCTGAAAAACGTGTTAACTGCTAGATACTCTGTCTCGTAAAGTTTATTTAATATTTTATTTAATTTATCTTTCAGTATTCAACGCCGAAAGCATTGTAAACAAGGTTACTGAATGTTTTTACGTCACATAAATAAGAAATTGTCAGAGTTTTGAAAAAGTTACATTCTCAGCGTGACCATATTAAATGACGGGAGTGTATGAAGTAAGGTGCATGCAATAAGAAAATATGTTAAGTACGATAAAAGTCCAATTTATGTGTGTGTGTTAAAAATAAAACTTTAGTAAGTTTGAAATTAAGATTAAGAGATGTTTTTAATCAGTTAAAAAAAAGAGCAGTAACGCACACAGGAATTTTTCAAGGGGGTTCCGGAGTCGAAAGTTCACCATTCTTGTATCATGCTCCTTTTGATTTTGTCGATTTTCGGGAACAAAACACAGTAAAAAACTAATTATTGAACAAATAATTAGCATTAATTAATAAAATTAATCACTATTAACAAATACTTAATTAAATTTTACGTGCTATATACTTAGAATTAGAATTAATCGGAAAAAAATCAAGGGCTTTGGGGGAGGGGTCCGGACCCCCAGAACCCCCTTGTGTGCGCCACTGGTTAAGAGCTTTGCAGGAGGGAATGTATTATTGAGAAATTATGTATTAAAGAGGAATGTGTGATATCTGGAGGACGTTATTCCTTTAACGTGCCCTTGTGACATCTTACAGACGTCAAGAACTCTCTCCGACGAAGAATCGTACGTCCATTCTGTTTTCTTTCAAGTACTCTGTGGGATCTCTTTTCTTCTCAACGATACTGGAAATCCATATCCTCAGGTAGAAAGAGAAAAATATGTTCATAAAATTCCTTTTTACTAGAATTTACAAAAATATTAGTAATATTACAGAAAAATGTAATAATACCTGGCTTTTTTATTAATTTTTGTGTTCAAAATATCTAAAAAACTTATAATAATAACTTAAAAAACATTTATAATATAATAATAGCTTAAGGTATCCGACTAGGTTGAAAAAGTGCTTTTTAGGTGTTTGATGTTGTTTGGGTCATTACGGAAAAAAGAAATTAATTAATGAGGAAGAAGGACTAATTCACACAAAACTAGAGAGCTTTTTAAGTTCTTTTTATAGCAGTTACTTTTATCTAACTAATAAAAATATATTTTTAAATTCGTTTTTTGAAGAATGAACTTTTCATGATAATTTGCGCACGAAAAACGGGATATCTTCTAATAATCCAATCAAATGCGATGAAATTTATAACATATATGCTATGGGCCCTCCAGAGTGTAAGAGACAGCTACATTTAATCACATTTTACAGCCATTTTTAGCCTAGAACATGCAGTAATTTTGACGCGGAAAATCATGACCATCAAATTTAAATGCTAATAAAATATTTATTTATCACGTTTTTCTTAACTTAAAAAATTTGCTAAATTTTCCTGAAAATAATTTTTTTTAAAAAAAGGGCGATACATACTAGTTATTTAATAGTTATGACTTTTTAGGCCTATTAATGTTCTTTAAAACAAAATTATTCAGAAAATCAATTTTTGAAAAATTTATCTCCGAACCTAGTCGGATACCTTAAAGACATTTTATAATAAACTTATAAAATGTCAAAGTGACTTCTGTAGCCTAGTGGTCATCGTCACGAACTAGTGGCTGACGCTGTGGAGTCCGGGCTCGAATTTTGGTGCCACTGAAGACCAGTAGTGTAGAGAGACTGATTCACGCTAAATCTGTCATTGCTCAAACTCCTCACGTTGGCGGGGTGTGGAAGTAAGGGGCGTGGGGTGTTAGCTCAGGTGTCGTCCTCGTCACTTGACCGTGGCCCAAAACTACGAGATCCTTCCCCAAAAGCTGCGAGTTTGTGACCATGACCACTTGGCCACATAAATTTACAAGTTATCACTTTTTAAAAGTATAATTCAGTATAAAATTTAGGGAAATTGTTACACAAATATTAATATTATAGTTTTACAACGCAGTTGCTATTTTAATGAAAGTATAATGGTTGAAAGTATGGTTAATCTTTCCCTTTCGAGTTTTTGCTAGACTCAGTAGGTTTTGTTAGTCATAATTTATACTTTCAAAAAGTAATTAATTAAAATTTGATTGCCCATTAATTATTATTTTATCCATATCATTTGGTGGTAAAAACAAATCCTCCAGGGCAAATTAAGAGGATTATTATCTCGCGGTTCTTTTTAACCAGCTTTATCTTTTACTCTTTCGTGCAAAAAAAGAAAAAAAAAAGGGGAGTCGCATTTCAAAGATTAATTTATAAAGTATAATTATTTCAGATCTCGTGTTATAGTTCTTCTGTTAAATGATTAAATACTTTTTTTCCTTTCTTTTTTAAATACGTTGAAATAATTTTGATGAAATAAAAAACCACTTTGAAAAAATTATGGCAGACCTTTTAAGTTACACACAAAATAAAAGTAAAATAAAAAAAAATATGATAGAAGATACATGATTTTTTTTTATCTCGTATGTTTTAAATTTGTTTTACAAAACTTTCCATTTTAATTTCATTGCTTGCAAACCACTTAAATTATTTTTAATTTTTTTTAAAATTTAAGGCATGGCTTTTTTTGTATCGAAATAAATGCATTTTTATATTTCCTTGTTGACATTTACATGGACAGATAAAATGAAGTTAGAAATATTAATTTAATTCTTCGGGATTTATTTAAACAGATTTAGGTCTTTCTTTAAACAGAATATATATATAAGCTCAGTTGACCAATCAATATTTGATTTGAAATTCCACAAATTAGTGCATTCTGAGTTATGGTTATTATTATTTAATTCAGTCTAAAACAATTTTTTTGAACATATTTTAGTATCGATGATCACAGAGAACTTTTTCCGAAAAAATGTGCTGTGGAGTTCCTCTCTTCATATAATACTCAGGCTCCTTAATTTGTGAAAATGTGTTCTTGATCATTGATTATTCAAAACTCCAACATCAAAATAAGTGCCACTAAATCAAAATGCTTGCAAAATTTTACTGACTTCCGTCGACTTATTGTCGAATATTGCTTCTAATATTTCTTCAGAGAGTAATAATTAATAAATTTTATTTTTTTCGTTCAAGCAATTTTTTTAAAAATCCCAGTAAAAATTGGCCCCACTGTTGTTTTATTGATAGATAGTATAATTTTAAGGATACTCTCAAGGACAAAATTACTGAACCTCTAATTTTTGTTTGCCCATCATAAGCTTTAGCACAACTACTTCTTAATGTACTTTCATATATCATATGGTAAATGTTTTCTTAAAAATACATCAGGAATATTTTTGATTTATTTAATGTTTTCTGTTTCTTTTCCATATTTATTTAAATAATTCCTTGTAACTTAAAAATTAAATGGCATTTTTTGACAAAATTTCTACTTCATTTAAACGTAGAATAAAGAATTTAACTCAAGTTTTTCAGTGCATCATTATTAGAAAACGAGGAAGTTAATTATTTTTTGTTTGGTTTTATTTAAGAAAAACATAAATTGTTTTGGGAGCCATAAAAAAAAACGATCTAAATTATCTAAACAATAAAAAATAAAATGATAAGTAAGTCTTTGCAATAATATTATAATTCAAAAAACAAGTAATACAAAACAAAAAAATTTAATCAATTCCTACTTAGGTCAACAAAGAAAAAATTTATTTTAGTTACTTTTTGTTAAATAATTACAATTAATATAAATATTATATACATATGACAGAGTCATAATACTAAGTGGCAAAATAGAACGAGATTTTCCTTAACTATTTTTAATTATATTTTTTAACTATATTTTTTGTTTATTTTCTATTTATTCATTAATAAAATTTAATTATTTTTAATAAAATAGTATAGTACAAAAGAAATCACAATCCTAGAAATTACGCAATACCAGGTGGGATTCGAACATACGATCTTTGGATTAGAAGTCCATTGCGCTACAGAGACTCAACGAATGATTTTCCTTTCTATATATGCTGCTGGACTATTATTTTTGTTTGTTACTATTTATTCATTTTTTAATTTGATTAATGAATTTATATTTGACAAAACGGTATTAACATCAAGTGTCATCCAGTACAAGTTTAAAAAAATGTATTTGAACTTGAATGGATGAATAGAAAGTATTTTATTAACGATTGAAAATTTGAGCAAGAATTGATAAAACGCCATTTTTAAACAAAATTAGAATTTCAAGAAAAATTTGAATACGAAAAAAATGCCTCTTCATTTTGAGTAAAATAAAAATTATAAAAACAACGTGTCATTAAAAAAAATAATTCTTTAACATAAGAAAGACACCTGTTGAGTGTAAAATAGAACAAAAACTAAGTAATTTTTGTTGTGAATTACAAATAACTTCCCATCGTCGTCCCCCACGCCTTTAAAAATTATTATTATTATTTTAAAAAAAATAATTTCTGGTAAATTTATTCTTTTTAATTTGTTGTATATCCTTGTGAATTTAAATTTCACGTAATGGGATCCTTATTGGGAGAAAAAGAGTATTTACTAAAATCAGGCTTTATTTTCAAAACGCCTATGACGTCCATTCTTTCAAAGAGTTGCGTGCATGAAAAAAAAGAAATGTTTTAACCTGTCACGGTCGAAAAAGCGAGAAACACCAAACGATTTTTCTAAGAAAGGAGGAAATACGTTTTAGTAGGTCGGCCGCACCATAAGTTCATAAATTAAACAGTCTCACAATTGGCCTTTGACGTTGACCAATAATCCGGTTACTTCTCTCCGGCGTACGAATTGGACGAAACCATGGTTACCAGCGCACACGTGACGTTCAGGGGTCGATGACCCAAGGTGATCGACGCAAGCGTACTTCGCGTGGAATGCCGACCGAAATGCCCGTCCATTCGTAACGCAAATCCTACCCTGGGAGAGTTGAGAATGGAATTTGAAACAAAAATAACAATCAAATGAAATGCAGCTGATTTTTTTTAATTCGTTTACTAACGAGTGAGTAGTTGAAAGAGTTGGTGAGAAAAACGTGAAGATTACCGATGAAAGGGGGTTATAAAATATGACAGGATTGTTCATTTTGATGGTAATATGGGTTTTTAGTATATAACGAACAGTTTTTAGTGTAACGAATACACACACAATGCTCCCAAATTCTTTTTACAGATTGAACAAATTTTTTATAATGTCATTTTTTTCAATTCCTACTATTAGTTCGCTCTCTCTCCCTATATATACAAAATTTTCTCCATTCAAAAGTTCAAATACATTTTTTTAAAACTTGTAGCGGCTGACACTTGACGTTAATACAGTTTTTATAAAATATTAATTAATTAATTAAATTAAAAAATGAATACATAGTAACAAACAAAAATAATAGTCCAACAGCACATATAGAAAGGAAAATCGTTCGTTGTGTCTCTGCAGTGCCATGGATAGCGCTTTGGACTTTAATCCAAAGGTCGTGGGTTTGAATCCCACCTGGGATGGCCTAATATCTGAGAATATGATTTCTGTTTTGCTATACTATTTTATTAGAATAATTAAATTTAATTTTTGAATATAAATAGTGACAAACAAACAAACAAAAATAGTCCAACACCCTATATTGAAAGGAAAATGGAAAACTGCAAGGAAAATCGCTTTCTAATTTGTCACTTAATAGTGTTATTCTGTCATATGTATATACATATTTATATTAATTGTAACTATTTAATGAAAAGTAACTATAAATAAAAAAACTTTTCTTTGTTACCTATGTAGGAAATGACTTAAAATTTTTATTTTATTTTACTTGTTTTAAATAAATTACCCTAAATTTCTTCTAACTCACGGATATTTGGCTACACAAGTCAATTAAAAGCTATTATTAAGGAATTGGCTCTCCCAAGTAAATAAATAAAAAATTCCGGACATTATTTTAACATTTTCATACAGAAGAAGAATTTGATTTATGCATTAAACTTATTAATTATTTAAGCTTTCTTGGAGAATAACTAAAATAGTACTATATCTGTAATGAAATTTAATATTATTTTAAAAATATTTCCAATATTATTTTTTTCTCTTAAAAACATTCACAAATTGCCATTAACTATTAACGTCTTATTTTTGAAGTTATACTTCTTTGGGGGCGTTAGAGAAATAGGATGAGGGTAAATTTTTTCAATGCGCGCGCACCCGTCACGTATGTGACACACACCATCACGGATGCGAAAATCCTTTGTCTAGAAATATACAGAACGGGACAAATCATTCCCGCCATCGAAATTCTCAGAAAAATATTTCTCGTCACTTCCCTGAAGAAGTGTTGAAACAGAGACCTCTCGATCTGCAGCCGAATGCTCTACCACTGAGCTATACACCCGCGTCAGCGAACCTTTGCTTTGTGTTCCGTAGGAACGTATACGAAAATGCTTTGTCTAGAAATATGTAGAACGGGACAGATCATTCCCGCCTTCGACCCCTCCCCATATTATTGGTCCTATTGTCCCTGTGCGGGGTATTTAAATTTATTTAAATCGTGATTATCTCAGGTTTGGCTGGTCCGATTGACTGAAGGTTAGTATCGTTCAACTCTGCTTGTGACCGCCTTTCGTCCTTGGCCCAGCTTTCCCTGCTAAAGAATTTTAGAAAGATTTTAATCTTGTTATGCCTAAGAAGTATAACTTCTTACGTGCGTACATAAGTACACACACACTTTTTTTTAATATGTTGCCATCCTTAAAAATGAATAGGTATTTTTATTTATAAAATTTATATTTCAATTCCATGCAATAAATTAAAAGAATCTGTAATAGTAACATTTAAAAAGGGTATAATTAAATCCTTCCATAAAAATTCAATAAATTATGGTTAATACATATATACTAATCTTAAACTTCAGCCTCATTGTGTATTTCATAATGTTACAATGGCGTTACGGGAAATATTACCCCCTCTCCTACAAAGTCTGGTTTTGAATTTAATACTTCATAAATTGGTTAAATACGTACTTGGAGTTAGTAAGGCTTTGGACCCTGGAGTACGTTACGCCACTGCAATGGGGTATGATTATGCATTCTTTTTAAATATATTCGATATCTAATTCCGAGCATTAACCCTTTATCCACCGACGGTACTTACAAGTACCACTCACTTTAAAATTACATATAATAACCATTTTTACGCATACGCTGACGATACTTAGCATGAATATTCTTTGAAATCCACTCTTCCAAGATATAGGGAGCAAGGGTTCTATGGTGAGTATTTTAGTGGGGAAGGCGAATAGCTTTATAGCAGAAATTGCGTTTTCAGCGTATTGCGAAGATGCCATTTTTGTTCCGAAAAAATAGTTAACGTCAAAAGGCAAGTGTCTTTTTGTATGGTAATGAAGACCAGAAAACGATTTGACTCTTTATTTTAAGTGAACAGTGTGTATAATTAATTTTACAGTTGAATATCTTTAATTAATTAATTAGCTCTAACGGGTTAACTATTCCCAAAGTTGAGTATTTTTTTTATGTATATCCCTTAATTTTCAATGTAGTGATTCAAAAAGAAATATTTCATGAAAAAAACTGCAGTCAATCGTAATGCGGTAGATAAAAATTAAGCGTTCGATTTTACTGAAAAACAATCTCATAATCCTTTTGAATTAAAAAGGACAGGACTTGAATTTCTGAAAAGAAAGTGTAATTATATCTTTTACGCAACCCCCCTTCCCCTATCTTTTGAGTCAATCTGCAAACCTCATTTTGAGTGGATTTCTACTCAACATAAGAAACATGCTTCCCAAATTAAACCTGATAATTAAAAAACGAGAATTTCTTTATCGAAAAATTCTTTCTTAACAGATCTCTACTCAACAACAACAAAGTAATATGTATGCCAAAATTTCAAGTTTGTCAGTATAATAGCTCAGGAGATATCTCAGGATGAGCGAGTGTTAGTCGCTTTTCACCTTTATACAAAAGCATCCACAAGAACTGAATGAAATTTAATACAAAATTTTCACTTTTTTGGAAAATAAAACATTTATTGAGTTTGGGGGAAATAATCTGATATTTTTCTTTGCATTGTACTTTTTAGCATCAAATTGTCAACTAATTGTTTGATGTCATCCATTTTGTTATTCATTCCACCATTGGAATGTGTGTCTAAACACTGCATCAATAATATTTTTTGAGCTTTGAAACAAACTCTAAAATGTCTTTGTCTGCCATAATAGGGCCTGTACACATCATCATCATCATCTACTGCAATGATTCTTCCGATAATACAATAAGACAGTCCAAACCGGCTGGTGTTTTCCATATTTTGTTCATTCCCAGAAGGGAAATCTTTTCGTGGTAAGCGATTTTCGTTTCGTGTTAAGAGAAAAAATTCGTGAAAATACATAGTACGTTATATTATTTCGTGTTAACCGATATTTCATCTTAAACGTAATCGTATTTCACTGTATTTAAGTCAATTATATTGGAATTTTAAAAATTTGTCCCTTCCTGTAAAAAATAATATTATATCTGTGCACCAATATGTATCAGTAGCGCACACAGGAATTTTTCAAGGGGAGGGGGTCCTGGGTTGAAAGTTCACCATTCTTGTATCATGCTATTTTTGATTTTGTCGATTTTCAAGAACAAAACACAGTAAGAAACTAATTATTGAATAAATAATTAGCATTAATTAATAAAATTAATCATTGATAACAAATATTTAATTAAATTTTACGTATTATATACTTAGAATTATAACCAATCGGAAAAAAAATCAAGGGCTTCCCCTTGTGTGCGCCACTGATATGTATCAATACAAATTCAAAGAATATATGGTCAAATGTTATTGTAAAACTTCTCTTAAAATGAAGTTTGAATTAAAATCATGGAGTTTAAGAAAATCCTTTTAAATGTAAAAAGAAAAGAGTGAGAGAGAGAAAGAATTTCTGCATTCCTTCTTTCCCCATTTTGTTTACCTACAAACTCGAATAATACAGA
Organism: Trichonephila inaurata madagascariensis; assembly: GCA_019973955.1. Lineage (NCBI taxonomy): Eukaryota > Metazoa > Arthropoda > Arachnida > Araneae > Nephilidae > Trichonephila > Trichonephila inaurata. The sequence continues at coordinate 132,471 of BMAV01005738.1, read as the reverse complement.
AGGTTGTTCGCACTTTATGAAAACGATTTTGTGATTTATTTTCTCGTGTTTTTTTTTGGGGGGGGAGATAAAACTTTAGCAACTTCAGAATAATCATCTGCAAATGCTTTTTTTTATTGGAATGTAAAACAAAAGATTTATTTTGAAAACGTCATCTAAAAGTGATAGATGGCTTGAAGGTTATGTAACTGCACTTTCCGACAATAAATACTCGTATCAACTAATTATGAAGAGTTGTAAAAATCTTTGTTATTGCATTTAAAAAAAAAGTGATTTATGATATATTAAATTTGAAAGGAAAAAAAAAACGTGTAGTTGAAAGTAAAAGTGAAAACACAATCATGACCACGAAATCTCATCCTAAGACTGTTCGAAGGCAGGCAACTATCAAGTATGTGAAGGCTCTGATCCTAAAATAAAATCCGCCGATTCAAAAATTCATTGCATCAGAACTAGGAATATCTTCCGGCACTGTAAGTAAAATCATTCATAAGGATTTAAAGTTAAAAAAAAATGTTTAACACTAAAGTTCATCTACTTTTGCCAAAACATATTACTAAAAGAAAAACAAAGTGTAGAAAATTATATGAAAAACTTCTAGCTGCAGAAAAATGGAAATTAGTGATAACACTCGATGATGCATGGGTATATTTAAGTGAATGTAATAAAAGAAGATTAATTTTCTATTGCTCAGATGACGGGAATGACTGTACGGAATGGCTTCGTCAGTCTACAAAAATTTCCCCAAAGGATTCGTGATAGTTGCAGGATTTTGTTATAACACGGCAAATTAAAAATCAGAAAAGTCCCAAGTAAAGCGAAAATTAATTAATTCTACTCTATCGGCAGAATATTTTAGAACCAATTTTTGAAGAAGAAATTCCATCACATTATATGGAAAGAATATTGATAAAGAATTTCATATGGACGAAGTTTCTAAAATCACACGCCTAAGTCAACTGCCCCTTATTTAGCAAAAAAAGAATTAGAAACAGGGGAATAAAGTGTATCTCACTTGATGAAACACCTGTAAAATAACCTGATGCTTCTCCATTGGACATTTGTGATTTCTGTTTATTAACACGAGCCTTAGAAAAGCGGCATAAAAGAACACTAAACGGACTTAAGAAAACGGTTTCAGAGGAATACAGTAAAATTGGCTGGGCAGTACTAAGAAAAAGTTTCCGTTCATGGAAAATTTGATTTAGAGCTATTGTCATGAATCATGGCTATCAGATACAAGCAAATAGCCTCAAAAATAAGGTTTTTGTAGATAAAAATTAACTATCAAAATCGTTTCAATAAAGTACGAACGACCTTTTGTATGAGCATCAATAAAGACAAAGCGAGAGAAATATATGCTTCTGAAAACGAAAAACGCAAGTTAATAAATCCTTATGGTATCCGACTGCGTTCGGAACCGTGATTTTGCTAAGCGTATAAATGGATAATATTTATGATATTTAGTGGACTTAGATGAGAAAACGTGTATAAAATTCTTTGAAAAGTATTATTACAATAAAAAATTATTTAAGTACAATATTTTGATAAAAAATAAACATAGAATGACCCATTTTCAAAACATTCTCCTTGTGAAAAATGCTTCTATTATAATAATATTTTGACTGTATATAGCTTAGACCTCTGTACAGAGGCTGAACTAGAATTTTTGAAGTATATAACTTAGAAGTGGATTTATCCATATTTTACTACAACACAGGAGAGAAATTTTAAGAAAAAAACGCCGATAACTATTTCAATTGGTGATAACTCTGAAAATAATGTGAATTTTTCAAGTCCTAGTTCGGACTATTTGGAGAAGCCTTTACTTTATATTAGCTAAATATTATAATTATAGAAGTATTTTTCACAAAAGGAGAACATTTTGAAAAAAGGTTATTCTATGTTAATTTTTCACCAAAATATTGTTTTTAAATATATTTTTTTTGTCATAATGTCCTTAAATGAATTTTGTACATGTATTCTAATCTGTGACACTAAATATGAAAATTAGCCATTTATGCGCTTTTTTAGAATCATGGTTCCGAACGTAGTCGGATACCTTAAATGTATAAAATAGGAAATAAACCTACATAAAAACTAAGGTTTGATTTTAGTTGTTTGTAGAGAATAGAGCCGTTGGCTCAAGTGAAGACCTCAACAACTGACCAGAGCTCAAAATGATTACGTATATTGTCTTTATAAATGGACCAATCAAGTAGAAATTGAAAGTTACTCGTGACAACACTCAAAAAGCAGAAAACCCAAATAAAACAGTAAATGTAGGAATGGGAAATTGATATAAAAGAATCATATAATTCTCATCCAAAAGCTAGAAAAGTAGGTATATAGATAAGTTAAAAGACTAAGAAATAAAAATCAGAAAGGGCTGTTACGATAAACTAAAGCTACAACGTGAAAAGTGGAGAAAAAAAAAGAGATTATCAAACATTATAGCCTAGTCACGTAGCAAGCAAAACGATAAAATATCTATTAGAATGCAAAATAAATAATAAAATAGTACTAGTTATTGAGTTTTGTCTCTACAAATACAAAAAAAATTTAAGTTCTGTTTTATTTACGCTTTATTATATTTATTACGTATAAGGAAGTAAAATTTATTGACGAAAGGAACTATTTGCTAAGAATTTATCCTTTTAACTATTGCTAAAAAAATACGGAGTAAACTATTTTTAAAGTATCCGACTACGTTCGGAACCGTGATTTTGCAAAAGCGTGTAAATAGATAATATTTATGATATTTAATGTCATAAGAATAATGACATTAAATAATGTCATAAGAATAATGTCATAAGAAATTAATGTTAAAGAAAATTACTTAAATATTAAATAAAATTATTAAGTTCAAATTTTGACAAAATGAACATAGAATGAATTTTCAAAATATTCTCCTGTTGAAAAATGTTTCTATTATAATAATACTTTTGCCTGTCTATACCCTAGACCTCTGTACAGGGCTCAAACTAGAAATTTTGAAAATGTAGCTTAGAAGTGGTTTTCCATGTTTACAAACAGAGGGGGAATTTTAAGAAAAAACACCGATGATTATTTCAATGGGCGGTAACTCTAAAAAAATAATGTGAATTTTTCAAAAATCAAGTTGAGCCTCTGTACAGAGTCTGAGCTATATACAGGCAAAATATTTATTATGAAGCTTTTTTCACAAAAGGAGAACATTTTGAAAAAAGGTTATTCTAAGTTAATTTTTTGCCGAAATATTGTATTTAAATAATTTTTCTTGTCACAATGTCCTTAAAACAATTTTATACATGTATTATAATCTAAGTGACACTAAATATCACGAAAATTATCCATTTATGCGCTTTTTTAAAATCACGGTTCGGAACGTAGTCGGATACCTTAAGTGAAGCAAGAAGACTAATATAGAATTCAGATTCAACTTCGTATTCGATATTGAAAATAAGTATAAAATAAGAAAAAATTTAAAAATTTAAATATATGAGAAAGCAATACCCGTATATTTAAAAATTAAGTGTTATAAGTAACTGAATTCAAAGCAAAGGTGTTTAAAAACACACAAAAATTAAGATAAGTACCTTGATTCACCTTAAAAAACAGACATGGAGTACAAATAAACAAATGATAAATTATTTTACCTTGAAAAAAACATTGTAGACATGCAAAATTAACTGAACAAATTTGTACTTAATTTTTCTTTTAAAAGTCTATATATATTTATAATTATATACAAATTAAAGCTAATTGAAACCATGGAAAGACATGATTGAAGTAGTTCAGTTTCTTTGTCTGCTGAATCACGTGTTCTAGTTCTGATTTTATCTACGTAATACTCGTGTCTATTCTTCATTATCTATAAATCATGTGACCTTATCCTTATTATTCCTCACGAACCTTCGAAAGAAAAATTAGATATTGCACGATAAATGGAACTGTGCCTCAAAGTCCTCATAAGGCATAGTGTAGAGCAGTGTTCCGCAACCCCCGGTCCACGGACCGGTACCGGTCCGTGGATCAAATACTACCGGTCTGCACAAGAAACATTAAATTATTTCACTTTTATTTACTGTGGTATATTTTTCTTAGGTTTGGGCTACTTTTTTTATGAAAATCACTTAAGGTATCCGACTACTTGCGACAATTTTTTTTGAAAAAATGGAGATATGGGGATCTTTATGTGATTTCTATATTTATTTAGTATATTTTAAGGAAAAAATTCTAAATTTGATAAAAGAAAAAAAATCTATCATTATTAAAATGGGAAAAAACTAGTAAAAATGTACAAAAAATTTCATAAACGGGACCCGATCTGTACGAAGATTTTATGAACAAATTCTCAATTTTTTAATTTTGATATGTTACTTTGTTATTCCTGTTTGAAGTGACCTTCAGGATAAGATATATTTTAATTTTTACACAAAAACTAGAGCAGTTTATCTTAGTGATTGTACGAAATTGCTTAAAAAAAACATTGACTACATTCACTTGAAGGACTGCAAATTTTGAAGGAAAACAGTGATTGATAAATCTGAAGATCAAAATACTTCTACTGTTATGCAGAACATAAGCAAAAAATTTTAGCCAATTATTTTCAAAACTTTTGAGCAATCGCTGTCCTCGTTTGAGTTTTTCAAAAAAAACACATTTTGAGTAAAACGCATTTTAAAGTTTGACATCTTGTGTAAAGTTATGGTATCTGCTTTTACTAAAACGCTTGTAGTTTTTGTTCTAGAGGGAAAATAAAAAACTTGGTATTGTTATTAAGCTAGAGATGGCCTATAAAATAAAGTCATAAGAAAATTTGTGTGAATTTTTGAAAAAAATCATGATTTTAGGGTAGTCGGATACCTTAATATTCCTTGTTAAATCACTTTATATTTATTTTTTGATGCAGCTACATTTTATTCAGAAGTAAAGATTAAATACACACAATTAAATTAAAACTCTTAAATCAAAACAGTCTAAAATATAAACAATCAACATCCTCCCCCTCAGCGGGCCGCGGTAAAATTAACAAACGTTGACCGGTCCGCGGCGATAAAAAGGCTGCGGAAGACTGTTGTAGAGCACTAGTCTTCTAATTTTTTCGACCCACGAAACCCTTAGAACTAGAAGGTGTTTTCGGAGAATTCCATTCCACACACAGTTATAATATGTGTCTCCAAATAATATTTAAAGTAGATCACCATGTTATAGGTACTTAATGTAAAGGCAATTAAAAAAGTGCTGAATTTGTTATTAAAAATGTGTTAATGCAATTTTAATATAATTTACTCACATTATTAATATATTAATTTGTTATCCAAGGGTCACCCATGGATTATATTTACATAATTGAATTTTTTACACATAATATCGAAGTCTAGGTCTACTGAAATTATATGCAGTTGCATTTCGTATTCTGTGTTTAATTTTTTATATATATTTTATTTTTGAAGCCACTTTCACGTTGAGAACTATTTTTCACTTAAATGCATTGTTCTGAATGGCATTAAAATGTTTATAAGTGTGTGAGAAGTCCTGTGTATTCTGCCTGATTTTGCAGCATAAAATTTATAACATGATCTTGCTTAAATTTAGATTTTAACATGGAATCTGTTGATATGTCGGCAAATTGTTTTCTCTCTTTGATTATAAGTGTTTTTCCACAAATAAAAAGGTGAAATTTCACTCGAAAACTGTTTAGTTTTGCAAAACATAGAACTAATTAGTATCCAATTGTGGTTAAGGCTATCTTCGGCTAATATTAAAGAATAGGAGCCGAATTCGGAATATTTTTTCAGATATAAAAGTACTCAAACGTTAATATTATATTTTGGCTACACTATCCTGTAGAGAACCGCTTATTTTATCATATTACTCATTTTTATCCGAGTTGACATTTTTTCTTTTATAAAATGTGTTTTGCATCCCCCCCCCCATACTGTAATGCTAAATGAGCTATCCCTTCACATGTTAAAAAGAAAAACTAATTATTTATGAAATATTTTGAAATTTTAAAAACATTATATTATAAACAAATGCATAAGTTAGAATGTCACGCATTTTTATAAAAATTGAGGCATTTTTTTCTGTCTTAAGGTATCCGACTACGTACGGAACAATAATTTTGCAAAAGCGTGTAAATGGATAATATTTATGATATTTAGTGTCGCTTAGATTAGAATACATGTATAAAATTGTTTAAAGGACATTATGACAAAAAAAATTATTTAAATACAATAGTTTGGCAAAAAATGAACTTAGAATAACCTTTCTTCCAAATGTTCTCCTTTTGTAAAAAATGCTTCTATTGTATTAATATTTTGCCTGTATTCAGCTCGGACCTCTGTACAGAGGCTCAACTAGAATATTTGAAATGCATAACTTGGGAGTCGGTTTATCCATGTTTTACGAAAACAGAAGGGGGAAATTTTAGGAAAATACTCCGATAATTATTTCAAATGGTTGTAACTCTGAAAATAATTTGAATTTTTCAAAAATCATAGTTGAGCCTCTGTACAGAGGTCTGAGCTAGATACAGGCAAAATATTAATACAATAGAAGCATTTTACAAAGGAGAACATTTGGAAAAAGATTATTCTAAGTTCATTTTTGCCAAAATATTGTATTTAATAATTTTTTTGTCAAAATGTCAAGTCCTTAAACAATTGTATATATGTATTCTAATCTAAGTGACACTAAATATCATGAAAATTATACATTTATGCGCTTTTTTAAAATCATGTTTCCGAACGTAGTCGGATACCTTAAAATATGCTCCGCGTCAAGTTCCCGCTCTCGTACATATGGCGCGAAAACAGCCTTAAACAAACTTCACAGAGAACACGAATCCATTTTGCATACACATTTATAATTTTCTTCTCGATTTTTTGCAATGACTTGTGGAATCCCAGGGCTCTGTAAGACACAGTTTGAAGATCACTGATGTAGAGGTTAGGAGAGAGGTATAATTTCGGATTTGCCTGTGCGTTCAGAGCGAAAAGATACATCGAAATTTACCTTTGCGCAGTTTTTACATCAACGTTAATTGTAATAAAGCAAATTTAAAGCTAATTTTTATTTAAAGCTTATTTTTTTTAAAAACTATTTTTAAAGTTTGAGACTTTAAAATTGCTCTTAGTGTTTTTTTAACACAAAACATTTATCAATAGTAAACATATTAAACTTGCGGTCACAATAAAAACTTTTGTAGCCCCGCTAATATAACAGCAAATGTAACAAAAAGTTTAATAAAAATATCATAATTTAATTTTCAGAATACAGTAGAATGTCGTTTATCCGAATCGATTGGGACCGGACACCGTTCGGATACGCGATTGTTCGGACAACCGAAAACCGAATGCGATACATGCAGTGTATGAAACCGGATACTGTATGAATATTGAAAATCATCACATGCGGGAAACGTGCTTGAAGAAAAAGCAAAATAGGTCAAACTCTCACAATTTTACCTTTATTGTGGAAAATAATCACTTATTTTTCGCTGTACCGTTGTACACCTTTTTTTTCCGCTGAAATGTTTCTAATTCTCTTGAGCAGTAGTAGTTGAGTAGGACAGCACTCTGATTGTCGTTCGTACCACTCCATAGCTGTTCTCTAACACCAGAAACGCGTCAGCATTTGATGGACCCTTGCTACTTTCGTTGTTGTTGTTGTCTCGATTTCACCCGTTCATTGTCGACAGGGTCGGATTCTTCTTGCACGGAAGTCACAATCTCGTTATCATTTAGCATTTGAAATCCATAGTCTTCTGCGTCGCATGCCATCCAGGTTTCTACATTCCCCAAATATCCCTGACCTTGTATTTTCCCGTCACTTTTGGCCTCAAGCTAAACAACTGTTGAGCATTGCACTGTTCGAAAACGTTTTCATATGTACATGTAGTTTCAAAAAAATCTGGTCCGGATATTTGACGCTCCGGATAATAAACGTTCGGATAAACGATGTTCTACTGTACTTACTCTTCATGAATCATAACTTTCACCACACAGACAAGGCAATAAGACATTACTAATCATGATAAAGTGACGCACCATTTCTGTCACTAATAACAGTAAATATTTCAGATTTACCGAGCTCCCTTTTGATGAATACCACAGATCAAAAACAAATTCCTTTTGTTACTTCCGCTTTTTGCCTCGATGAGAAAGAAACTTGAAAGAGACCCAAATAGATCTGACGCTCCGTAATCATTATTATTCTATTCGACAAACTCAAATAGAAGCAAGCCATTAATTAATGATTATCTCACCATTAAGCCGACTTTGCATCATTAGACTATCGTAAGTGGAAATGATGTCATCAGACGGTCGTAGGCCTACAGATGATTAAAAGAAACATAAAAATGATGAACAAAAAGCTAATCTAAGTTCCTGAAATAGTACAATTGATACTTTGAAATTATTTTGAAATAATGTGTATATATATAGCAATAATGTGTCTTATAAGCAAAGCACTTAACTCTAAACCTATAAGACATTTCATGTATATTTATATATATATTCCTACGTGATCAAACCTCCACTTAAAAAACGTATTATCTTAATATGAATGATATTTTGTTCATTGTGTGTGATTGGATAATGAACAAAAAATTTTTTATTTAGAAAAGTTTTACTTGCATTTGCGCATTTTCAGCATATTCTTTTAATAAATTGCAGTACTTTGTACAGCCAATATATTTCATTTTTCAAATACAGTCGAGCCTCTATATATTGCAAATTTTTCTATATAGCGAACTTTTTCCTGGAACCAAGAACATTTCACGATTCTCTTCGTAAAATGATCTCCCAATAGCGAAGTGCATTTTCTATATAACGAACTTTTCTCTTATGATTCAATTTTTTTCCTCCCTATTTTTGAAGTATTTCTGGGCATTTCAAGTTATTCTCTCTTTTAACCCACTTTAAGGGGGTCATAAATCTTGAGCTGGCTTTTTTAGACGCCTAACTCACCGAGAGCTTTAGAATTCTGAGCGTTTCATCTAAGAAGTGCAATCTTTAACCCCCATTGTCCAGTTCACTAGAAACATCTTCGATATCCCTTTCACTCTCAGTGGCGTTGTCTCGTGTCCTTGAACTAGTCTCCGTTTACTTTTGTAGTGTTGATCAGCCTTACTGGTAACTTCGTTTCTTGTAGCTCGAAAATGTTAAAACGTAAGTGCTTGAGCAGCATCAAAGAAAAAATTTAATTCTTCAGGAAGTGGATTAAGGCGTGCCAAGAAACTTTCCTTACAGTTTTTCTTTCTTTCTCTCTCTCTCTTTTTTTTATAGGTAAGATATATAAATGAATATACATCAATTTACAAAAAGGTGTGAGTAATTACTTTTTTAATGTATAATGTTTATGAATTTAAAATTTGTTTTATGTGGCTTTTATATCCAGAAAATTGGAAGGTGAACCTCTGTATAACTAGTTTTCCATATAACGAACTTTTTTCGGATTTAGCGACTTCGTATATAGAGTCCGATTGCACATTTTTTTTTACATTTTATGCACAAATTTTGTTAGTTTTATCAACTTTAACACATCCTATTTGGAAAGTTACCTGTTCATATGAATCCATTATTGTTTGTATTTGTTCTTGTTTTTGATGAACATGCTTAGCTAGCTTTTCTTTCTTATATTCAACCCTATAATTTCTTCTGCTAATTGAAATAAAAATTCTACTACTACAAAATTTCTTCTCCCATCGGTTCTTTTTACAAAACCCAAGCATTTATTCCAGCTAAAATTTTATTGTAAAATATCCGTTAAAAGCGATTTTTGTGATATATTTTGCGGTTTCTAGCATTTTATCAGTTACATCTACACCGAATTTTGTGCTATTGTAAAATATAATTGTCTTTGATATATGACTATCATTTTTTACATTTTCATTGAATGGATGCATTGAACTAAGTGCCAATACATGGTGAGGTATATGGTTGTGTTTTCAAGGAAATGGTTTATTTAGCAAATGGATTTTTAAGCTTCCTCTTCAGACGATGAAATATAACGCCCATATTTGAATTCAAAAACAACTTTTCCAAAAATTACGAATTCAAAGATCAAAATGATCCATAATAGTTAATTTCAGTAAAAGGAAAAATGATATTTAAAAATATCCAGTTAAAATTTGAGCAAAAAAGAATTATCATCTAACAAAATATAAATGCGACACATTTTTTTAAAGTGTAATTTTCGATAATTAATACAGAAATAAAATTGCATGCTGCAAAATGCAGATTTGTAATAGACTATTTTTTCATTTTATGGAAACACTTAAATGCTATTTAACTAATTTTTTTTCTCTTCAGTACTTAAGTATTTTTATGGAAAAAAAATTAAAGTAGATAAATGTGATAATGTTTTATGAAATCTAGAGTGGATGTTATTAAATTTTATTCAGAAGGGAAAAAAACTCGAGAAAAACAAAATAGCTTGACACTTATTTTAAAGTAATCCTACGAACTAATCTTTTAATGGGTGATGAAAAAATAAAATCTCAAGGTCGAATATCACTGTAGAGTATATTTAAGGCCAATTAATCGTTAGGTATCGTGACGAGATCTTCCCGGTTTTTTCTGTCCCTTATTCAACTTCAAAGGCGTCTTTTTTTTCAAAACAAAATTTTTATGTTAGGGAAAAATTAAAAATAATTAAAATTTTAATTATAGCTGTCAAAAAAAAAAATATTTCGTACAAAAAATAACACGTTGTGTAAAAAAGCTCCCTTTTAAAACCCAATTCCAAACATATTAAAACTGGTTTTTAAACCCTTTAACAGCAAATTTAAATCTTTTCGAACACAAGGATGTTAATTTTAATGGCTAATCATTACTTGATATTTAACTATTCCTCCAACATCCCTATTGTTTAATCGGTTAAACGTGATATATATATATATATATGTGTGTGTGTGTGTGTGTGTGTGTATATTCTTTTTTTAATTATTCTCTTTGTCTTTTATAAATAAATTATTTAAATTACTAGTCAAGAATCGATTAATGTTATCAAGTTGCCTCTTTAAATAAAATAGACAATATATTTTATTAACGTATGTAAGAATGACGTATGGTGTTAAAATTGTTGTGGGAATTATTTTAGATAGTTCTTTGAAGGCTGTTTTCGACTAATGTTAAAGAATAGGACCCAAATTTGGAATATTTTTTCAGATATAAAAGTACTCAAACATTAATATTATATTTTGGCTTCACCACCACCCTGTAGAGAAACACTTATTCTATCATACTACTCGTTTTTATCCGAGTTGACACATTATTTTCTTTTATAAAATGGTTTTCGCATTTTTTTCTCCTATACCGTAATGCTAAATGAAAATATTTTCTTTAATGTTAAAAAAATAAACTAATTATTTGTGAAATATTTTTTAAATTTTAAAAAAACGATATTATAAACAAATGCATGGGGGTTACAAAAGTCACACATTTTTTTAAAAATGAAGCCCTTTTTTTTTTTTTTTGTCCGAAAAAAGTGCTCCCTTTTTAAATCCGCACTTTTCGACATATGGTAAAAAACAGCCCTTTAATTTAAATTTTTTTAAAAAAAAATTACGCCCATTTAAAAAAAATTAAACTTTTTTTTTTTCCCGAAAATTTTTCTTTTTTTTTTGGGAAGGAAAAAATTTAGAAAAATATTTTTTTTTTTGGGGTTTCCCCCCTAAAAAATTTTTAATTGGGGAGCAAATTTTTAAATATTTTTTTTGGGAATTACTAGTTTTTTTTGCCTCACCTGTTAGCGGGCCCAAAGGGGGTTTCCAAAAAAAAAAGGTTTGAAAATTTTCCACAACTTGTGGATTTGGGGTTTGTTTAATCGACGTTAGAAGATTGGGGGGGAACCAGAAATTTAACCATAAAGTGAAAAATTGGGGTCCCCCTCCCCACCACCCCCGGGGTTTTTCCCCGGGCTTTTGAACCTTAGGGGGAGGAATTGGGGGGAACTCTAAAAAACCACCACAGGGGAACCCTTACCCTCGAGGGGGTTTTTTTGGGGGGGTTTTTTAAAGACAAAATTTTGAAAAAAACTTTTACAAATCTTGTTCCGGTTTTAAAAAAATTTAAAAACATTTTGTTTTTTCCGATTCAAAATTTTTTTTTTTCGCTTTTTAGGCAAAAGGGGGTTTCGGTTAATTTAAAGAAAAACCCCCCCCTTTAAACATTTTAAAAAAAAATTAAAATTGGAAACTGGTTCCCTTAAAAAAATTTTTTTTTTTTATTCTCCCCATTTTAACCAATTGATTCATTTTTTTTTAAAAATGTGTTTCGCTTTTTTTCTCCTGTTGAAATTTTTTTTTTCCCCCTTTAAAAAAAAAAAAATAAATTTTTTTTAAAAAAAATAAAAAAAAAATTTATTTTTTTTTGGGAAATGGATTTTCTGTCTGAAAATGGGCTTCGCGTTTAGTTCAAGTTCTCGTACTTTTACCGAAGACAGCCTTAAGTCGAAAAAAAGAAACAGACTATTGGATATGGAGCCACACCTCAGATTAAGATTAACAATCAAAGAACCAAATTATGACGATCTCAGCACAAACACAAAACTTCATCCTTCTCATCAATCCACACAAATAAAAATGTTATTTATAATTTATAATATAACTTTTACTTATATTTTTTATTATGAACAATTTTATTTCTTATTATTTTGTGCATGTCACAAACACAGAAAAAATAAATATATTCTAATTATTGCTCCGTTTTTTTTTTTCTGACGAGGGGTACTTAGCGTTCTGAAAATTATAGAAGGGGTACAAAAGTTTGGGAAACACTGCTATAGAATAATAAGGAAGTAGGAGCCGAGAGATCATGGTCACGATCTTCGTGACTGACTAAGCTGCAGTGAAGTCACTAGTTCGAATCCTGATTCAACAAAGGTTTCATTGTCTAAAATAATGACGGTTGTCGTGCATTAATTGGCATCGCATCTCAAAGGCATTTAGCTTCAAGAATTGAAAAAAGTCAACTCATGCATCATCCTCTAAACTTGAACATAAATCAAAATTACGTCATTCATCAAAAATTACCTTCTTGTCGTCTGTCGAGCTGTCTATTTATTACCTCGTAGTACGCTTTTAAGGCTGTCTTTGGCTAATGTCAAAGAATAGGGACCAAATTCGGAATATTTTTTAAGATATTGAAGTATTCCAACATTAATACCATATTCTGGCCTTCACTATCCTGTAGATAACCACTTATTTTTATCAAACTACTCATTTTTATCCGAGTTTTTTGACCCATTTTTTCTTTTATAAAATGTGTTTCGCAATTTTTTTCCTATATTGTAATGCTAAATGAGCAATCCCTTTTTATGTTACAAGAAAAAACTAATTATTTATGAAATAATTTGAAATTTTAAAAACACTACATTATAAATAAATGCATGAGTTTTACATGTCACAAATTTTTATAAAAATTGAGGCATTTTTTATGTTCGAAAATGTGCTCCACGTTAAGTTCACACTCTCTTACATTGGCAAAAACAGCCTTAAGGTGATTCAGTCCTTCTAGAATTTAAAATAAAATATACATATTTTTTTTTTCGTTAAAAGCTTAGAATGTTTTTGCTGATACAATTATTAATTTATTTCATAAAATTGAGTCAAGAACACAGTTATTTTTCTAATTAGGGTTAATTTGTATTCTTATTTAAAAATTGTGATTTGGGATGTGCACTTAATTCTGTGCTTCTTCAGGAAATTATTTTTATTTGATTTTGATTTAACGGAAATTTTGAAAACATTTCTTTTCTCTAAAAAATTTTTTTTATTTCACAATTTTCATATATTTACAGAACTATTTCACAAATAGTTCTGTAAATAATAATTATGTAATAATAATGTTGGTGATAATAATAAATGTTTGATTGATTGATTGAATATTAACATCGCACTATTCAGCTACACGAGGGCTTTTGGCAACGGACCACGTAATTTTGAACCATGGTCAAGTGACGTGGACGACACCTGAGCTGGCACCACACCAACGGGAGGACGTTTCAGCTCTCGACAGATTTAACGTGCATCGCTTCCCTACACGGCGGGTCTTTAGTAGTACTGGGCTCGAACTCAAGGCAAGGCAAGCCACGATCCGATACCTATACCACTTGGCTACCGCGGCCGTCAAATAATAAATGGTAAGACGTTACATTTAGACTCTGATGTTAGTTTTTTTCCCCTCCTTCTCAATATTTGTGGCGGTGATAGCTTAGTGGTCAAGGTTAGTGGTCAAGGTATTGGACTCGTGGCAGGCGTGTCACGAGTTCGAGCCTAGAACCGCTGAAGACTCGCCGAGCAGAAGGGGCCGATGCACGTTAAATATGTCGAGGCTCAAACGTTCTCCCGTTAGTGTGGAAGTTAGAAGACGGGGATGCCAGCTCAGGTGTCGTCCTCGTCACTTGACTATGGTTCAAAATTACGAGGTTCGTCACCAGTAGCCCTCGTGCAGCTTTCTTTTGAGGCGTAAATATAAATCTCTCTCTCTCTCTTAATATTTAAATAATTCTCCAAATTAGAATTTTAATGTATAAGAAAAAATATGCTTTTGTTAAATCTGTATTCTAAATTTAATATTAAAATGGTAACGTATTTTTTTACAATTCATGTGTAAACATAAAAGGAAAATTAAAGTAAAATCATGCACACGTAAATTTTTCTTAATTTTATTAAAAAATAATTCAATGACGAAATAAATTGTTGTTCCACAATCAATACGAGCAGGCTGGTCACATTTTACAATAAATTTAATTACAACAGATTTGAGTCATGCCCCTTGTGTGCAACCTTTTCAATTTCTTTAACTCGTTCAGGACCAGGCAATTTTTCCTGTTAAGCCTAACTCCATCTAAAAATTCATATAAAATAAGGCGAAATTGAGTTTATAATCATTTCAAATCCCAAAAGTTCCAAATTCAGATCATACCGATGTGTTCACGGGACTCAGAAGGGTGGAAACGCAATCTCACATATGATACCGTGTTCCCTGAAATGTATGTGATCATTGTCATGAAGGGGTTAATTACGTTTTCATAAAATAGAATGAATATTTCACATTTTGTTGAAATAGTTGATGCTGATTCAAAAGTAAAAAAATATGCATTGTACTTTAACATGCATTTTTATTGCATGCATAATCGTTATAAAATAAAACGCGCAGTATACAAGAACAATAAATTTTTGAAACAAATTTTCTTGTGGCTTGTTGTATTTTATATATAAATGTCTTTATTTTATTTACATTTATATTTATTTATTTCACTGATTTTCTAGATCCCAAACCACTTTCCTATTTTCTATTCCTTCAATATATTTTTGCACGAGTTTTTTTGGGGGTCGATTTGTACCGCGAATCTCGTTAAACACCATTTTAGAAATGTAATTCAACATTATTTTATGCAATCCAAAACAGTTTGATGTCATATGAAAACGCAAAATCGTTTTAAAAAAATCAAAATAATGTGATGTACAAGTACACTAAAGACTTAAACAGAAAGAAAAGTAGCTCACAAATTATGAAAGCATTGTCAAATATAGAAGTGGCAAGTATTACCGCAAAGACTTCTTCAATTTCCGGTAGGGAAATTAGAGCAAATTACTAGTTTAAGTGTCATTTTGGTATTTGAATCATTCCAAGTTTTCTTCGCTAATAATCCTCGTTTAAGGCTCTAGAATGCGTTGTTACTTCAATCAAAAGCCACACACACGTCGCGGTAGCTGAGTAATCATGTTAGGTTTTATATTGCCAATGTCACTCCTCGTACTTTGTTCCTCACAGTAAATCTGTCGAGGAACAAAGTCCTCACATTGGTTTGATATGGATTTAATTTTTTTGTTTACGTCACAGTGAGTGAGTGAGTGAATATTAACGTCGCACTGTTCAGCTACACGAGGGCTTTTGGCGACGGACAACGTAATTTTGAACCATGGTCAAGTGACGTGGACGACACCTGAGCTGGCACCCCCTCTCTAACTACCACACCACACCAACGGGAGGACGTTTCAGCTCTTGACAGATTTAGCGTGCATCGCTGCCCTACACGGTGGGTCTTTAGTGGTACTGGGCTCGAACTCGTGACAAAGCCAGCCACGATCCGATACCTATACCACTCGGCTACCGCGTCCTTTTTGTTTACGTCACACTAATGGAGATGGACCTCGTGATATTGACCGTGGGGTAGGGTGTTTAACTTAAAAGAGAGAGCCTCTTCACTAGACCGTGATTCTAAATTATGAGGTTCGTCAACATAGCTATCGTGATGCTGCATGGGCTGCGGTAGCCCAGTGGTCAAGGTATCGGATCATGACAGGCATTTCACGAGTTCGAGCCCAGTACCACTAAAGACCCGCCATGTAGGGCAGCGATGCACGTTAATTCTGTCGAGATCTGAAACGTCCTCCCGTTGGTGTGGTGTGGTAGTTAGGAGAGAGGAGGTGTCAGCTCAAGTCTCGTCCACGTCACTTGACCATGGTTCAAAATTACGAGGTCCGTCGCCAAAAGCCCTCGTGTCGCTGAACAGTGCCACGTTAATATTCACTCATTCACTCATTCCAAATCAACACAAAGTTTGATGTTCATTCTCTGCTCAAGAAACGCCATTTCTTTCAATCGCCGGGTATCAAATGCATCCGCCTAGAAAATACAAGACCGTGGAGAGCCACCGGCCCCATGATTTGGAAAAAACCGCTTTTAGAAAAGGGGACTCGTGTTGCTGCACAATGCGACGTAATTGAAAATCAAATCAAATCAAGCTCGTAATTTTGAATCACGTTTAAGTGACGTGAACGACACCTGAGTAAACACCCCAGCCTCCAGACTTCAACGCCATACCAATGTGAGAATTTTTAGCCACGGCAGATTTAACTTGCATCTGCTCCAGTGGCGCACACAGGAATTTTTCAAGGGGTGGGTCAAGGGTCGAAAAGTCCACCCTTCGTATCATACTCAAATACGCCGCTAGCACTGGCGTACACAAGTGAGGGGTCCACGGGTCCGAGACCCTCCCCCATAGCCCTTGATTTTTTTCCGATTGATTACAATCCTAAGCATAAATAGGTGAAATTTAATTAAGTATTTGTTGTTATATATATAATAATTAATTTTATTAATTAATGCTAATTATTTATTCAATAATTAATTTTTACTGTTATTTGTTCCCGAAAATCGACAAAATCAATAGAATTTGTTGGGTGGCGTATTGGAACATGATACGAGAATAGTGGACTTTCAATCCTGCCCCCCTTTAAAAATTCTTGTGTGCGCCACACTGGCCGCTAGCATTAATTAATGAAATAAATTACACACAACATATTGCATTAATAAATCTTAATAATTAAATCTTAATAATTGGACTATAATCAATCGGAAAAAATCAAGGGTGTTGGGGGGCTCGGACCCAAGACCCCAACCCCTGCATGGGCCACAGCCTTGCTCCTCTACACGACGGGTCTTCATTGGAACCAGCATTTTCAAACCGAAGATCATACCACTCCGCTAACGTGGCTTTGAGCTTGGTGTGGGGAAGTTTGGAGGACACGCCAGTTTAGGCCACATGAATGTGTTTCAAAAGTATAAGGTCCATAGCCAAAAGCCCTCGTGTGTTACTTCTAATCCCCAACATTAATAAACAATCAATCATCATCAAACAAATGCTGGGCTTATTTTTTCTAAGTCTTTACAAAAGAAACAAATGGAGGCGCCGGGTATCGATCCCGGTACCTCTCGCATGCTAAGCGAGCGCTCTACCATCTGAGCTACGCCCCCGGTGAACTAGTGGTTGATATATGTCATGATTTACAGCACTCATGACAGACCTGATTAGTAGGTTAAATAAATGGTGAATGTTTGAAGAACCACTCGGTTCTCAAATGGGGTCACCTGTTCCACTGTTTTGAGTATCTGTCAGCCTCGAAAGAGGAAACTGACGTGTAAATACACCCGTCGGGTGTTAAAATAAAGGATGATTCTATTACACTTTTAAAAAGTATTTTTATTTCCATTTAGTAGATCCTGGATCGTTTCCTTGACGTCGAAATCTTTTTTTAAAAATACATTCATTAATTTAAGAGTAGTTATTTTAAAAGGAATATGATTCACGCGCGTGCACACAACACATTGAACGAAATGAAGAAATGCTTTTTTTTTTCACGATACATGCTTTTTTGCTGCTGGTATATTTTTATAAATCTTTATATCCAGATAAAAAACCGTACTTCTTAATAATCATTCTACTTCATTAATAATAATACTTTCAAATAAAGTAAAAAGAAATGAATAAAATAATTATGGTGACTGGCTATATGATCGGAACAACGATTTTGTGAAAAAGCGTATAGATGAATATTTTTTTTATGTTTAATGTCAACTGAATTAGAACATAGAAATAAAATTGTTTTAAGGTATCCGACTACGTTCAGTACCATGATTTTGCAAAGGCGTATAAATGGATAATATTTATGATATTTAGTGTCCCTTAGATTAGAAAGTGTATATAAAATTGTTTCAAGAAGAGTATTCCAATAAAAAATTATTTAAATACAATATTTCGACAAAAAATGAACATAGAACGACCCATTTTCAAAATATTCTCCTTTTGCGAAAAATGCTTCTATTATAATAATATTTTGTCTGTATATGGCTCAAACCTATGTACAGAGGCTCAACTAGAATTTTTGAAATATATAACTTAGAAGGGGGTTTATCCATGTTTTACGACAGCAGAGGGTAGAAATTTTAAGAAAAACGCCGATAATTATTTCAAATGTGTTGTAACTCTGAAAATAATGTGAATTTTTCAAAAATCATGGTTGAGCTCTGTACAGAGGTCTGAGCTATATACAGGCAAAATATTACTATAATAGAAGCATTTTGAAAAAAGGTTATTCTAAGTTAATTTTTAGCCAAAATATTGTATTTAAATATTTTTTTTGTCAAAATGTCCTTAAAACAATTTTATACATGTATTCTAATCTAAGTGACACTAAATATTATGAAAATTATCTATTTATGCCCCTTTAAAATCACAGTTCCGAACGTAGTCGGATACCTTAAGTTTGAACTAAAAAAATTATAGAGCTGTGTATTGTGATAAAAAACGCATCATGAAAAAAAAAATCCCTTTTCTCCTAACATGGGGAGACTTCAACCTTTCTCGCTCGAGGGCCAGATTAATAAATTTACGATGATCCTCGGGACACACCAATGAATTCACAGCGATCAGTGGGCCACACGACAGTCAAAAGAATATTGTAGTCAAGAAATTTTTATAAAAAAAAGGGAGGTTTGCTTTACAAGACAGGTGCTTAAAAGATAAGAGTGCTGTTAGAGATAAAGATAAAAGATAAGATAAAGTGCTGTTAAAAATAAGAGCTCAGCTTTTTTCCGAAACTTTCTGAGATTTTATCACATTTATAGATTTTTGATATTTAAGGTATCCTACTACGTTTGGAACCGTAATTTTAAAAAGGCGCATAAATAGATAATTTTCATGATATTTAGTGTCATTTAGATTAGAATACATTATAAAATTATTTCAAGGACATTTTGACAAAAAAAAAGTTATTTGAATACATTATTTCGGCTAAAAATTAACTTAGAATAACCTTTTTTCAAAATGTTCTTTCGTGAAAAATGCTTCTATTACAGTAGCGCACACAGAAATTTTTCAAGGGGTGTTCCGGGGTCGAAAGTTCCCCAATCTTGTATCAGGCTCCTTTTGATTTTGTCGATTTTCGGGAACAAAACATAGTAAAAAACTAATTATTGAATAAATAATTAGCATTAATTAATAAAATTAATCATTAATAACAAATACTTAATTAAATTTTACGTACTATATACTTAGAATTATAATCAATCGGAAAAAAATCAAGGGCTTTCGGGGGGTTCCGGACCCCCAGGACCCCTCCCTTGTGTGCGCCACTGTTCTATTATAATAATATTTTGTCTGTATATAGCTCATACCTCTGTACAGAGGCTCAACTATGATTTTTGAAAAATTCACATTATTTTCAGAGTTACAACCATTTGAAATAATTATCGGCGTTTTTTTCTTAAAATTTCTACCCTCTGCTGTGTCGTAAAACATGGATAAACCCACTTCTAAGTTATATATTTCAAAAATTCTAGTTGAGCCTCTGTACAAAGGTTTGAGCCACATACAGGCAAAATATTATTATAATAGAAGCATTTTTCACAAAAAGAGAACATTTTGAAAAATGGTTATTCTAAGTTAATTTTTAGCCGAAATATTGTACTTAAATAATTTTTTATAGTAATACTATTCTTAAAACAATTTTATATACATTTTCTAATCTAAGTGACACTAAATATATGAATATTATCCATTTATACGCTTTTGCAAAATCACGGTTTCGAACGTAGTCGGATACCTTAAAATTATATACTTAAAATACAGTGAAATTTTTGAAAATTCGTTATTTTCAGAAATTTTTATCTCAAATGGAAATTAGATATATCAGTGAAATGTTTTAAATATCAAGAATAACAGAAAAAATGGCGTTTTTTTACGATAATAAGTAGATAAAGCAATTTTATTTTAAATTGCCTCAAATTCAAATGGGAGGCCACTAAAATGCCTTCAGCGGGCCATTCGAGCTCGCGGGACACAGGTTGAAAACCCTTATTTTAACACATGCGCGTAAAATCAAACTCCTATGTGTGCGTGCGCGTTGTGATGCATTGTTAGCATGTCAGCAGTTATTCAGTGTACTTATTTATATTTAATTCATTAAAAATATTTTACTTATAATAAATGATTAACCAGTATGCACAATAAACATCGAGATTTATTTTAATTTGATCGGCAAATGTTAAAAGAAAAAGATAAGACAGCTAATTTATTTCTGTGACGGTTTTCAAAAGATCCAATTCATTCGGAAAAAAAAAATACAAAACCTGATCATTTATCAAACCCCAATTGAAAATTCACAATGATCCTTAAATAAATCCTTGCTTATTTATTTAAAAAAAAAAAAAGATCATTTATCATTTCTGACAAGTAATTCCTTTTAAATCGAAATTGAATTCCAGAGCTCGTTTAAATTGCAGCTCTCCAGATTAATTCAAATGATTTGTCAAATAAATCTCAATGCAGGTAATCAGTATCATGAGTGACAACATAAATATTTATTTAGAAGTACTGTAAATATCACTTTTTCTTTTACATTTAAAAGAATATTTGTAGCTGTATTTGTAACTGAGAATATTAGAGTGGAGCGAATTTTTTTTCCCCTTCATAATTTAAAATCTTACTTATTCTACAAGATGTCCTCTGGTATATAGAGGAAGGAAAAGTTAAAATAATAAATCAATTGTTATTTTAAATACTCAATAGGGGAGTTAGTCAATCAATAGGGATTCCTGTTAAGTAATGTTGTTATGTACATTGTACCATTCACTATTTAGTACTCATTCACCAATAATCCTTGCTTTTGCTTAATTATATCTTAAAAATTAGTGTTTATAACTTTTAATCTAAAATCATCCATCCCAAAGTAAATCTACTTCCAATTTTTTGAAAATTCAATCTCGTTGTGGTAATATTAAACCCTTAAGCAATCAAGTATTTTGCCCAAAATGTTCTGAAAAAGGGCTCATTTTTTTATATTACAAATAACTAAGCATAACGCTTAACAGAAAGCGAAAATAAAAGACTTTTATTTTAATTTTCAATTTTAAAGTACTGACACTATTTTTTATTTTATAATTGTGGAACACGAAACCCTAAGCGCGTTTGCTTTTCATAAGTACACATTCTATATGCTATAAAGAATATTTCATACATCTTAAAAGAGTTTATCTCATACTTACAAAAAAGTTTCACGCTCTAACCTCTTTTTCAAATGGTTGAGAGTTTTGTGTGTGCGCATGTATGCACACGCAATTTGAAGAATATGGTGTAATACTGTCTTACATTACAATGGAGACTGAGATAATATTGGCTTTTTAGATTATCTTTCCATTTTCATTTCTTCTCAAGCAACGAATTGCACATTGCTTTGCAAGTCCCTATTCTTTATCGAATATTTTCAAGAATCTAAATGTCTACCTTCAATGAAAAGTTCCCACCCTCACCTCAAAGAAAATCTCATATGAGAATTACTTTAGTACACCATGGATAATCTCTTAAAACACTAGCACTAATAATTTCACTATAAGAATTAAATGTATGTGCAAATCAAAGAGATAGAAAGAAGAAATATCAGTGCCTGTACAGCATACGGACAAACCGGTTGCAGCCAGCTTTCGGTAGCCCGTACGGTGTACGGGCAAACCAGTTAAGGCAGTGCTTCTCAAACTTTCAATATTCGCGACCCAATATTCAATCATCTTTTTCATCGCGCCCCCTTCCATACAATAACAATGTATTGAATTCAATAATACTATACTTTGACATTAAAGATACAATACGAATTTAATGCCTCATGTGCCACCGACGTGGCACACCGTCTCGCTCAGCCAAAGCATTAATTTTCTGGACGTATATATACGTCTTTCCGAAGTACGATCTTTTCTGTGCACTGCTATCCATACAATTATTCCGAAGGCTTTGGAACGCAATAAAAGGACCTTGACAATGTTTGCGAAGGATTTACTTATTTCTGAAGATTTGCTTATTAGTTCCTCTTCTATCTCTCCTGACCCCCACAAAAAAAAACATCAAATTACGCACAACTACGTGGTAAACGGTGGCATTGGGGAGAGAATCGGGTAACTTTTAATTGGCAGTAAATGAATTAATTATAATCCGTACAAATTATCAAGGTAAATGTTAATACAAGCCCATGGGGTCCCTGGTAATTATCCACTTGTTCTTACTTTAGTATTGTTAAGTTAATAATAAAATACATTGTACAGTACTGATGCATTTATAAGTGTATTATATTCGTATAAATGTGCGTTTTATATTTTATTATATCAGAAAGCATTTTGTTTGTTTACTTTCAGTAAATTAATAATTTTTTGAATAATTTTTTGTTTTCGACTTTTCAATAGGCTCGCGCCCCCCTCGTACAGTTATCACGCCCCCCAAGGGAGGCGCGCCCCACATTTTGAGAAACGCTGAGTTAAGGAGTTAATTTTTTTTAAAAAAAAATGAACTATTTTTCTCTTAGTCTCAAAACTATAGAACATCATTTCCGCATAAGTACGTTTCGATTTATAATATTTTTTACCCTCCATATAATCCACTCTAATGGATATGTTTGCTTATACAGAATGACATAGCAAAATGTTATACATCTTTGTACTACTATATATATGTCCGTCTTAAAGAAGTACTGCTGCTGTATGAAAATGTGCTCAATCTATTCTTTCAATGAAATATCAGTTAATTTCAAAGCCCAGACAAAAGCGTTAATCAACGGCATTTACGCCCACGTAACTACAAAGGGGCGCAGTCTTTATGGGTCGTTCTCATACATCGGCATTAAGTTGACAACTTAATTTCTACAATTAATATCCATTTCGTAATGAATGTGTCAGACAACCCACTAATCATTTTGGCTTATTAAAATCTCGAGAATAAGCTTCGTGTACAGAATTTAAGATAATATTTTTGAAGATGTTTGCGGTTGATAAATCAAAGCTGTGTGCAAAAAATATTTATGACTTTAAATCAGGTATTCAGTATTTTTCAATTCCTACTATTAGTTCACTCTCTCCCTATATATATATATATATATCTTGTTCAAATTTTCAATCTTTAATAAAATACCATAAAATCCGGCGTATAACGCACACTTTTAACACGAAAAATATCGAAATTTACAGGTGCGCGTTATACGCAAGGTATAAAAATGATAGCTTTAAAAATAAAAATAAATAGATGAGCATAGCAAAATATTTACTTTTACATACTTTTATTACTACATAGAATACTATTTATTTAACAGAAATGATATATACTTAATGATTTTAAAAAGGGCTGTAGATAATATAAGTATACGATTTTTTCTAAATCCTGGGATAATACCTCGACTAAATGACTTCAAAATGTAAGAGCCTTGCATACATGCATTTAAGGCTTCTTCGTAAAAAAATGCGGTGCGCGTTATCCCACGAATATACCAAAAATTCAGTTTGAAAGTATAGGTGCGTATGATATGCTGGATTTTAAGGCCCATAACTTTTAAACTTGTAAAGGATGACCCTTAATGTTAATACGTTTTTCAAATATTAATTCATTAATTAAATTAAAAAATGAATACATAACAAAAATAGTAGTCCAACAGCATATATAGGAAGGAAAATCGTTCGGTGTGCCACTGTAGTGCAATGAACGGATAGCGCGTTGGACTTCTAATCCAGAGATCGTGGGTTCGAATCCCACCTGGGGTGGCCTGATTTCTGAGAATGTGATTTTTTTTCACTATACAATTTTATTAGAATAATCACACACACACACAATGAATGAAAAAATAGTAACAAACAAAAAAAATAGTCCAACACCCTATATAGAAAGTAAAATGGAAAATTGCAAGGAAATTGCTTTCTACTTTGCGACTTAATGCTGTGATTCCATAATATGCATATACGTATTAATATTAATTGAAATTCTTTAATAAAAAGTAATTAAAATAAAAATTTTCTTTTTTGACCGAAGTCGGAATTGACTTAAATTTTTTTTATATTACTTGTTTATGTTTTATATGATTTTTTGGAAGTATATATGAGACAGATGTAAGAGTAGGAATACGAGTTTCTGAAAAGTTAAGGCTATCTTCAGCTAATGTTAAATAATAGGGGCCGAATTCGGAATATTTTTTCAGATATAAAAGTACTCACACACACACAAACATTAATATTATATTCTTGCTTCACTATCCTGTAGAGAATCACTTATTTTATCATACTACTCATTTTTATCCGAGTTTTTTGACACATTTTTTCTTTTATAAAATGTGTTTTGCATTTTTTTTTCCTTATACCGTATTGCTAAATGAGCTTTACCTTCACATGTTAAAAAAAAACTAGTTATTTATGAAATATTTTGAAAATTTTAAAAACACTGTATTATAAACAAATGCATGAGTTATAATGTCACACATTTTTATAAAAATTGAGGCATTTTTTCTGTCCGAAAATGTGCTCCGCGTCAAGTTCACGCTCTCGTACAAAGGGCGAAAACAGCCTTAAAATAGGCTGTAATATATAAATAGGTATTTCTCTCAATTGAAAGTGTCCAAGGTAGCAGAGTCACGAACTTATGGCAGGGGTTTTCGAATCGTGGATTCACAACTCGACACATTAAATCTGTCGAGCCTCAAAGTATCCTGTTGATGTGATGGGGGGGGGGAGTTTGGACAGTAGGGTACCATCTCAGGTATCCTCGCCCAGGGCCGGCTCTAGCATTTTTGCCGCCCCGGACAAAATTGGAAAAAGCCGCTCCTCTCTCCAAAGCAAAAAATTATAATTAAAAAAGATAAGTTTTTCTTAGATGCACACCTATAAAACTTGAATAATTTTGAAACAGGAAGACAGTATTACAATTATATATATATATATATATATATATATATATATATATATATATATATATATATATATATATATATATGTGTGTGTGTGTTGTGTGTGTGTGTGTGTGTGTCAGGCCCCAGTCCTGCTGGTAAAATGATTAGGCATCATCTCTAAAGTACTTCTTTATTTTGCTTCAACCACATAAAATCTAACATGGCGGCCCTTTGCACGTAACCGAGTAGAACAATAAACAACACTTCGGCGAGGAGTCACCAGCTAAGCCTTTTCGAGTATGCGTTCTCTCTCGTTAGCGCTCGCTCCACCTTTGAATAGGCTTATTTACCCGCAAATTCTTACGCGATGGTAAAGAGTTCGCTCTATTTTCTTTATTACTTACTTAATTTTGAAGCTAAACTTTTCAAACCTGACACACACACACACATTATATATATATATATATATATATATATATATATATATATATATATATATATACCGTAAAATCCGGCGTATAACACGCACCTATACTTTCAAGCTAATTTTTTAATTGTTAGGTGTATTCGCCGTATAACGCGCACCCCCTTTTTAAAGAAGAAATCTGAAATATTAGTATGTATTGTTTTTATGTTTTGAAGTAATTAATTCGAGATACTATCCTAGACTTTTGAAAAAATAGTATACTTCTAGAACTACAACTGTTCTTGTTCATAAAGCAAGTCATTTCTTTTAAATAAACTGTGTTTCGATACATCTAGAAGTAAATTTTTTTTTGTGCCCATCATTTTTGTTATTTTTTAAGCTACCGTTTTTATACCCGGCGTATAACGCGCACCCTTAATTTTCGATCGTATTTTTGTATTCAGAGTGCGCGTTATACGCCGGATTTTACGGTATGTAAAATTTAAAAAATACAAAATAATTCTTAAGGACATATTCAAATTATTTCAAACAAGTAAAATGTAAGAGAAACAATCGCCCATTTAGTTAGGCCAATTTTTTTCGAAAGAGAGTCTAATGATGGTAAGGATCCCAAGCTTTAATTTTAGCTTATAGTTACTACACTCAAGACTTAAAAAAATATCTCCTCTTGCTCTCTATCTACCAAAAACTCTTAGTACTCCTGTCCTCTTTAGATACCTGAAGCCGGACATCGTATGGGTGAAAGGAATGTCCGTAGTGTCCCTTCTCTGGGAAGAGGAGAAAGTTACTAGTGAAAGATGAGTAGGCATATCGAATTTCATGATTTAACATATACTCCCGCCTCGAACCAACATGTTTCCTCGACGTTTCAACATAAAAGAAAACAGACGTTAAACATACAATGTACTAAATAAGGAAAAAAGATACGTTGAATAAAATACCAAATTCACATCCAATAGCATTTCAGAAAATATATTAAATTTTTGTAACAATTTTTTTTTTTCAAATTTGATCCAAACGCCGCCATTAAAATTTGCCGCCCCAGGCAGGAGTCCGGTCCTAGAGCCGCCCCTGCCTCGCCCCTGCCCTGAGGTGCATCATTAATACCTTTTGTTGTTTTACAATGCAATATACATTAAAATCAAATCAAATCTGATAATGCTAAAAGGATGGTTATAAATAAAATTACAAAATAAATACGCGGAAACAATTCTTGTAAACTCTTAATTTTTAAGCTTGTACTACTGATGTCTCGATAAAAATACTAATGTTTCTTACAGTTAGATTTGCGTATATTTCTTGGATGAATATATATGCTATGTTTTATTTCCAGTTTTTTATTTTACGTACGTTCAAGAATTAAAGCACATACCGTAATGTCTGGCTCATAACGCTCACCTATACTTTCAGGCAGCATTTTTTAATTTTAATGTATATTCGCCGTATAACGAGCACCCACTTTTATACGAAGAAAACCTGAAATGTACGTACTGTTATGTTTTGAAGTCATTTATTCGAGATATTTTAAGAAATAGTATATTTCTTAATAGCTTAAAAAGCTCTTAATCTTCCAAGTTTTTAAAAAATGGTATATTTCTAGAACTACAACCCTTTAAGGTATCCGACTACCCTCGGAACCGTGATTTTGCAAAAGCGTATAAATGGATAATATTTAAGATATTTAGTCTCACTTAGATTAGAAAATGTATATAAAATTGTTTTAAGAATAGTATTACAATTAAAGATTACTTAAATGCAATATTTTGACAAAAAATGAACATAGAATGACCCATTTTCAAAATATTCTCCTTTTGTGAAAAATGCTTTTATTATAATAATAGTTTGCCTGTATATAGCTCAGACCTCTGTACAAAGGCCGAACTAGAATTTTTGAAATATATAACTTAGAAGTGGGTTTATCCATGTTTTACGATAACAGAGGGGAGAAATTTTAGAAAAAAACGCCGATCATTATATATATTTCAATTGGTTGTAACTCTGAAAATAATGTGAATTTTTCAAAAGTCATAGCTGAACATCTGTACAGAGGTCTGAGCTATATACAGACAAAATATTATTATAATAGAAGCATTTTTCACAAGAGGAGAACATTTTGAAAAAAGGTTATTCTAAATTAATTTTTTGCCGAAATATTGTATTTAAATAACTTTTTTTGTTAAAATGCCTTTAAAACAATTTTATTCATGTATTCTAATCTAAGTGTCACTAAATATCACGAAAATTATCCATTTATGCGCTTTTTTAAAATCACGGTTCCGAACGTAGTCGGATACCTCAAGTTCATAAGAGGTATGAAGCTTCTTTTCAATAAACAGTATTTCGTTATATGTAGATGATTAATTTTTTTATGCCCATCTTTTCTTTTGTTTTTAATGCTATCATTTTTATACCCAGGATATAACGTGGACCCGTAAATTTTGATCTTATTTTTTGTGTTAAAAGTGCGCGTTATACGCAGGAGTTCAGGTATATAAATGCATATGTAAAGCCTTTCCTTTTTACATACTTGAAATGTTAGCAATAAAAATTTAAAAATTATAGAAGAAGATTTTCGAAAACATTGTAATGCAATTGTATTAAAACCTTAAAAATAAAGTAGAAAAAAGAAGGAATATATATTATGTTAAAAAAGAAAAATTAATCTAAAATGATATATTGAAATAAAAAAAAAAGCGTTGTTAATTTTTTTTTCATGAATTGTCTAAATTAACGTCGCTTGTTCTTTTTGATGCTTTCCTTCCAAGTTCATTTCGTGTCTTATAGCTAGTTGTAATAAATTAGTCCTAACACAGCATATTAAAACAAGGAAAAACAAGCAAAAGCAAATGACTTTTTAGAAAAAAGATACAGATTTCTTGCCTAGATTGACTAGATAGATTCTATTTGTTATATATTTCTCATAAATCAATTATAGTAAAAGGATAAACATATAAAAAGTCGTATACGATGTCAAAGTCATATAATAAAGCCATATGCTTTCTTATATACATTCATAAGTAATAGCGATACAATCCGTTTAGATAGGTAATAATAATGTAGTATATGTTCATAAGTAATAACAATATAATATATATGCTCATAATAATAATAGAATTATTTGATTTGACGTACTCAAAGAGAGTAAAAACTATGTTTCTTGTCTTCCCATACGCTATATTTGTAATTTAAATAAATATCACCAATTTATTGTCATGTAATCATTTCGTTATTAAAATCTTTATGAAATTTATATTATATGTTGAAGAATTTAACTATTTGAAAAGTTTCCTTTAGTAAAGATCTTTCTATATGTCTATAACGTTGAAATACCGTAAAATCCGGCGTACAACGCGCACCTATACTTTCAAGCTGCAATTTTTAATTTTTAGATATATTCGCCGTAAAACGCGCATCCTCTTTTTTACGAAGAAATTTTAAATACACTTGTGCAATGTTCATATGTTTTGAAGTCCTTTAGTGGAGGTATTATTCCATGCTTTAAGAAAAAAATAGTGTGCTTCTAGAACTACAACCCTTCAAGTTCATTTGGAAGGTCATTTCTTTTGAATATAAACACTATTTCGATATAAGTAGAAGTCTAATTTTTTTCTATGCTCATTTTTTTTTTTTTAAAGCTCTCGTTTTTATGCCCGGCGTATAACGCGCACCCGTAAATTTCGATCTTATTTTTATGGTCAGTGCGCGTTTATACGCCGAATTTTACGGTACTTCAAAAAAAGAAAAGAGAAAGAAAGCCTGAATTTACAAAGTGAGCTTAATAGCATTTCATAACTTATTTATTGGGAATATTCCTGGTTGATATACAGACCATCTATCTGATTGACTTCAGAACTTATACAAAGTCAAGAGTTGGCAGTCTCATAGCTGTGGTGTGCCAAAATTATCTACCAATATGATTCAGGGGACCACACAGTAGAAAATATCTGTAACAATGCGATTCCTACGGTAATTAGGGAATAGGGATCAAAAATACAGGTTTTATTTTATTATATATTAGTTGAGCATCATTTCAAGGTATTTATTTGCCTAAATATAATATAATATATAACTATTCTTTAAGCATAAATGTGGGAATCCAACCGAAATCTTCCAAAAAGATTGGATTCTTCAGATGGCGGGGTTTTATGGCGTGGTGTCTAGGGGTTTTTAGGGTATGTTAGTTAATTTCGAAATAAAATAGACAACATAGTTCAAGAAAGAAACTAGTTGAAAACTAAATAATTTATTAAGAATTATAGGGGAGTATTTACATGGGGAATATTTCAAAAGAATAGGGAAGTTAGATAAGCATATTTCGGAAGAATAGGAAAGTTAGATCACATTACTTTAAGGGAGGCAATTGAGATTAAATAGAATTCATTATGGTGCTATTAAGACTTACCGCCTGGCGCGGACGAATGATAGAACTCGTTATGGTACTATTAAGATTTACCGCCTGGCGCGGACGAAAGTGCGCTGACGCGCGAAACACGACTTCTCTCAACGAATGTTAGTGGGCCTCTGGCGAAAAGGTTCATGTCGGCGTTTTTAAAAAGGACGCTAGATGGCGTTGATGTGGAATACTGTTTTGATTAGAATTGCCGACCTCGGTAAATGTGATATGATCTAACTTCTTACAAATTGAATATCCTACATAAATAAGACATGGTGACTAACGGATAAGCTACTTTTTTTTCACGCTCCAGCTGTAAGTGATGCTTTGTTTTACAAGTATTACACAACCATTTAGATTTGCGTTGAATATTTAACATCATTGCAGTAAATTAATATGTACATTGGGTGATCGGTTAACGAACAGATCGGTTAACGAACAAATCGTTTATATAACGAACGCTTTCACGAAAGATTTTTGTGTTCGGATAACGAACACTTTCAAGAAGGATTTTTTGTGTTTGGACAACGAACACATATTCGGATAATGAACAAAACGAATTCTAACGAACACTTCTCGGCTCTGAAAAAAATTAATATTAAACATTTGTTATCATTTTGTATACAAAATAAGATCACTGAAAGGAGAAATGTTTAAAACATGCTTAGTATTGATAATTAATAAATGAAGCTTGAATTAACAATAAATTTAAAAGTCATTCAATAATTATTATTATGACTAAAATCAACACACACTTGAATACTTGAATTTCAATATGAATATCAATATTTTTTCTGACAGCTGATAAGTTATGGGCGAGTGGATTTGCTGGCATGGCGAATAAATTAAGCGAATTCTTAATTTTTTCAAACAGTGCAGACAATAAAATATAAAGGGGCCGATGACGCGTAAAAATACGTGAAATACGAGAAACGGACAAAAAATCGTTTTTCATCTCTCCTGAATTATGTGTTGCTTACCTATTAAAATTCAAAGTTCTATTGAAAAAAAAAAATTCCAATAGAATATTCATACAAATTAGACCATCAGTTTCGGTTTTGATTTTGATTTCATTCAAAACAGAAAATTATTTCATTTATTTCAATTCTTGCATTTCTTTTATTAATATGCAAGACTGTATGTATTATTTTTTAAAAAAACTTACTGAGAAATTATACATTTTTTAAAATTTAACTTTTAGGGTCTCCAGAACGAGTTAATCGATTTCACATAGAAGTCTATGGTGAATCGATGATCGGTTAACGAACTATTCGGATAGCGAACATAGTCTTGGAACGGATTATGTTCGTTAACCGATCACCCACTGTACTCGGCTTCACAAATTCTAACTTTGTCAATTTTTTGAAGGCCTTCGCAAGTGTTAATCCCTGGATTTACTTTTAGTTCTCTTAATACTTCTGTTCTTGTATATGCACCTTCATTAAAGCATATCACTGTGTCCATTACACCAATTTGCAAAAAAATTTTCACAAGTGTGTTTTTTGGAACATGATTCCGCACACAGTTATTGAAGCTTTCATTTGTTTTCTGGTTACGGTCATGCGAACATTTTAGTAAAAGTTCTTTTGCAGTTAAATCTCTAAATATATGTTTTTAATCTTATAAAGATTAAAAACATATATTTTGGGATTATAACATATAACATATCATAAATTTGGGGGAAGATTCTGGGAAGGAATGTTTGTGGGTGTACTTTTCTTTAGATGCAAGACTTTTGTTGTAACTGCAGCAGCTGTTTACATTTTAAAGCTGCAATTGCTCGGTATTAAGCCTTAAACCTATATTTGTTAGACACTTTTGAATTAGCATTAAATCTACTTTTTAAGATAAAAATTGAAAATAGATTTTTTGAAGGTTAAGAACACGTCTTGTTTTCCTTCCTTTATTTGAAAAAGTATGGTATATAATGATATCAGATTTTCAAAACGCTGATTATTATTAACTAATCCAATTTCAATTTAAAATTGGTTAAGTAAACTTTTCTTATTTGAATATTGAGAAAAAAAGTATTGTGTTTATATGTTCAATTCATAAATTGATTAATCGTAGAATAATTTTCATGCTTATTAAGAATAAGTCACTTTTAGCTGAGTTTCTTAATTGGTACTCGTGTGTGTGTGTGTGTGTGTCAACTTGATCTCTATCTCTGCTCAAAAAAATCTAAAACACTTTTTTTTAAAAATCATCAGTATGCGTTGGCTTTTATTTTATGTTCCTTTCCAGTAAAATAAGAGTTTTTCTCTTACTAAATCTTATACTACTTTATTGTTCTGTGTTTTAAATACAAACATAGACCTACAGATTAATTTTTGATTTGTTATGCTTACAAAATTCAAATTTCCTTAATCCCTCTATTACTTTTTAAAATTTCAGATACATATCTATTTTAGTGAACAAATATTTATTTAAGAGTAAATTGTTTTCGGTAACAAAATGGCTATAAACCAGTAACAAAGAGGATGTGATATGCAAATCATAATAAGGTCTGGATACAAACAGTAAATCTGAAATAGAACAGAATCGTTTAATAATTGCCGTAAGGCCTTTAAAGGTGTGGCCTAGTAACCAAAGCCCAGATTTTATCATTCAGAGTAGAAGCCATTTATCATATTTTGTCTACGAATTAAAGAAAGAAAACGATATCACTTCACTTCTGTGTGTGTTTATGCAATTTAATATAAACATGTACTGTAATGAGCTCTAATAACTTTAAAATGATATTCTAATTTTATAAGATGCAAATAATTCTGTTGAGTGTAATAAAACCGCATTAGATTATTACGCACAGCGTTAAAATTACTCGGCACGTTCAGTTAAACTGATAAAAATTGCACTTATTTTAAAATTAAATAAATGTTTTATATATATGAAGCTATTTTTATAGTTACATTCACTCATATATTTACAGTAGAAACCGGCGCATAACTCGCATCTATACTTTCAAACTACATTTTTGAACTTTAGAGTATATTCACCATATAACGCTGACATTTCTCTTATACGAAGAAAACTGAAATGTGTTTATTCAATTATCTTATGTTTTGAAGTTATTTATTTAAGGTATCCAACTACGTTCGGAAACGTGATTTTGCAAAAGCGTATAAATGAATAATATTTAAGATATTTAGTGTCACTTAGATTAGAAAATGTATATAAAATTGTTTTAAGAATAGTATTACAATAAAAAATTATTTAAGTAAATTTTTTGACAAAAATAACCTATAGACATTTTAAAAATTTTTTAAAAAAAATTTTTATTATAATAATTTTTTGCCGTTATAGCTAAAACCTCTGTACAGAGGCTAACCAAAATTTTTTTGAAATATAAATTTAGAAGTGGTTTTCCAATTTTATAAAACAGAGGAAATTTTTAAGAAAAAAGCCAAAATTTTTTTAATTGTTGGTAACTTAAAAATATTGTGAATTTTTCAAAATTTAGTTAGCTCTCTAAGAGGTCTTTTTAAAACACAAAAAATATTATTATAATAGAAGCTTTTTTTAAAAAAGGAGAACTTTTGAAAAAGGTTATTCTAAGAATTTTTTTCCCAAAAAATATTGTATTTAAATAAAATTTTTTTGTAAAAATTTCCTTAAAACAATTTTATACATGTATTCTAACTAAGTGACACAAATATCATGAAAATTACCCATTTATGTTTTTTTTAAATCCGGTTCGAACAATTTTATACCACGATATTACCCCCGGTTTTTTAAAAAATACATACTTCTAAAACTACAATTTTTTAAATTCATAAGAGGTATGCCTTTTCTTTTTAAAAAAAAAACAGTTTTTTTGATATACATAAAAATCTAAATTTTTGTTCATGCCCTCTCTTTTTTAAGCATTTTTTTATATCCGGCGTATAACCTCACCCGAAATTTCGATTTTATTTTGGGGTTAAAAAATGCGCGTTGTTTTGGGGTTTTACAGTATTTAAATATCTATAAGTATATAAAATCTATTGATATTATTTGTTTTTAAATTCTTCCTCTCGTGGTGAAGTACGGTATTATAAATAATATTGCTAATAAATATAATGCTAACAATTATGTTTAGTAGAAACTTTTAGATGTGTAACATCTTTCCTCTCGGTTGCTGGATATTTGTTGGGAGTGATTTCGTGAAAGGACGGTGTGTGTAACAGATTTACGTAAGCGGGCTACTTGATTACCAATGAGAGTGGTGGTTTTTCTTTTTCCACCCTCGCATGGGGTCCAATCTAGTAGCCATCAAGCAATCAACCTTGACTCTAAACCGTTAGTAAGATATTGGGGACATAAGTGCGGCAGAAGTTATTTGAAAAATGGACAAACAGTGATTTCGGTGGATCGCATACATTCAGTAGCGCAAACAGAATTTTTCAAGGGGTGTCAGGTTGAAAGTCCACCATTCTTTTTATCATGCTCCTTTTGATTTTGTCGATTTTGGGGAAACAAAAACAGTAAAAACTAATTATTGAATAAATAATTGGGCATTAATTAATAAAATTAATCATTAATAACAAATATTTAATTAAATTTACTTACTTTATACTACGAATTATAATCAATCGGAAAAAAAAATCAAGGACTTTGGGGGACCCCTAGAACATCCCCCTTGTGTGCGCCACTGTATACACTTCTTCGAATCAAACGATTAAAAAAAAATTAAAGATTTCCTCCATTTTGTACTTTTACCATATAACGAAGGTGGTTCTGCGCTTTTAAAAAAATTACCACTCGCTCCCCTTGATTTTGAGTGGTGATTTTAACTTTAACTTCAGTTTGCCAAAAGCTGAGTCGTTCATAGCTTTTATGAATGAACTCAAACTCGAAATGAACACAAATTAGAATGTTTCGACTGCTAACAGTGGTACTGTTATTGACGCTGTTTTTCAACGGTTTTTTTAAATACTTTGAAATCACAAGTATATGTGTCATATTTTAGTTATCGTCTATTGTCTCCGCTCTTCCCCAAATTGAACAAGACTAATTATTTTTGATAAAATATTGCATTACTCCTTGTGTTAATTAAATACACTTTTCATTAAAGATATAATTATTTGATAGAAAATTATTCCAATCATATCCGCGCGTTTTTTTTTTTTTTTCATATTTTTTCAGGAAAAAAGTTAATATTTCGTATTTACCACGATAACATGTCAGATGTTACACATCTTTGCGACTACTGTAAGACCTTTTTTTTTTTTTTTTTATATTTATTTATTTATTTTTTTTTTGATCTTTTATATTGTGAGTTTCGATTGGGGTGAACCCTCCCTATATTCTTTTCTGAAGTTTTATGGCCCCAAACAGAGTTTGACAGGAGCAGGGGGCCGGGGGTCATTGTTTTTGTCTGGCCTGGGACAAGCGCGGACATCTGGTCTGAATTTAAAAGGCTAAAGAATGCCGGTGACAATAGGCATTCCTGTATGAAAGTCTTGAATAGGGAGGCCTGTATGCACGTCGGGATGAGATGGGCGGAGGCCCGGTGGGGGAAAAGGGAATTTGGCGCCCTTTGGTTGACGGGCGAGGAATGTGTTTG
This sequence comes from Trichonephila inaurata madagascariensis, assembly GCA_019973955.1. Classification (NCBI taxonomy): domain Eukaryota; kingdom Metazoa; phylum Arthropoda; class Arachnida; order Araneae; family Nephilidae; genus Trichonephila; species Trichonephila inaurata. Next base: position 96,638 of record BMAV01005738.1, on the reverse strand, counting down.
TGTTTGCCGCGCAAATGAGAGACAAAGGGCCGGGGACGAGGGCAGACTTTTTGACCTCCCAAATGAGGGAAAACGAGGGGCCCTTTTTTTTGGGCCCCCAATGAGGAAGACGGGGGGCGATGGGGGACCCCCCCCTGGTTTTTAAAAAGGGGGTTAAAACGGACGGAGAAAGAAAAAAAAACTTGAAAAGACTGGAACGTTGGACGGAGAGAAAAGGAAGCTTGGAGATAGAGCCCTGGAGTGAGACAGACGGAGCCCTGGATGGAAACAGAGAGCCATGGAGTAAACAGAGAGGACGAAAAGAAAGGGGATTGTCGAGTGCCTGGCGGAATAAGGATTGACCTCGGGGAAAAAGACGTCCGCCCGGCTTGGCCTATTTAATGAACATTTTAATAAGATATGAAACATTAAATACTATTTAAATTTTAGAATGAGGCTGTAACAAATTTTCTTGTGCACTAACTACTGACGACGTTACAATATATAATTTTCAGTCCGAGCAACTACTTCAAGCTCAAAGATTAACACATCATAAGTGAGTATCTGAAAATTGAAGGAGCGCGTTTGTATTATTTGCAATCAAACCAAGCACAATTGTGAACAGAATATATAAACATGTATATATATATATATATATAGGCTGATTCTCTACAAACAAGATGTGTGTGTGTAATAATTCCAATAATTTAATCGGTAATAGCTCTTGAATTATTTAACGTCCAGTCCTTCAAGACAACCATGTAATTATTTTAATTGGTTACCCGCCTACCGGGGACTTAAGAAACTATCTCCATCCACCTCCTAAAATCCCAGGACGTACCGTTGGCTATAAATACCGAGGTCTGGAAATCGCGCGCACTCTTCTGCTCTCGCATCTCTGTACTTCGCTGTAAACATGTAGCCAGCCGACTGCCGCGCTTTGTGTGTTTGGTGTATTCTCTTTTTGACTGTGTCGTACCGTCCAGTCTTTATTGTTTGTAAGATGCCTATGTGTTTCAAGAAGTACAATAAATTGGAGTTAATAAATTACAGGATTGCCTTTTCGTAATACAGGAATTCATTCACCACCGGCCACGCCCTTCCTTTGATTTGCCACATTTAATAACAATCACTCGCGCCACAACAAAATAAGGCATAGTATGCACCACTATAAGTTTTATTATATATATATATATATGGCTGCTCCGCCGTTTGGATATGGACTACCTCTCCTCTCCAGTTTTAATACCTTCCCAAGCCCACCCCTGAAAAAGTTTGCTCTTCACTGCTAGAGACAATGGCCGATGAGTTTAACGCTTTGTCAAACTCTGTGAAAAATACGCAATAAAAAAAATTACCTTTGCTTATTAATAATCCCTTTATATTTAGAACATAAAATGAACGACGTATGAGCTAAATTAAAACATATGATAGCTTAACTGATTATAATGATATGTAGGTATGAATGCTTAAAAATAAAACCTCCAAATAAGAAAATATTTAAAGGAAATATTGTGAAAAACATATAGAAAAAAAAATTCAGAGAAAAAGAAAATGAACAATTTTTTAATAATGTTCAAAATGAGGTAATAAAACAATGGAACAGTTCAATTAGTCCTTTTTTAGAGCTCCAGACGCTGAAATACGTAGATGTTACGTAATTTTATCGAACGTTGCTAGATACACACGCAAAAAAAGGGAACATTATCTTCTTAAATATTAAAAGTCTGAGGTCGGATTATTCAGCTGGAACATAAAATTTTTCTTTAAAAAAGCAAAATTGTCCATATATTCTGCTAAAATAAGTTGAAATAAATAATGTAGGACAGAAAAATAAGCACTATATGGAACAGAAAGAGAAAACATATTTTCCACTCTTTATTTTTTAAAAATAAAATGTCGAAAAGGTTTTATAGAAACCACGAAACCTAGAAACATGGTTTTCTGATCATATTTCTGGTTTTATTTTAATGTCTAAGCTAATGCTTTTCTTTTTACAATTTAAACGAAACACATCTCTAACTTTATAAATTTTGAATATCAAGCATTTAAATTTTTTTTAATAAATATCCGAAGATTTTCAGGGAACTACAAAAACATTGAGTATTAACGGATTTATTGGTAATTTTAAAAATATAAAAGAAACATAAGTTTATTGGGAGGGGGAAGCGCTGAAAAAAAAACTTCAATAAAAACAAAGCATTTTCTTCTGATTCTTGATTGCGAAAAAAAAAATGCGTTTCTTTATTTGTAATCAAAATTGTCAAGTACTTTCTTTTTGTAATATTGAATAGGAATTTTTTACTAGAATCTTCTCTCTCATATTTTAATTAGGAAATTTATTTTTCAAAGCCAAAATAATATCTTTCATAAAGATTTTAAACACTATTTCGCGAAATGTAATTCCACCCCTAGACCAGGGGTGGCGAATCTTTATGGATCAACATGCTATTTTTTCTACAGAAGTGTTCAATGAGATATGGACGTGCCGTCAAATAATTTTGACTTGTGATTATTGGGAAAATATATTAGAAAATTAAATGCTAACAGCTCTCAAGATTCTTTATTTACAACGAAAAAATACCATTAGTTATACGAGTAGTTCAAATTAAAGTAACATTATTGTGACTACTGTTGCTGCAAATTGGATGACAAATAACTTATAGTACAGGGATGGCGAACCTTTTTGAGACGTGGGTCAATTTTTTTTCTTTTTTCATTTTTAGGGCTAACTCGTGGGTCACTAATGTCCATTTGCAACAGAGTTAGGTTTAAAAATCTTTAATTGAGTATTTTTAAAACTAAACATCTTTAAAATTCGATTGGCTTAACGGGTAAAAATGGGCATGGTTTGGCGATTTCAAACTTTTATTCGGGTGAAAAATTCGAGTATTTGGTGCAAATGGCAATAAGTGTTTGATTGAACAAGGAGTAACGAAAATTACACACAATACATATTATGAAATATTATTTATTAGTATATATATCCATATATATATATGGATAACAAAAACGATTATAAAGTATTTAATGAGAAGTTTCTTGTGCTGTTTATTTTCAGATAGTTTTTTCATATTAGGTTCATATTTCATATTCATTAGTTTAACGCATTTCGCAGTTAATTCTTATCAAGTCTTGGTGTGGTGCGGTAGTTAGGAGAGAGGGTTGCAGCTCAGGTGTCGTGGTCCAAAATTACGTGGTCCGTCGCCAAAAGCCCTCGTGTAGCTGAACAGTGTGACGTTAATATTCACTCACTCACTCCCTATCAAGTCTATTTCTAATAGAAGATTTTACAATGTTCATTGAAGACAACAATTTTTCATACGAATATGTGAACTCAAACATCGTTAAAAGAGCATTAACTAATTTTTTAATCGATATAAAATTATTTGCTAAAGAAGCCCTTACGTTTAATATTAGGTTGTCAAGCATGAAATGGAGCAAAAGATTTTAAGATGATATGTTAATTTTTTTAATCTGAAATATGCGTTAAAAAGAGGAAAAAATATACCTTTCACACGAAAAACAAATTACGCCGAAATACGGCGTCTAAATTAGGTCTGGTGCATTTGAAATTAATAACATGAACTTCGCTCCATTTCATATTTCACAACCTAATATTTTCTGAAGGTCAATATCCATTTCTTTAAATGCAATATCAAATTCTTTAAAAAATATCCAAGACCGGTACACTTCTACTTCAAAGTAATAAGTTTTATTAACTCTTTCATTTTATTTCCATGCTAATTGTGCATAACCATTTACATCATTACTCTCATCTAAAGCAATTGAGTACATTTCTGCATAATTTAAGTAGTTTTGTATTTGCGAAAAAAAAATATTTTTTTCAAATTCTATTACTCGATATTTAATTATATTACGACTTATAGGTAACGCATTTATACTCTTTATATAATCAAGTCTTTTTCTTTAAAATTGGCAAACAATGTACGACTACATTCTAAAAACACGTTTTTTTTTTTCAAATTCTCCTTCTGAAAGAGGTTTCCCGTGGAGAGCAATGCAATGGACAACTTGGAAATTATCAGCTGTAATGCTATTTTTTGGAACCAAAAAACTTTCTAAAACACACTGTTTTGAGATAAATTCTCTTTCTTCTTTTGTAAAAAAATATGTTTTTCTTTCATCATCTGTTGATATACCAAAATTAGAATGCAACGCTTTAAAATGTCTTTTTACATTATATGTACGTGAAGTCACTTTTTCATCACAAATTGCACATATAATCATTTTATTCATTTCAATCACACCATTTTTATCAAACCATTCAACTTGATATGGCCTGGAACTTGTATGATTTGTTTTAAATTTTTTAAGCGCTGACATAGTACAGGGCTACAATTAAAAATATTTATTTTTAGAATACAATAATTTGAGAAGAAATTTTGCATTAAGGTATCCGACTACGTTCGATTTTAAAAAAGCATAAATGGATAATTTTCATGATATTGTGTCACTTCGATTAGAATTATATGAAATTGTTTTGGAATTTGACAAAAAAATTATTTAAATACTATTTTCGCAAAATTAACTTAGAATAACCTTTTTTCAAAATGTTCTACTTTTGTGAAAAATGCTTCTATTATAATAATATATTGCCTGTATACAGACCTCTTTACAGAGGCTCAACAATGACTTTTGAAAAATTCACATTATTTTCAGAGTTACAACCAATTGAAATATAATTATCGGCGTTTTTTTCTTAAAATTTCTCCCCTCTGTTGTTGTAAAACATGGATAAACCCACTTCTAAGTTATATATTTCAAAAATTCTAGTTGAGCCTCTTTACAGAGGTCTGAGCTATATACAGGCAAAATATTTTTATAATAGAAGCATTTTTCATAAAAGGAGAATATTTGGAAAATGTGTCATTCTATGTTCATTTTTTGTCAAAATATTTTGTACTTAAATAATTTTTTATTGTAATACTATTCTTAAAACAATTTTATATACATTTTCTAATCTAAGTGACACTAAATATCATTAATATTATCCATTTACACGCTTTTGCAAAATGCACATTACTTTTAAATGTGTTCGAAATGGATGCCACTAAGTTCAACTCTGGTACCAACTGGCACAGGCGCGACTTAAATTGCGAACCAAAAATTGTTGGTATCGGGAATAACAGACATACGCGCATAGCGCCCATTGGGTTTTCACACGGTGAAACAGAAAGATGATGATACAAGTGCTGTGGAATTAAGTTTCTTTCAATAAACATAACTGAATCTAACCTTACAAAAGTGCTGTAAATATGGTTATTTGTTTTGGTTTTATCACTTCTTTTTTCAACAAACAAAATTTGTCTAAAATTATACACTTTATTTGATATTTTGTAAACACTTTCGCTTTATTTCAAATACTACGTACTTTCATATACATTTTTTTTTTGTCATTTGCGTAACATTAGAGCTGTAATGATCCAACTGAAATTTAAATTGCTTTTGTGTCAATGCAGTGCTTGAAAAACAAATAGAATATAAATGATCCACACAAATTTGAAAATCTTAATAAACCACGTAAACAAACGATGGCCTAGCAATAGTGGGTCAGTTAAAAAGCTTGCGTGGGTCAGTGTCTGACCCGCGGATCATAGGTTCGCCATCACTGTTATAGTAGAATGCATGCTGAATTGGAGTCATCTGCCAAATGGTTTATAAGCAATTAATTATTTTTGCTGTGATTCACTTTTTTGACAAGAGGATTTGGGATTTGTTTGAAAATGCCATTTTACAGACGATGCTCTGCATACCACTGTTCCAGAACATAAAACACACACCGCTTTCTTGCCCCCCTCCTTTACTAATATTGCCATATTTCTAGATTCACCAAGTTTGAAATTCTCTGTTGCACTTACTATATTGCACTTTTTGTTCTTTTGCTGAACTAGCCATGTTAAATAACAGTTAAATATCATAAATATAACAAAATAAACTTTAAAATACAGTTGTGTCGACGAAATTGGCTATGCTATGCGTAGACAAATTTTGCATCATAAGCAACTGTAGTCCACGACGTAACTAAGGCAAGACAATAACAAACGAGTGTGCTCCCAGCCGTTCCGCGACCGATTTTTTGAGTGAATTTTGTTATTTTGAAAAAAAAATTGAAAAATATTTTGATCGCTGGCGTGCCCAAAATATTGTGCAACGTGCCATTGATGGCATGAGTGCCACTGGTTCGCCATTCCTGCCCTAGACCAATTTTTATTAAATTACTCTGATTTTTGTGTTTGAAAGAAATAGGTGATTTCACTATGAAATCACTTTCCCTGAAAGGGTAGATAAATATGAAGCCTTCTTTGAAATAATAATAATACGAGTTTGATGAATCTGCTTTTTGCAATGTACATTATATAAATTATAAACTTATGTATCGAAATATTTTAATTTTAAAAAGAAGTTTAACTCTACATTGAAAAAAATATATTTAAAATTCTAATTTAAGTCACAAATTGTGTGCAATAAAATGTGTATAAAGTCTATTTTAACTATTGTAGAAAACTAACAATAGTTAAAAATTGACGTTTTTTATATCAGTTAAATCACACGCACGGACTTAGTTACTATTTCATTTACATATTCGCCTGTATTATTCATCAACTTTCTATTTTATTTCTGTATACTTTCTGTATATACTACATAGTTTTATTGTTTCCATTTTTAATTGGTGAGTAATATTATTTTTTTACTATCTTAGCTAACAATATTTTTAAATTATTATGATAAAAAGGTTTTTAATAAAAAGTAATTTTAACAATAATAATAAAGATGCGTAGCAACTGAAAAATAGACAATAAATGATAAAGATCAATAACAAATAAATAAGGAAAAACTAGGAACATATTAATAAATTTGAATGCAAAACGTATAACGTCTTATCAATTATCATACATAACTTCAGTCAAGTTAATTTTTTAAAGTCTTTTTTTATATAATTTATTAAAATGAAAAGCATGATATTTTGTATGTATAATTATTTACCCTTATGTAAAAAAAGACAATTTTAACACTATTGAAAAATTTGCTAAGATTAAATAAGTGTGTTTAATTATAATTATTAACAGATATTTTGTTGCCTAATCTTAATTTTTTTTGTGTACCTGAAAGAAAAAACTTCTAAATAATATGTTACTTGAAATTGGTCTTAAAAATTTTTAAAGGATATTAAATGTTAAAAATAATTAGATATATATATATATGCTTCATGTAAGTTCTAGAGTTCGGAAAAACTTTCTTTTTCTGTTACTATAGTAATAAAAAAAATTCACATGTTTTTAAAAAAAGTTTTATTATATATTTCATCCATTTCTCGTCCTCCCAAACCATTTTTCAAATACCTATAAACATGTGTAAAATTATTGCAGTAAATTCGTAACTCACTAAATTGAGACAGCTTCACTATTTATTTGAGATTTCATCACTTTGACAAGAAAATTTAAGTATGAAAACTCTTTTTATCAAATAACATCATGTACTCTCAAACGTAAAAAGTGACTACTCATTGGCCACGAAGCTTCACGTCACGTCTAGTTTAACCGGAAAATTGCTATGTCATTCCTTGTTAAAGACTTTTTTTTTCATTTTTTTAAAAAAAAAAGACTACAGTTGTTACGAAACACTTAGCCAATGTAAAAGACATGAATATAAACGCATGTTGAAGTCATTTGCAATAAAATAGAGGCTTTTTTTCGTATTTTTCCAAAGGATGTAAAACTCGGGCTGGGAAAGAATGCTTGCATCATTTTATCTTACGTTTATAAATACATATGAATACGAATACTTACAACTTGATTTCATTCAAAGCTTCGGGAAATCTTTAGGTTTAAAATTCAATAAATGGATACAAATGTCATGATTCCCGCATTGAACTTTAGCCTTTTGAATTCAGCCATGGAAAAGATGAGCTAGCTTGAAGTTTTTTACATTTTCATTTATTCGGTTTCAAGCAGAAAAAAGAACACTTACAAACATTAAACAAACAGCCCTCATAAAAAGCATGACACTAACCGGTGCAGTTTACATGACAATCACAAAAAGCAGCTTTGTTCTTTCCAGAAATCTCTCTATTTATACTAATAGAGAACCGGAAGCTCTAACATCACATGATTTCCGTTAACGGATTTTCTGATTGGTCCAGATGATCTGATATATAATATCAGATTACATAATTCTTAATTTAGAAACGCTGAACTATTAGTTTTGAAGAGATAAGGTTATGGTTATATCCCGTTAGGCAAGTAAACTATAAAATGATTATCACATGAAGTCCTAAAGAGTCAGGATCATAATGGATTAAAAAATGCCTCAAGAGAAAATTAACACCGGGTATAAAAATGATAGCTTTAGAAATAAAGGAGATGGGTATAAAAAAAATTAGACTTCTATATTTATATAAATACTGTTAATTTAAATGAAATGGGCATTTAAAAGAGTTGTAGCTCTAGAAGGATACTATTATTTCAAAAGCCTGGGATAATACCTCGAATAAATGACTTCAAAACATAAGAGCATTGCACACGTACGTTTCGGGTTTTTTCGTAAAAAACGGGTTGCCTGTTATGAGGCGAATATACCTAGAAATTTAAAAATGCAGCCACAAAACATAGGTGAGCGTAATACGCCAGATTTTACGGTGTATGTAGAAGCAATCTTTCATCATTTCAGCTAGTTTACAGTCATATTTTTTCTGAATTAAGCTACGGTGTCTCTCATATTTCATCTAAAGAGAACTTGCCACGGTTCCTGGTACACGTTGAACTTAGCTATTTTTTTCTATCACATGGCAAATTCTTTGGACGCACATATTAATTCTCGATACTTTATTATTTAGATAGCTTCAGTAATACTTCATACTCAAAATAAAAAACACTATAAATTGAAGGTGAATACGGCAACAGCTATAAACCAGCAGACCGAGTACAATTTCAGGTTAAATATTTCAAATATCCAAAAAGAGGAAATCTAAAAGAAAAGAATTTCTTCTATAACTAGAATTTCCTCTAAATTATCCGTTTCAGAAGGTTATCCTTCTCTTTGTGCTTTTCAACCCATGACAGAAAAGTTGTTAGCAAAATTTCGCCTCGGTGTAAAAATATTTTGTTGCCGATATCCCAAAACTCAATTAATTATTGTGCTTAAAAAGTAACTAAACTAATTCTTTTGATTTTATCATTCTATACTTAAAACGTGCTAAATTGAATCAGGCTGTACAATAGGGTGGGATCGAAATTTTTTTTCAAAATTTCAAAACCTACCTATGCGGAAAAAATGCTCTCTGATGTATAGATGAAGGGGAAAATAAAGTAAAAAAATTAGTTTCTGTGATAAGTACTGTCCTTAAGGGAATGAAGTTTAGATATTTAAGCATTTTTATAGTAAAAAGTCAAAGTAATTTTTGTCAAAGAAAACCAAGCATTTTATTACCTTTAAACATTTAGTAAAATGAAAGAACACCTACTAAACACTTACAAGAATAAAACATCAGATACATTTAAAAGCTTCTTTTAAACACACAAAGTTGTTTTTTTTTTATTTAAAACAAGTAATATAAAAAAAAATTAAGTCAATTCCTACTTAGATCAACAAAGAAAATTTTCCTTTTAGCTACTTTTTATTAAATAATTACAATTAATATAAATATGTATATACATAAGACAGAATCACAACATCCGAAACAATCGAGTCTATAAAATTTCAGTTCAACTGAATGCTTTAAAATGGGAGAAAAAAACCTTTTCAAGTTTTGACACAAGCCGCCAAAAGGGTCGCCAACGTGGCTGTATTTGTAATTCTTTAAATAATTAGTTTTAATCAATTAATTTTTATTAATTATAAATAAATTATTGTATTGTAATCCAAAATAATCATGTATATAAAATTTCAGCTCAATTGAGCGCTTTAAAATGTATTTTATTAACGATTGAAAATTCCAAGATAAATAAATAAATAAACAAACAAATAAATAAATATATAAAGAGTGAGAGTTAATAGTAGGAATTGAAAAAAAAAAACCTTCGATCGAAATGACGGATCACGATAAAGCGAAAGACCAAAAAAGGCTTGGATATGATTGCAGTAATGGACGGTACGGAAAAAGAGAGCTGATTCATGAACTGTACTATTTATTTCTCATTACTCTCCATTCAGTAATTTATATTGTAGGAAATTAATCTTCTTGTGTCTAAAATAATTGAACCAAAATTAAGTCTATTTCCATTTTTTCGGAAATTCAACCCTTTTGTGGCAATACTAAGAAAATTTAAATGATTTTTTAAAAATTATTTTTCTTCCAATCTCTATACCATGCACACTCAACTCTTTTTTTACACAATAGATACGTTCCTCAGAAAACTACGCAACATATGGTAAATTTAAGATATGTTCCACAATTTTAAGAAATCGTGTGAGATGAAAAATCTCTAACATTTTCCCAAAAAACTACGCAAGAAAAATTAATAATAAGATCCATATTACATATTTATAAAGCAAAAACAATTCATTTTTGTTACAAAATAAATAAATAAATAAAATTAGCGTACAGTGAAAATTTAGTCTATAAGTACGAGTCAGTGGCGCACACAAGGGGCCTGGGGGTCCGGACCCCCAAAGCCCTTGATTTTTTTCCGATTGGTTATAATTCTAAGTATATAATACGTAAAATTTAATTAAATATTTGTTATTAATGATTAATTTTATTAATTAATGCTAATTATTTATTCAATAATTAGTTTTTTACTGTGTTTTGTTCCTGAAAATTGACAAAACCAAAAATAGCATGATACAAGAATGGTGAACTTTCAACCCCGGACCTCCCCCCCCCCTTGAAAAAATTCCTGTGTGCGCTACTAGTACGAGTACATACAACACATAAAAATTAAAACTGAAATTAAGAATTAATTTACTAACTAACAACTATTCATCGCTACTTGATAACCAACGTGTATGTTTAGTACGAACTGGATAAAAAAAATGCTATTTTTAGAAGATGTGTCAGATTCGTCTAGCATAACTGTCGGCTTTTGATTCAAATAAAGAAATTCGTTTCTAACGGCCTCAGTAATGTTTTTTTATTGTTACAAAGTCTTATTAGTGGCTGTCTTTTTGGCTCCTCAAGTTGATTACATAATTCTTGATATCTTGCTACTCAAGATTACAATTAATGCATGCTCTATGTCAGGATCATCGAGTAATGAAATGTTTTTCCATACTTGTAGAAAATTTCAAACCCTCGCGAATGAAATCAGTTGTTAATAGCTAAATTTTACCTTCTACTTCGCATGTATCGATTTCTTTATTATTATAAATTGTCACAAACTTATTCAAATCGTCCTCATCCAAAGAGCATGAGTCCCAAATTTTTTTTGAAATTCTTGCTAGAATAAAAAAATTGTGTTAAAAAAAAATTCGTTAAATTCGTGTACCAAAGTTGAGTGTACATATACCGTAAAATTCCGCATATAACGCGCACTTTAAACACGAAAAATAAGATCGTAATTTACGGGTGCGCGTTATACTTCGAGCATAAAAATGATAGCTTTAAAAATGAAAAAAGATTAACACAGAAAAAAAAATTAACTTCTGCATGTATAGAAAAATGCTGTTTATTTAAAAGAAATGAGAGAGAGACATTCCTTATGAACTTAAAGGGTTGTATTTCTAGGAATTTTTTTTTGGCGAGGGGGTGCGGTAGCCGATTGGTATAGGTATCGGATTGTGGCTGGCTTTGTCACGAGTTCGAGCCCAGTACCACTAAGACCCACCGTGTAGGGCAGCGATGCTCATTAAATCTGTCGAGAGCTGAAACGTCCTCCCGTTATTGTGGTGTGTTAGTTAGGAAAGGGGGTTACCAGCTCAGGTGTCGTCCACGTCACTTGACCATGGTTCAAAGTTACGTGGTCTGTCGCCGAAAGCCCTCGTGTAGCTGAACAATGTGACGTTAATATTCACTCAGGAATATTTTTTTTTCAAAGACCTGGGATCAGTGGCGCACACAAAGGTCCTGGTGGTCTGGACCCCATGGGCCCTTGATTTTTCGATTGATTATAATTTTAAATATAGTACGTAAAATTTGATTAAGTATTTTTTTAATGATTAATTTTATCAATAATGCTAATTATTTATTCAATAATTAGTTTTACTGTGTTTTGTTCCCGAAATCAACAAAAATCAAAAGGAGCATGATACAAGAATGGTGAACTTTCGCCCCGGACCCCGAAAAATTCCTGTGTGCGCTAGCCTGGGATATAATACCCTTGAAAAATGACTTCAAAACATATAAGTTTGCCTACGTACATTTCAAAGTTTCTTCATAAAAAGGGAGTGCGCGTTATACGACGAATAAATCTAAAAATTAAAAATTTCAGCTCTAAAGTATAGGTGCTTGTTTTATGACGGTGCGCCTTTTACGCCGAATTTTACGGTAACTATACAACCGCGGCCCACTCTACTGTGCAATTTCTTTCCACCTCTGTGTCATTCAGTTTGCTGAACTCATATCTTTTTTTCCCTTTAGTTTCATCATACAAACAATTAATCACCACCGACAGGAAACCTGTTATTGATAGCAATTTCTTCTGGAACCTATTACTTCTCTCTATCAGCGGGCTCCGCACACGAAAAATCTATGGCGCGGTATTGACTTATCCGTACACTCGAATCAAGTCCGGGCTAAAACCCTGTGTACCCCATTTCTCATCTTGCACCGGCACTTCTCTCGGATCCGCGCGGATCGATGCTGGCTTCCTTCGGGCAGAACAAAATAACACAACCGTAAGACGCGTTTCAACTGGATTTTTATTGGTAAAAAGAATGGAAGACGGAATTTGAAGAGAGAGAATCTATTTCGCTCTGTTGGAGTTCGATTTTTTGGTTTTTTTGCTTCGAGGACGTGGTAGAGGGCATATTAATTCTGCGCCATATTGAATCGTCAGACGGCGCGACGCTTTAACTAATAGTTATTTATACACGGAGGGTAAGTAATTGAAACTCCAGAAGTGAATTAAGAATGCCTCTGCTATATGTTTTAGTTCGATTACTTAAGCAAAATGGTTTGTAGTTTCCTTTGGCGTTAAACTTACGCTTATATTGTTTTGTGCTTATCAAAAGCAAACTCATATTGAATGTTATATTTAAGTAAATTTACTTAAACACTTTTTTGAGCAAGTCGATCAATCCGCGGACTGTCTTCGGCTAATGTTAAAGAATACGGACCAAATTCGGAATTTTTTTTCAGATATAAATTAATATTATAATATTCATATATCATATTTGAATATAATAATATTCAAACATTAATATTATATTCTGGCTTCCTAATTCTGTAGAGAATCACTTATTTTATCATGATACTCAGTGGCGCACACAAGGGGGGATCCTGGGGGTTCGGACCCCCCAAAGCCCTTTATATTTTTTCCGATTGATTATTTATCTAAGTATATAGTAAGTAAAATTTAATTATTTGTTATTAATGATTAATTTTATTAATTAATGCTAATTATATATTCAATAATTAGTTTTTTACTGTGTTTTGTTCCCGAAAATCGACAAAATCAAAAGGAGCATGATACAAGAATGGTGAACTTTCGACCCCGGACCCCCGCCTTTTTTTTAAAAAAATTCCTGTGTGCGCTACTGATTATACTTATCTTTATCCGAGTTGACACATTTTTTTCTTTTATAAAACGTGTTTCGCCTTTCTCCCCTATATCGTAATGCTAAATTAGTTATTCCTTTACATGTTAAAAGGGAAAACTAATTATTTATGAAATATTTTGAAATTTTAAAAACACTATATTATAAACAAATGCATGAGTTACAATGTCACATATTTTTGTAAAAATTAAGGCATTTTTTTCTGTCCGAAAATGTGCTTCGCGTCAAGTTTTCACTCTCGCACATACGGCGGAAATAGCCTTAAGGACTCCAATAAGTGATTGAAAATAATCAGATTATGCAAATTTTTAAACTTGTGAGGAAAGCGATGTTTTTGTTACTTCGTCCACAAAACTTTTAAGATATTTACTTTTGGGGTAGCTTTTATCTAATACATTGATGGGGAAAAGATATTAGTTTCGATATGGCCACGGTAACCTTGTGGCCATAGTTACTTAATAGTGGATGGCATGTATGAGTTTTCAAGCCCCAGTAAAGGGATGGTCAACCTTTTTGAGAAGAGTGCCACTATCTCATAAGAACAAAAATTATGCGTGACACTTCAAACTTTTCCAACAAACAAAAGACTATGAAAAGATGAAAAAAAAATGTTACTTATAAGCTAGTTATGGAATCTTTACGCAAATAGCGCATATATTTTATGCAAGTTTTTATAAACTGCGAAAATTTAAAAATAATATAATAAATAAGACAGAAGTACGAACTTGAGTTTTATATTGTTAATTCTTTTTTTCAGTTTCAATCTCAGTTAGGACAGGTATAAAATAAAAGTGAGTAAACAGAAAAATTAATTATAAATAACTTTTAAAGTCAGTACTTTGTTAATGTGGTTTTTCAATTTGTAGATTTTTTTAATGAGTATTTATAATTTGTTGAATTTTTACATTAGGATTAGTTCTCGGAGATACTAACAAAATCGGGTTGTTTTAAGTGTGCGTCAGTTTCTATTTTTTCTCCAAAAAATGCAAAATTGTGTTCACAAAAGGACATATACACGATCATTGATTGAATATTAACGTCGCGCTGTTCAGCTACACGAGGGCTTTTGGCGACGGACCACGTAATTTTGAACCATGGTCAAGTGACGTGGACGACACCTGAGCTGGCACCCTCTCCTAACTACCACACCAACGGGAGGACGTTTCAGCTCTCAACAGATTTAACGTGCATCGCTGCCCTACACGGCGGGTCTTTAGTGGTACTGGGCTCGAACTCGTGACAAGGCAAGCCATGGTCCGATACCTATACCACTCGGCTACCGCGGCCATATATACAACGATCAATCGGGATTGGAAAAGAACAATCTTTTACATGTAATCTTAAATTTAAATGTTTTACAGTAAGCTATAATCTCAAAGCCTATCTTCATTCTGAGAAGCAGGCACTCACTGGGCAGTTCATTGTTTTCTTCCAGATATTTTAAAACACGCTCCCTCAAATTCCAGAATCTCACGAATGCACTTCCTTTGGAAAACCAACGCACACAACAATGAAGGAGTCTTGACTACATTATAATTTTCTATTGTAATTTAATTAAGTTTATTTAAAATAAATTTTGATGTTTTGTTTTGTCTTAAAGTTAATAAATGAAAAAGTTAATAATTATTATCTTTTCAATTTTTAAATTTTTCAATAAGTATTCGTGTGCCACTCTTACAATTCAGCCGTGCTACACTATGGAACGAGGGGCACAGATTGCTCGTCACCTGCCCTAGTGCCCAAATTGCCAGTAATCCACCGTGCTATAGAGGGGCTGATCGCCATTAAGTCTGCCGAGGCTTCAAAAAGTCCTTCCGTTGGTGTAGTGGTAGTTTGGAGAGGAAACACTCTCAGCGCAGTGTCGTCATCGTCACTTGACAGAGGCTCAAAATTACGAGGTTCGTCGCCAACAGTCTTCCTGTTGTCTTATAGTGCAATGTAAATAACACTCAGTCACGCACCAGTTTCGATACGTGTGCGAGTGTTATTTTTAATTTGTTTGGTGTCTCTTTTTCAGGAAGCCTGGTCAAGGGTTTTTAGTCAAAAGCAGGGGTGTCCAACACGCGGCCCGCCAGTACGTAAGTTTGCCCTGACTCTTTTATAAAAATTTTAAATATCTGGTTTTTTAAAAAGTTTTTACATTTTGAAATTTATTTGAGGAGAAATTTAAATATATATATATATATAAATCTACAATGTATTTGTTTGTTACCTGCTCTTGTTTTAAAATAAATCTTTTGATAATAGAAACCTCCTTTAGATTAAAATAGATTAATATTTTATAAAACAGTTACGTTTGATTTTACTATAATAAATTGCTTTTTTAATAAATTCCGAATTGCAGTATCCATATCCTTTACTATGGACGGTACATGATTCTCTGTGTGTGCGACTTTCGTTTCTCCTCCTCCTTTTCTGTCTGGAGTGCCCAAAAAAGCAAAAGGCAGTCAAAGATGTTTTTTAAAGTTCAAAAAAAAATATTCAGGATGATTAAGATAAAGGACAATGTATACTTGATCGTTTGCGAATGACAGCACAATCAAATTTTAACGATGAGTAACGAAAGATCAATTCAAAAGGAACACCGTAATTTTCAAGAAAATAGCAACTGTAATATTTTAAACATTATTTGATCATTACATTATTATAAAATATATACATTATTATATTATCTATGTCTGTATACATGAAAAATAATGAAAAAATTCATAATAATTAATTCTGTATTAAATTTTCACTCCAATAAATGTTTTTATTTCCTAATGTGATATAAAGGTACATAATTTTATGTGTGGCCCGTGAGATTATAATATTTTTTGGAAGGGGCCAGCAAGATCATTTGAGTTGGACACCCCTGGTCCAAAGTCTCTAAAAACTCGTTGTATATCGCGGATGATGCACGTTAAATCTGCGGATGCTTAAAAAGTTCTCACGGGTACTCCTCTTTTATACGGTGAGGAAATTTGGATATTAGATGCTTGGTCAAGTGTCGTCCTTGTCACTTGTGGTTCAGAATAACTACAACCATAGAGAATAGCACTCATCTTGTTTCTTAATCAGCTTAAGTATCCGACAAGCTTCGGAACCGTGATTTTGCAAAAGCGTGTAAATGGATAATATTTGATATTTAGTGTAACTTAGATTAGAAAATGTATATAAAATTGTTTTAAGAATAGTATTACAATAAAAAATTATTTAAGTACAATATTTTGGCAAAAAATGAACAT
The DNA here is from genome assembly GCA_019973955.1 of Trichonephila inaurata madagascariensis. Lineage (NCBI taxonomy): Eukaryota > Metazoa > Arthropoda > Arachnida > Araneae > Nephilidae > Trichonephila > Trichonephila inaurata. Next base: position 79,755 of record BMAV01005738.1, on the reverse strand, counting down.
AGAATGACCAACTTTCAAAATATTCTCCTTTTGTGAAAAATGCTTCTATTATAATAATATTTTGCCTGTCTATAGCTCAAACCTCTGTACAGAGGCTCAGCTAGAATTTTTGAAATATATGACTTAGAAATGGGTTTATCCATGTTTTACGGCACACACACAACAGAAGGGAGATATTTTAAGAAAAAAACGCCGATAATTATTTCAAATGGTTGTAACTCAAAATAATGTGAATTTTTCAAAAATCATAGTTGAGCCTCTGTACAGAGGTCTGAATTATATACAGGCAAAATATTATTATAATCGAAGCATTTTTCACAAAAGGAGAACGTTTTGAAAAAAGGTTATTCTAAGTGAATTTTTTGCCGAAATATTGTGTTTAGATAAATTTTTTTTGTCATAATGTCCTTAAAATAATTTTACACATGTATTCAAATCTAAGTGACACTAAATATCACGAAAATCATCCATTTATGCGCTTTTTTAAAATCACGGTTCCGAACGTAGTCGTATACGTTAAAGCAAATATTAAATACACAAATTCTCAGTCTACCTTAATCTTATTTTTTTCGTATCCAACTTAGGGTTAGCAATCCTGTATTATATTTTCAATCCCGGGATTAGAATTTTACTATTTATGAAAAATACTTACACATTAGCATAGTTGAAATTACATTATAAAACTTGAAAACATAATTAAAAAATTGGTTTAATGCTATTATTTACTGAAACAAATCAACAAAATTTAATTTTTCCTCAAAAATAAATAAAAAATAGTACATAATGAAATTTAAAAAAAATAATAAAACACTTCTTCATTTCTTGTGTCTCTGTAAATAAGATTTAAAAAAACACAGTTCGTTCAGCGTTTCATCATTCAAACAGCTTCTTATTTTTGTTAAAAATTGTACTGCCAAAGAAGATGCTCGTTCAGACTCTACACTAGTAGGCATTATCGTGATTAAATAGGAATATGTTCTGTCCTCCCTTCATTTTCAAAAAGACATATGCAAAAAGAAATTTCTTTCGTGACATTTCCTTTTGAATTTTTGATGACAGTGTCTCAAATCTAATATTCTGCATTGGGGCATATCCCTCTTTGATAACTTTTATTTAGTTCTTCTGTTGCACTTAATTGTTTTTTGCACAAATTGATTCACAGTTATTGAACCAGAATGTGAATCAATTTCAAGCGTTACCTCATTTGAAATAGAAGATTCAGTTGCATGAGATGTTAGTAATGTAGTGGAATTTGAAGCGTCGAGTCTTTCAAGCAGGTCCACTATTAATTTACGGCGCGTTGCATATGCAAATATTTGTCAGTGCATCGCGTGATTCGGTCCTGGTGCCGCTTGTTTGTGAATTTAGTCCATTGTAAACGTAAACTGAATATTAAATGCAAAAGATTAAAATGCATCTAGTAGTCAAGTACTCAGAGTTTAAAATTATTCCGTTAGATTATTTTTTCGATATATTTATCGATACGAAAAAAATAACTGCACAAAAAAAAATTATACGCACATATTTCATAATATATATATATATATATATATATATAAAATTTTCTGAGAATAAAATTCTTAAAAAGTTTTGATGAGAACAAATTTCAAAAATATAACTCGGTCAAAAATTATGTCCCGAGATTAGTTTTTTTAATCCCGGGATCTCGGGATTTGAAGAAACACCTGGATCCCAGAATTTCGGGATTCCGTGGCTGCAAGCCCTAATCTGACTATTTTTAAAATTAAGGAAAATGTCATATTCTTCACAAAACTATTTAGGGTAGAGAATCTCAAACTATTTGAAACTGTTTAGGGTAGAGAATCTCAAACTATTTGAAACTGTTTAGGGTAGAGAATCTCAAACTATTTGAAGCTATTTAGGGTAGAGAAACTCAAACTATTTGAAGCTATTTAGGGTAGAGAATCTCAAACTATTTGAAACTATTTAGGGTAGAGAATCTCAAACTATTTGAAACTATTTAGGGTAGAGAAGTGTGTGCCCTAAAGAAGATGTATGTATAATTCTGACGAAAAATTTAATTGCATTTAACTTCGGTACAAAATACTTACATAGAAAAAAGTACCTTATGAAATTTTACAAAGAAACCAGATAAGTTCAGAAATTCATTTCTAATGGCACTGTAATAAAAGAGTTCTCAGAATATGTTTAAATAACAGCAGTTAATGTTGCCATTTTTCTATTAACTTCCCTGTCGAATGACAATAAAGAATGCTTGCGCAAAATAAATAAATAAATAACCTAATTATTATTCTTATTTTTATTAAAAATGATGTTATACTTTTTATTTCAACGTATTTCAGATTTTCCATGAAAAAATAAACTTTTTATAACAAAAATGTTTTTTAAAAAAAAACAAATTTAAAAATATTGATGAATAAATTACGTTTTTAATGAAAATATTATCATATTTATATTGTTTTGATTGTATAGTTCATGTCTTGTTTGTGTTGCAGAAAAAAAGGGGGAAAGATTCCTTTAATAAAGTAACTAATTTGGAGGCTTAGTTTGGATAACTGATTTTAGTTAAATATTGATTGAAAGGAGGGTAAAAAAATCGAATTTTATATTGTTTAACAAGGAGAATCAAAAGTTAAGGCAATACAGGAGCACATGTTGCCCATGCAATGACTAATTTGAGAATTATTCAGTCATATCCAAAAATTGCAATATGTAATCAAACAGTATATGTAGAATTGCATTAGAACTTATTTCTACAGAACCTTCAACTTCCATACTTGAGATAGTAGTTTGAACCAACTTAATTGAATAGTAGGGGACCGGACTTTTTAAAAATATCGTTTCACTGAAATACGTTTAACACGAAAACACTTAAGACGAAATATCGATTAATGTGAAATAATGCTATTGTCCCAAAATTTGCTATGTATTTTCATGTATTTTTTTCCCTCTCATCACGAAACGAAAATCGCTTAACATGAAAAGATTTCCCTTCTGAAATGAACAGTTAATGAAGTGTTTGAGAACATTTCTGTATTATTCTGTAAGTCAGTGTTTCTCAAAATAGGCGCCCCTGGGCGCGATACCTGAGGGGGCGCGAACATATCGAAAATAAAAGATTTAAAAAAAAATTAATTTATTTCTCTCTCTGGAAAAGAATTAAAACAAAATACTTTCAGACATAGAAAGAAATGCACTTTTACTCTGATATAATTTATAGGCGATATATATAAGTCATCTCAAAATAAAACTTCTTCAATACCTAATTAGCTATCTTTGATCCAAAACCAAATAAAAAACTTTTTATTTTATTTGCTGTAATCTCATGATAAGTGATTTTTACTACTCTTTCAGAGAAAACGAATCCCAGACCCAGAATAGAAAAATTTAGGAACATAAAAAATTCATCACTGTGTTTATTTTGAAATATTGCACATTATAGCTGTAATCCGTTTTGCGGATAATCTATTTGACCTTCTAAGTATTGGTACAGTTAGTTATGACCCTCTTATATGTGTTTGTTTCTCATTTAGGAAGTTGTAAGTAATGTATTTATTTCTGTGTTGCGCTTTTTTCCATGCAAAAGAGTTTTATGATATTTGGAAAATCACGGAGAGCCCTTTGAAGGATTACTTGGCCTAGACTTTTAACCGGAAGTGGTCGCGCGGGACACACAAATCACAAAATCGTTAATTCTGGCAAAACGATTTAATTGTTGACCAAAGAAAAATTGAAAAGTTCTGGAAAGTACGTAAGTTTGTTTCCTCTTAATTAAATTATTCTCTGGAATCACGATTTGTATCGTGTACAATAAAAAATAATATATATATAAAAAAAGGATTGGGTGACTAATAACCCCGCTCAGCCGTATCGAGTACGCGCCTGTTCCTGGTTAAAACATTTGAAGTCTTTTCGCTTTAAATATTAAAATAATACAATTATTCTTCATATGAATTTTAAATTATTGTTCATTATTTAACATCAATTATAAATGCTAATTTGTGAGGCTTTAAAATTACAATTCGCTTAAAACTAATTATAATTGCAGCAATCATTTCAAAAAAATCATTTTACATTTTTGTAAACATTGTCGCGCACTTGGCTTTACTCTCCTTACAATTCAGCTATTATATCAATAATGTTTTATTTTATAAATGAACTCGTGCAAAGAGCGGACACTTCAGCCGGTATACTTTAATGTATCAGTGCTGCACAGAGTATTTTATAACTAATTAATTAATACTAAATTAAGAACACACAAGTTTAATAAGTATTAACGAATTCCATGGGTTTGTCTTGGAAAGCAAAGTTTTTATAAGGAATGCTTATGATTAGAAATTGACCCTCTGAGTTCTTTTTCTATATTTAGCTGATATCTATATTTTGTCTTCTAAGCAGCCACTGCATTTTGCAATATGTTCAATTTAAAAATTAGAGAAAGGAAAAATAACATAATAATTATCCTATTACTTAATTTTTTTTTGCTTAAAAGTAACGTATACAAAATTTAATACTTACGTTATTTATTTGTATGGTTTATAATTAAGATCGCGTATTATAGCTTAAGTGTCAAAGTGCATTATTATTGCATTCACTACATTATTAATTAATAAGGGGGGCGCGATAAAAATTGTGATTGAAAAGGGGGGCGCCAGCATTGAAAGTTTGAGAAGCACTGCTGTAAGTATAATTCTGCAAGTATTCTGTACAGTAGAGCACACAGAATTTTAAGGGGTCCAGGGTCGAAAATCCACCATTCTTGTATCATGCTCTTTTCGATTTTGTCGATTTTTGGGAACAAAAAAAAGTAAAAAAACTAATTATTGAATAAATAATTAACATTAATTAATAAATTAATCCTTAAAATAACAAATATTTAATTAAATTTTACGTACTATATACTTAGAATTATAATCAACCGGGAAAAAGTCAAGGGCTTTGGGAGGAGTCCGGACCCCTAGGACACCCCACCCTTGTATGCGCCACTGATTCTGTATCATCGAAAGAATTCGTTGCAGCAGATGATAAAGTATGTCAGCCCCAATTATGGCTGATAATGACACATATTGGAGTTTGTTCCAAGCTCAAAAAATATCATGAATGCAGATTCCGAAGACGAAAATGAAATGAACAATACAGCACTCCTTTTCCCACGTCATCCGAAATGAGGAACATCATGAAAAGTATGCGCAATTATTTAGACAGGCATTCCAATGGTGAAACGAATAAAAAAAATGGCCGACATCGAACAATTAATTGACAATTTGATACTTGGAAAATTTTCTACTAAATTTCGTTAAGTTCTAGTGAATGTTTTGGTTTCAATAGTTTTTATTAAGTACATGTATATATATATCTACGTAAATAAAATTTATCCTTATAAACTTATATATATATATAATTTTGTTAAATACATGTATATTAAATTTCCTTTAAGGTATCCGACTACGTTCGGAACCGGATTTTAAAGAAGCGCATAAAAGGATAATTTTCATGATATTTAGTGTCACTTAGTTTAGAATATATGTACAAAATTATTTTAAGGACATTTTGACAAAAAAATTTTATTTAAATACAATATTTCGGCAAAAAATTAACTTAGAATAACCTTTTTTCAAAATGTTCTCCTTTTGAGAAAAAATTTTCTATTATAATAATATTTTGCTTGTATATAGCTCAGACCTCTGTACAGAGGCTCAACTATAAGTTTTAAAAAAATTCCCATTATTTTCAGAGTTACAAGCCATTGAAATAATTATCGGCGTTTTTTTCTTAAAATTTCTCCCCTCTGTTATCGTAAAACACGGATAAACCCACTTCTAAGTTATATATTTCAAAAATTCTAGTTGAGCCTCTGTACAGAGGTCTGAGCTATATACAGGCGAAATACTATAATAGAAGCCCTTTTCACAAAAGGAGAGAACATTTTGAAAATGGGTCATTCTATGTTCATTTTTTGTCAAAATAGTGTACTTAAGTAATTTTTTATTGTAATACTATTCTTAAAACAATCTTATGTACATTTTCTAATCCAAATGACACTAAATATCATAAATATTATCCATTTACACGCGTTTGCAAAATTACGGCTTCGAACGTAGTCGGATACCTTAATACGAAGTTCTTTTAGCACGAAAAAATATTTCAGTCCCCCTCAGTTTCGTGTTAAACGTTTTCACAGTATATCCGATGCGTTACAAAGAACAGTTTTAACCACGTAATGGGTACTTTAAAAAAAATGCTATATATTTTTAATGATAAGAATAATAAAACTTTGTCAGTTACTGTACATTTCTTTCATAATCAATCACGTTTGGTTTGGATGAATTGCTTTCCATTGTTCTCACTTTTTCGAAAGTCAGTTTCCTCCTTTCAAGAACATTAGTTATATAAATTAATGCTCTTAATACCCCCCTCAACTTCTTTACAAATGGAAGTTATGACATTAACTTTATCCAACACAAGAGAGGTGCAAATTAAAAAACTATATACGAAATAAAACCTATGCTCATATATTAACGCTAATAATAATTCGGAAAATAAAGCTGGTAGTACAAAAATTACACTTTTTGAACTGCCAACGACTGGATTTGAACATCATCGAAGCTTTAACTAACGAATAAGTTTTATGTCACCAAATGAGATTTCTCCTGAAAAGCTATTTAATATAGTATATGAAGAGAGACGTCTTTTATAACTTAGAATATATTTTTTAAATTATCATCGCAGTAATTTCCTTAATTTTGTGGTCATTTTATTTATTTATTCATGTGTTGCTATACGGAAATTTAGTTAAAACAACTGAAATATGTGACTGGATATATTAAATTATTTTTTAATTTACTCATAAAATCCAGAAAGAGGATTTTTACTATAAAAAATTTATTTAAATACTTTTCACAAAAAATAAAAATATTAGTTGCAATGATTTTTATCGTTCTACACATAAAAAATGAAAAAAATTATGCTTTCAGGTTAAAATTATAAAATATAATCCGTGCTTGTTTCATTTTGTCTCATTTTTATGGTTTCGGGGATTTCATTCTTTTACTCTACATTCCGATTGAAAATATTAGAACAACCATAAACAGGCATTGTAAGCCGTAACTTATTTTCAAGCAAAAAAAAAAGGGTGGAGGGTGTACAAATACAGATTAAAATGAGTTATTCGGGCCTGGAATAACGTTCAGCAATGATTCGATGTTTTACGTTTCAAAGTATCCGTATTTGATGTAGCAAACAGGAAGCTTTTACTATATATTGCTTGACGTGCCAAAGTAGTTTAACAATTATATCATCATTTTGAGATATATGAGTTCTAAGGGGTCAGGAAAGTAATGTATTTTGACAGAAAGGGTAAATTCCGAAGAATGTAGGAAGGCACTTCAGCATTTTAGGATCCGCCATCGGAAGCAGGGATACCTTAAAACTTCTGTAGGCCTTGAACCCCTACACCAGTGATTCCCAAAGTCGTCTAAATAGACCCCTAGGGGCCTATGACGACCTGCAAGGGGTCCATGTCAGCGAAAAAACAATTTGGGGGTCCATGAGGTGTAAATACGGATCTAAAATAGTGAATCTCAATAAACCAGATAGTGACTTTAATTTTAAAAGGAAATTTAATCAAGTGGAAACCAGACTTACCTGTCAAATTTATTTACCGAATTTGATGAGGTTAATAGGCAGTTACAAGGCGATAGCATAAATTTTATCAAAACAAAGACCACATTTCAGCCTTCTTGCCAGAATTACGCTAAAGTAGCATAATTTTGGACGTCGCAAATTGTCCCTGTTTCTCATTTTCACAGACAATCTGCCGGGGGAAAAAATGTTCTAACCTACGTTAAACATTTACATGCCTTTTTTAGATTTTGAAACTAGGTTTGAGAATGTTTTGATTATTATACTACCATAGTAGGCAATGTATTCATATGGTCTCATTGAAAAAAGAAATGTCAGATTACAGGAATTAGACACTAGGAATAGGCACTAACGAAGATCTTAAAAGCAAAGTTTAGAAACCGATGACACAAATTTTGGCTTCAAAAAGATATGCATGTTATTTGTTCTACATTATAGAATATCTTGAGAAAGTTTTTAATTGTTTTTCCATTTGAGAAAGAGTTTTTCAGTGCGCTTGCTAATCTCCAAAAAAAAAAAGAAAAGACTGGACACTATTAACTCAGGAGATATTTAGGGTTAAACCTGACAAGATGGATGCCAAATGTTAAAAATTTGTTATTGCATCCCCAGATTCATCCCTTTCTCTAAAAGCATTTATTTGTTGCTTAGTTAGTTTTTGTAACAATTATTTTATGCATTAATTAAATTTTAATTTCATAATTAACATGTTTTATTAAGTATTTAACACACTATGCTTCTTCACTACTGTTAAAAATTTTAATCTTTCAAAGTAATTAGCTCTATACATGCAGTGAAAAACACATTTAAGTTGTTGATGAATTTACAAAAATTTAATATTAATTAAGCAGGGGTCTACCCCAAACCGAAAAACCTGTCAAGGGGTCTATGAGGAAAAAAAGTTTGGGAACCTCTGCTCTACACAAATGTAGACCCCACCTATGACCCTTCAAAGTAAATAGTACATAGCACATGTTTTTCAAATGCTTGTACAAAGAATAACCTGAAATAAATAAATGTGGATGATTTACAATCGTACATACCAGCTCGATTGACTGCCGCCTTTTAACTGAATAAGTAATGATGGTGTATGGTGGTAGGCCTAGACCTGTACGTAGGCGGCGCTCATCATATGTAGCCAGTTGACATATCGTCCACAACTTCTAGTTTATCAAAGAATACAACCGGAAATAACATTTAACCTTTGAAATTAATTTGAATTATTATATTCTTAAAGCTGAGTCGAGAGCGAGATGAGGCCCCCCATTGCGGCCGAGGCCCTGGGCCTGGGCCCAGTTGGCCCCTGCCTTAAGACGTCCCAGATCGGAAGATCTGTATTTGAGGATTTTATTTTCCAAATCTTACAATCTATCAAGGGCCTGTTTCTTAGCTTAAGGTATCCAACTACGTTCGGGACCGTGATTTTAAAAAAGCACATAAATGGATAATTTTCATGATATTTAGAGTCACTCAGATTAGAATACATGCATAAAATTGTTTTAAAGACATTTTGACAAAAAAAATTATTTAAATACAATATTTTGGCAAAAAATTAACTTCGAATAATCTTTTTTCGAAATGTTCTCCTTTTGTGAAAAATGCTTCTATTATAATAATATTTTGCCTGTATATAGCTCAGTCCTCTCTACAGAGGATCAGCAAGAATTTTTGAAAAATCCACATTATTTTCAGTTACAATCAATTGAAATAATTATTGGCGTTTTTTTCTTAAAATTGCTCCCCTCTGTTGTCGTAAAATATAGATAAACCCACTTCTAAGTTATCTATTTCAAAAATTCTAGTTGAGCCTCTGTAGAGAGTTCTGATATATATACAGGCAAAATATTATTATAATAGAAGCGTTTTTCACAAAAGGAGAACATTTTAAAAAAAGGTTATTCTAAGTTCATTTTTTGCCAAAATATTGTATTTAAATAATTTGTTTTGTCAAAATATTTTAAAAACTATTTTATACATGTATTCTAATCTAAGTGACCCTAAATATCATGAAATTGATATATTTATGCGCTTTTGCAAAATCACGGTTCCGAACGTAGTCGGATACCTTAAAAATATTAAAACAAAACTGCGAGGGACTTTCCAAAAGTAAGTTTCATCAATCTTTTTACACGACAGCTTTATTGCCATAAAAAATACTCTATGGAATCATAAACTACATGTCTTACACTATTTTTTCGACATAGTTGCCACCGACAGGAAGACATTTGTCGTAGAATGCAAACAGTTTGAAGAAACCTCTCTGGTAAAACCCGGTGCCCTGTGATGAAAGAAAGTGTCACCCCTTCCCCTAGTATTGTTTTGGAAGTTATATCCTGAGAGTCAGACTTAGAACAGGTGAAAGTCTGAAGTGGATATGTTGCTTTCATTGGTTGTAGAGGGACGCCCACTTCGACCTTTCTTTTCACGTTCTGCCCTCCTTTACTTCATGTGCAGCGCCAATGACCAACCATTTAACGAGACATGACCTCTTCACCATCATGGTCTGGTCATTCATGGATGGTGGACACTCTAATTCCACTTGCTCATTCACATCGGGTAACTTCTATTGGCAGCCACGTTGTCAGCATATTTGCCTGCTACTGTGATTTGTACTCGAATAACCTAGGGTACGTCTGTCTGCTGCTGCTTCGTCTTCTTTGCGCCACTCTCCTACACTGATTCTTCTTCCATCGTTGAACGACGACAACAAGGGCGTAGCTACCGCATTATCAATGATGTGAGGACCCCAAGCTACAAAGACCCCAACTTGTGTAACTTTTAGATACATTCAGATCAATTTAATTAATGTGATCACATTTTTATTTATTTTCCGAAAAAGGGCCTCCAGACTAGCTACGCCAGAGAGCAATAGATGTGTTTTCTTATAGTGATTGCTTTTTTCACCTTGTGTACCACCTTCCCTTCCAAAAAAAATTTACGAGACCTCGCGCTTTCTTGGCCGGTATATCCGAATAATTTAAAGCCTTTAAATATGTGGTTTTAATGAAGAGACATCTTCAGGATTTGGCTACAAAGAATAAAATGGAACACGTGTAAAGGGAGAAATCCGTTTGAGCAACTTTATGCACTTTGAACTTGAGCAACTTTATGCACTTTGAACTTGAGCAACTTTGATAATTCAAAAATTTATACAGGATCGTGCACTTGACGTCATAAAGGCTAACGAAGAAGGCACTAAATATTAATTATTCAAAATGATTTGCATAATTACACTGTTTCTTTAATGTTATTCTTTTTTTAGCTACTGTGACAAATATACTAATTTTTTGACTTTTAAGAAAAATATATCGTAAAATGTACATTGTTACATACTTCTAATTTTTTAAGTTATAGACATCCATAAAATATGCATGATGTAAAAATTCTACATTTTAAAATTCCCAAGAACATTCTTTTTTTTGTAATGATTGTAAATACGCAACTTATTTTTCATTATTAACATTTTGAGCTGAAATGGTGATTGACTATTTATAATAATGCTATTTGTGACGGATCTTTACGCAACCTTCAAACTAATCCTCTTGGAAAGTCTTTGGGCTATCAATTCGCGTTATTCACAACCAGCCCTTTGTAAGAAGAGAATCGTGATATGTAAATTAACTCACTTTAAATAGGTGAGGTTTTCTAGCTTTTGGAGGATACGGAGCGGAGATATACTCTAGATAGGTGAGATTGTTATTAAGGTATCCGACTACGTTCGGAACCGTGATTTTAAAAAGCACATAAATGTATAATTTTCATGATATTTAGTGTCGCTTAGATTAGACTATGTGTATAAAATTGTTTTAAGGACATTTTGACCAAAAAAAATTAATTAAATACAATATTTTGGCAAAAAAATTAACTTTAAATAATATTTTTTCAAAATGTTCTCCGTTTGTGAAAAATGCTTCTATTATAATATTTTGCCTTTATATAGCTCAGACCTCTGTACAGAGGCTCAACTATGATTTTTGAAAAATTCACATTATTTTCAGAGTTACAACCCATTGAAATAATTATCGGCGCTTTTCTCTTAAAATTTCTCCCCTCTGTTGTCATAAAACATGGATAAATCCAATTCTAAATTATATATCTCAGAAATTCTCTAATTGAGCCGCTGTAGTGAGGTCTGGCAAAATATTATTATAATAGAAGTATTTTTCACAAAAGAACATTTTGAAAAAAAATTATTCTAAGTTAATTTTTGGCCAAAATATTGTATTTAAATAAAATTTTTTTGTTAAAATGTTCTTAAAACAATTGTATGCATTTATTCTAATCTAAGTGACACTAAATATCATGAAAATTATCCATTTATGCGCTTTTGCAAAATAACGGTTCCGAACGTATTCGGATACCTTAAAGGTATACTATTTCAGTTATAGAGCTTTGAGTATTAATAAAAGGAAACCTTAAAGTGACGATTGTTCACTAGATTGAATTAAGATTAGATTGACACAAATAAAAAGTTAGGTTCTGAATTAAATGAAGGGCTCAGTTTGTTAGTCAACTAATCGCTTACGTGTTAATGCCGTTGTTCCACTTCACAATTTTTATTGAGACATTCTCTAAAGCTTATTTGTTGAAATTGTGTCAGATCTTAGTGTTGTGAAATAAATAGAATAGATTTGAATCATGTCGAGTGTTTTTTCCCTTCCTCCTACACATCAAGGTGCTCGCGAAAGAGGCGCGGGTCTCTCACATATTTATATCTAATTTCTTTCATCATTGGGGTTTTTTGATAGCTAAAAATTATTTTCGATATTTTTTGTTTTGTTCTGCTTGCTTAATTTTATTGTTTTTACTAAAACTATCTATATCACTATGGTTTCTTGACTTGAATAATATAATTTTAAAAAATCGCTTCCTGTGTTTCGCAAGAGTAGCATCCCTTGAAGGTCTTTGCCACTTTAATGTAGGCTGGACCGCCTGGCATTTTTATGTTAATGAAATATCTTGTCCGGAAACTCAAAACTGATGCAATACAAGGTCAAAAAGCGAAAGAAATGCGCTCTTAACGTTTAAGTAAATGGAAATTTTCAAAACGTTTCTGTACATTCAGAGAGAAAATAAATGTTCATATTTAAAAAAGGCACTATTCTGTACGCTTCAGAAGTGTAATGAGCTTGTTTTAAATTATTTGTACTAAAATATCATTCCTGAAAATGTTTTACAAAAAATGTAGTTCAATGAATTGCAACATTTTGACAAGGTATTTTGACTTAAAAACCGGACTTTCCCTTTCTATTTTTTTACCAACCTAACAGCCCAGCATTTCTTAAACTGTGTTCACCCAGGGGGCGCCATAACAAGCAAAATACATTTACAATAAAATAAACATTTACACTAATATAAAACATACATCAGTACTTCGCAATGTAAACTAATCTATAACAATACTTAGTAAAGAGCAAATTTAATAATTATCAGTGACTCCATGGGCTTGTCATATATAAAATTATATGCAAAAATGTACACTTATCTTGTTCATTTGTATAGTTTTTAATTAATCCTAAACTGTAAAATTGAGCCCCAATGCATGTTTAATTACTCAGTCGAACATATGGATACTTGGGGAGGGATAAAGGAATAAATAAGCAAATCTTCTGTAATAAGTAAATCCTTCGCGAACACTGTCAAGGTCCTTTTATTGCATTCCAAAGGCTTCGGAATAGTTTTATAGATCACAGTTCACAGAAAAGATCGTACTTCGGAAAGACGTATATGTAAATTCAGAGTAATTAACTCACTGGCTGAGCGAGACGTTTATAGATTCAAGAGGTTCAAGCTTTCGCGTCAAAGTGTAGTATTATTGAATTTAATCAGTGGCGAACACGTAAGGTCCTGGGGTCCGACTCACCCTCCCAAAGGCCCTTCGGATTATTTTCGATTGGTTATAATTCTAAGTATATAATACGTAAAATTTCATTAAATATTTGTTATTATGATTAATTTAATTAATATGCTAATTTTTATATTTATTCAATAAGTTTTTACGGTGTTTTGTTCTGAAAATCGACAAAATCAAAAATAGCATGATACAAGAATGGTGACTTTAACCCCGCCCTCCTTGAGAAATTCAGTGTGGCTACTGAATTTAATACATTGTTATTGTATGGAGGGGGAAGGCACGATGAAAAACATGATTGAATATTGGGTTGCAAGTGTTGACAGTTTGAGAAGCACTGTACTAGACGTTATGCCCCCTTCGTTGGGTATTTCCTGACGTTGTACAGACTATTTTTGTTTTTCTATAAGTTATTGGAATCTAAGTCCTAGCAATAAGCTCTCGGTTGTAATAACCCTCACCTCTTGATTTAGAAAGGAGAGTATTTTTGAATTTCTAAGCCAAAAGCTAAATTATCTTTTACTCCACCATTTGGGGAAGAGGATCTCTACTCAACAAAAGAAACATGTCTGCCAGAATTCAAGTCTAATAGTTAAGGATATCTCGTGATGAGAGTCCATTCGCTTTCCTCCAATACATAGAGAAAATTACATTATTTTGAAAATATTTGAGTTTAAAAAAAGAAAAATAATTTCATCATTTAAATTTTTCGCTTATTTAAATAAATAAAACAGACAAAAAATGTGTAAACACTAACATAATCTTTGTGTCTAAAGGACTTTCGAAACAATTTTAAGCATTTTTTTCTTCCGTTTATAATTACTAGACTCATTATGTAAAGATTATCAAGCATCTTTATATTTAACAAGTAATATAAAAAAAGTTTAAGTCAATTCCTACTTGATCAACAAAGAAAATTTTTATTTTAGCTACTTTTTATTAAATAGTTACAATTAATATAAATATGTATATACGTATGACAGAATCACAATATTAAATTATACTTAATTTTTATTAATTATCATTAAAGTATCGTATTGTCATCCAAAACAATCGTGTTTATAAAATTTCATTTCAACTGAATGCTTTAAAACGTGAGAAAAAAAATCTTTTCAAGTTTTGACACAAGTCTCCCAAAAATGATGCCAACATGGCTGTATTTGTAATTCTTTGAATAATTAGTTTTAATCAATTAATTTTTATTAATAATAATCAAATTATTATATTATCATCCAAAATAATCACGTAAATAAAATTTCAGCTCAATCGAGCGCTTTAAAATGTATTTTATTAACGATTGAAAATTCCACCAAGATAAATAAATATAGAGAGAGTGTGAACTAACAGAGAGAGAGAGAAGGAATTGAAAAAGCAATCTAAACTTTGTTTATTTACAAAAGCACTTCATGATAAAATTTGATACAATTTTTTTTCTTCATTTGAAATCTCAAGAAACCGCAATAATTTACAAATGGTTTTTTTTAACTGTTTAAATGATTAGGAGTAAAATTAATTTTCTTTTTTCAGAGAACGAAAAAATTTAATTTATTTATAGAGATCAATTTTTTTTTGTTGAGGTACACACTATTAACAATTTCAAGATTTGGCGGCACTCTAACAATAAAATAAATATAAAAGAATTTTTCTCATTTATAATACACTATGTGAAATAGTTTATGATCATTTTTTCAACGTTAAATAAAATAATATATACGACCAAGACAGCAAAATGTTTATTGAGTAATTAATTACAAACTTAATTATAAGAAAACATTTCATGCAAAATTTGAGCTTGATGATTTTTGATAACTTCATTTATATTTGGTCGATAAATGATAATGCCCCTTTCATTTCGTCATCTATATTTAAAAGTCTCGATCTTTTATTCATTTTTATACTTGTTAATGCTAAACATCCTAATTCCCACAAATAAGGCGTAGAAAATTGTAACAATAATTTTAAAGCTTTTTTTTGGCTATTGTGGAATAATCGCCTATAATTTTAATCCAAAATGAATTAAGGTATCCGACTACCCTAAAATCATGGTTTTTTAAAAAAATTGACAATTTTTTAATGATTTTATTTTATAGACACACTTATTAGCTTTACAAAAATACCAAGTGTTTCATTTTTCATTCACTAGGACAAAAACTACAAGTGTTTTAGTAAAAACAGATGCCATAACTTTACATAAGATGTCAAACTTTAAAATGCGTTTTACTCGAAAGGTGTTTTTTTTTTTTCGAAAACGTCAAACGTGGACAGCGTTTGCTCAAAAAGTTTTTAAAATAGTTTGCTGAAATACTTTGTGTATGTTCTGTACAATATAGTAGAAGTGTTTTAACCTTCAGATTTATCAATCACTGTTTTATTACAAAATTTGCAGTTCTTTATGTGAATATAATCACTGTTTTCTTAAGAAATTTCATATAATAACTAAGATAATGTGTTCTAGTTTTTGTAAAAATTAAAATATCTCTTATCCTGAAGGTCATTTCAAAAAGAAATAGCAAAGTAATAAATCAAAATAGAAAAATTGAGAATTTGTTCATTTATTATTTGTGCAGAGCGGGCCCGGTTTTGTAATTTTGTGTCTATTTTTACCCATTTTTTTCCCATTTTAGTAGTAATAATTTATTTTTCTCTTCTTAATTTTAGCCTTTTTTTTTTAAAAATGTACTAAATAAATCTAAGAACTACAAAAAAAAAGTCTCCATATCTCCTTTTTTTTTTCAAAAAAAGTTGTCGCAAATAGTCGGATACATTGACACTTCCGAATGTTTTGAAATTAAATCTCGATTATTAAAGAGCGAAATTAATTCTTCCTTCAAGTTAATTCATATGCAAATGGATTAGGTACGCAATTATATAAATATTTTATATCTAAATTTGGAAAGTAATGAATAACTCTCTCTCCTTTAGTGTAGTCAAATCATCAATAACAATTTTATGAATAGTTTACTTCTATAAAACGGCCGAATTATATATTCGGTTCCGGATTTTTGTTTTCTCAGAGTATAATTAATAATTTAGAAAAAATTTGGCGGCACATTTCAAGAATTTAGCGCACATAAAAATGCCGCGACACAGTGATTTGTGAGAATCACTAATAAAGAGAGATCTTTCTTTCGTTGAGACAAGTTTGACCAAGGCCGCTTTCCACTTAGGCACATGCCTAATGCGCAAAAAATTAGAGGGTAGAAAGAGAAAAAAAGTCAAAATTATAGCTAACGTACCACCTAGCGCATAGGTTCTCAACGTGTGCGATAACGCCCCCTTGTCGGCGTTTGAGGAATTTTAGAGGGTCAGTAAAGGACCTAGAGAAAATTAGGGGGAGTTGAGATGGCACGGATGGGCTTCGTAGATTAACCAAATATAGTCTAAAAAAAGACAAAAAAAAAATGCTGATTATGTACTAACAAAAGTAAACTTTGATACAGGTTACCTTACGTTGATTGTATGTATTTAAATCATTTCTATCACGTGTACGAAAATTCGCATATTTCGGTTGTTCGGAAAGTGGTGAAAAACTTAAAAGATTATATTACATTCAACTAGCCAAAATTGTAGATCACTCAGCCGCAAGGCGTTACCAGGGTGCACCACCTGGAAGTAGATCTACTTCGTATCCCATGTGCTGTGAACTCAAATTCTCCTCTTGTCTCCGTTTCTCTAACATTCTTGATTGTAAAAAAACTGCTGCAGAGTCTGTCTGAATACTCTAAGCAAATCGTCTTGCAGTGGATCCCTGGACACTGCGGTGTAACTGGTAATGAGTTTACGGACCACCTACAAAGGAGCTTCCATTCAACAGATAACAAGGAAAGTTGTCCCTTTTACCAGTGCCAGGCGTATCATTAAGAAAAAGTTGAATGATCTCTCTTCAAGACAATACGCTGAAAGAAATTCCAATAAGATCTGGTGGAATAATCTTAAAGATCTTCCCCTGTGGCCAAGACGTAAGGCAGTTGCCGAGTTTCGTCTGACCACTGGACACGACTGTCTCCTGAAACATCTACATAGAATTCATGTTGTACAGGCCCCTTTCTGCACGCTCTGCGATTTTCGGGAGGACATGGATGCTGACCACATTCGCCGCTGCCTAACCTTAAAGGGCTCCTCTTTGTGCGACCTTTATTGGCAAGCTAGGGACTTTTGGGTTCATAGACTTTTCACGCCATTTTTATTTTATTTTATTTTTCCCCCTTACTTTGTTTATTTTGTCTGTTTTTGTTCCTACCCCTTTGTGGTGTAGTGGTCTTCTGTAACCCATTGGAAATTTAAAAAAAAAAAAAACCATTACATTACAACCACATTAAATTGAATGATACAGTAAATTTTAATTTCTGTAGTATGCGTGTAGTCTTTGACTGTGACCAGTAGGAAGAATGTTTCGCATTTCATTACGTATATTATCCAAAGAAATATAATTAAGTACCTTAACCAGGAATTAACGTGTGATTCTTTAAAGACTGAAACTGTCAATTTTTTTTAATTTTGAAAGCAATAGTTTATTGTGAATTACTTCTTATCATCAAAAACTTCTTTCAAAAGCATCTTTATAACAGGTATATAAAAGCTAAAACTTTTATTTCACTCTTTTAAGTAAAGAAAATATTGAATAGCGTTTCAATTCCAATAATATCCTATCTAAAACTAAAATATACAATGTTATCCCTTCCTTCCCCAGTGGCACGACAGCCCAGGTGGGGGGGCCCTTTCTCCGGGCCCAGCCTTTTTTTCCCTAGTATTCTTCAATTTTAGTTTTTAAAACTGGGGAGATATTTTTCAAAAACCATCAATCCATCTAAATTTGGCCTCCCGTGAATCGGGTTTAGCAATGAAATTTTTTAGTGGTGCGGTCTTCGTCCATTTTGATAACGTGACTTGTCCATTTAATTCGTTGTATTTTGATGAAGTTAACAATGTCAGATTCTTTGCATGATTGATAGAGCTCTAAATTTGATCTTTTTGGCCATGTTCCATTTTCCTGAATTCCTCCAAAAATGGATATTAAAATCTTCCTTTTGTAGATACTTATGTTATCATCTGTTCGAGACATGGACCAAACATGTTATACATTTAAATATATTTGTGGCCACAGCTTTTTCAGATTCGCAAATAAAAATAATTCGGGGTTTTTAAAAAAAATTTTTTTTAAATATATTCTATTAGTAATAGAATATTTTTTAAAACGTAATTCTTGTTTTCACCATGTATTATATACACTCTTATTTCTCTAAAGTGGGAGGGGGCGGTATCAAAATATTCACTAAAAAAGGGGGCGCCAGTTCAAAACAGGTTGGGAACCTATGGCTTAGCGAATCCTATGAGAAGCATTTCTGCCCTTTACAGAGAGTAAAGACTGAAATAAGATTTACTACTTAAAAAGAAAAGCTTAACAGTTTGATATTGTTATGCACTCAAAATGATATTACAATGAAAATTGATTATAATGATGTCATTAATGATTTTGTAATGATCAAAGCTCAAAGAAAACCTTAGTTCTACAAGTACAATGACAATGACTCAACAAAAAATAAGGATGTCTAAAGGTCAAAGAGAGTAAAACGGTAAGTGATGATATTAACAAGTTGAAAACAGTTCACACAATAATGTATACTATACTGTAATTTCAAATGATTTCATTAATTTACTATACTCATTTACAAAAGGCTAAATAGGGGTCCGTGTAACCGTTAGGAAAGAATTGAGCAAGAGTTACCAAACCATGCCACCATCCTTTTCTTACGGTTTCCAGTCCGAAACACGGCAGGTCCATAGGCGGTATAGATAAAAGCAAGAATCTTCAAAGATCAAAAACACAGAAAGGGAAAATAGTAAGAGATTGAAGGGAAAATTCCTCCCGAAGCAAAACTGGGAAGGTAAGAACTGAAGGAGGGGGTGTTCTGGAAATAGGTGGGGGCAATGGGAAATGCCTAGGGCAGGGATAGCGAACCAGTGATCAAAATGGTTTGCTATTTATTTGAAAATTTCAAAGTTCATTATGAACTTTACGAACAAAAGGGACTTAAATCGGTCTCAAGGCGGTGGGGAGCACACTCTTTTGTCATTGTCTTGCCTTAGTTAGGTCGTAGACTACAACTGCTTTTGATGTAAAGTTAGTCTACGCATAGCATAGCCAACTTCATTGACACAACTGTATTTTAAAGTTTATCTGTGTTATATTTCCGATTTTTAACTGTTATTTATAAAATTGCTAGTTCAGCAAAAAAACAAAAAGTACAAGATAGTAAGTGTAACAGAGAATTTCAAATTTGGTGGACCGAGAAACATGGCATTATTAGTAAAGGCGACAAAGCGGTGTGTGTTTTTATGTTCAGGAATAGTAATATGGAGAACATATCGTCTATAAAACGGTATTTTGAAACAAATCACAAACCTTCTTGTCAAAAAAAGTGAACCACAGCAAAAATAATCAATTGCTTAGAAACCGTTTGGCAGATGACTCAAATTCAGCATGCATTCTACAAAAAGTAACATCTTACAATCCTAATATAAGTTATTTGTCCTCCACAATCTGCAACAGAAGTCACACTAATGATACTTTAATTTGAACTTCACGTATAACTACAACACTTATAATTATACAGTGCAAAAGGTATTTTTTCGTAGTAAATAGAAATTTTATGTTATTAGTATATTTCGTTTTATTATTTTCCCAATAATCATAAGTCAAAATTATTTGACGGCACGTCTATACCTCATTAAACACTTCTTCAGAAAAAAAATGGCACGTTGATCCATAAAGATTTGCCACCTCTGGCATAGGGCGCCGGAGAGGTTAAATACGGCCCTGAGTTTGACTAAACTAGATTTTGCCGTCAGGCAAAATAAAACGATTGAATTCTACTTCTTAAAAACTACTTTTGAACAATAAGCAGTAACACATGAAGTAACACGCACACACAAATCGTGGTAATTATTCGATTTAAGTAAAAGACAGAGACAAAAAAACAAATCCAATTTTAAACAATACACATTTTTATTTAAATCTTCTGTACAAATGATCAATACTGTATACAATCAACATAGAACTCTCCATTTGAAGACATTTAATTGAAATACTTTGTAACAGCAAAAATTAACTGAAGAACTCAACAAACAATACAGCACACGTTTACTAATCTTTTCAACGTATTTTCTTCTAAACATTGCAATAATCTAATACTGAAATCTTTAGCCAGTACAATATCATTATATACAGGTCTGAAAGCAGGTACCTCGAGAAGTGAGAATGATTTCGCGTATGAACACACAGTAATTCAGATCAGTAAGGCATTATTATTACAGGCGTCGAAGAAATATATGTATTCAAGTTTTCATAATTATTCATAGAAATTTCCTATTCACATGTCTTTTCACAGGTATACTTTTCTTTTTCTCACAGATCAACATCAACTTTAGATGGCAAAAAAATCTTTTTATAGTGATTTTCATTGATACATTTATATAATTCGAAGAATCTTTTCGAATACACGCATAATTGTAATAATTTTTAATATAAATACTTTTTAAAAAAAATTAAATATGTATAAATTACTCATTAAAGTTTTACTGTCTCTCTCTTGGAGACAGAAACTTATTAAACCTTTAACTGCTGCTGTGCACAATCTCACAGACTCAACAGCCTCCAAGATTCCAAATATATAAACATTCTTTTCGATTCTATTCTTGCGACTTTTTACACTGCACCACAAAATTTATATTACGAAATCCACCCACAGCAGTTAAAGATTTAAATATAATTTTCACGAAGAAATAGTAAAATAATTTTTTTCAAAACTGAAACCACATTTGCTTTATGGATGTTAAAAGTTACTTTAATTTCTCAATCAGTATTTTTTAATTTATGGAAACCAGGTTATAAATATTTATCACAAACAGATACCAAAACCATATTTGAACATTTTTAAAATTGAATACTAATTTTTCGGAGCCAAAAGATTTTAATGAATTTGATAATATATTTAATACACACTTATATATTTTTAACTTTATAATTAGAATCTTTACTATTAGAACAGTTTAGCTGAATATCAGAATTTGGGTAATACAGGTGAATAATTGCTTTTGGAGAAGTTCACACACATAAAATATATACCAAACAGAATGATAGCATCTACATCAGATTAAATAATTTAATTGAAACTTAATTGGTATTATGAGAAATTTAAAGGAATACGGTTCCAGTTCGAATGTTATACCGGTCCATATAACACGGCTTGATTAGAAATTCAGAAACTGCAAATAATTCATTGTATAACTTTAGTGTGACGTTGACGAAATATTTTTTTGAGACTGATTGATTGTTTAGTATATAACGTCACATTTTGAAGCTATTCTGAGTTATTGTTAAATAAAGAAATTTTGAATAAATAAAAGATTGAAAAACTTCTAAGTCTATCGGCTACTATGATATATGCGATTGAGTCCGATTTTAAAACTTGCGGTAGTTGGTATCATCTATACGGTGCCGCACTAAAAATGATACCAGCTCCTGGGGAATGTACTAGATCTGCAAAGGTTAAATACCAATGCGCAGCCCCATTACAGAAGATGTTTTTTAACTTTTACTGATACAAAGCAAAATAAGTACTGGGTTTTATAAATACATTAGGATACGTTTTTTTAATTAAATAAATATAACTTCTTCCGCAATATCACTAATTGATTGTTTATTAGAGTCACCTTTCCAAGCAATATGAGGGCTACCAGCAATGAACCTCGTGATTTTAAAGTAATGAGGACGGCAACTGAGCTGGCTTCTTCACCATACTAAAGCGAGAATTTAAGAGTTCGATATTGCACAATATCAGATAATAACTAGAACAATGTCGATAATAACTAGAACAATGTCAATAATAACTAGACTTGGAACAAAACACGTAAAAGGTGTGAAAATCTCAACTGACGGACAAAGAAGTTACACAAATCATTGCCCAAACCGCCTTAATGTTCGACTGTCTCTACAACATATCCTCAATTGCACAGAAATTCAAGCCAAGCTTTTCAAGATCAGCCCAGAAGATTTGATCTGTTGAGGTTGCCGAAGCGATCTAAAGCTTCTTTTTTTCATCCATCATGGACACGCCAACAACAATTTAGAGTTTCGATAGATTTATCGTGCATCAGTTCTACTACAGGGCAGATCTTGTTTAAGATCTTGCGATCATAAGCACTAGACAACTACGATTGTGCTGCAACATCGCTGAAAACAAACCTAACATGTAGGAGAAATATTGTACATGAATCATTCCGCTTATTAACGTCTTTATTCGTGAACTGATTGATTTTAATTCACGTCCAGTGCCGATTTAAGTTCATTTCGGGCTTTGGATTCAGAAGATCTACAGGCTTCTTTGGCACTGGAGGATCGAAATTTATAACCAGAAAATCTGCTTAAGTCCAGCTTAGCCGGGCCCTTCTGAGCCCCTCCAGGTCCCTGCCCCAATGGATAAACCGGCACTGTTCACGTCGCGCTCTAAAGCAACATGCAGGATACTGGACAAGTCGTGAAACGAAGTAACTAGAGGATTTTGAGAATGAAGCATTTAGATTGGCTCGCATAGCGTCAAATCAGCGGTCCTAATCAATCATGGTTTTGGTATCTGCTGTGTTAATTTGTTTCAAGAAGAAAAATTCAGCCACAAACATCATTTAACTGTGAGAAGAGAATGTATAAAAATCTAGAATTTTTGCATTTTTGATAGTATAATCGAAAACACAGAAAAAATTTAGACTGATATTGGGCGAGCAGAAATGTTCATAAATCTATTGGTTTGGACACGTGAACTACGAAAGCTAACTGCTGACATTTTACATTTTGTACTTAAGTCTTATTCCAGTATATACACATCAAATCATTATTTACACTACGTAAAATAAGATGTTGATTTAAAAAGAAACAAAAATATATACTTTTTTCAAACATATTAAACATTATGTTTTAGCTATGCATCATGAATTTATTAGACAGCACCAAAATATGCAAAATATTTAAAAAGGCGTTTGTCAATTTTTTTTATTTATAGACAGTACAGAAAATACAGAATAGGTATCTATATAAATTTGAGGCACATTGTTAGGGCACTACAATTCTTTTTATATTTTGTACTTTTGGTTTTATAATGCTCCAGACTAAACGGAGCTGCGTGTGTAGAAAATAAAAATAATAATTCGATTAAATCAGTTGATTGAAGTTAAAAAATTAGAGATTTTAAGGAGATTGCAAGAGAGCACGGAAGGAAAATATTTTAAATATTCTCTATCTAAATATTCATTTTTTAAAAATGAAATTTATCTTATTTTATTCATTTTTCGTTGCTTCTACGATAAATCGATTTTGATTTCAAAAAGTTAACATCGATAATTATGAATCGATTAAATTCAATTTATAGTATTTGTTCAAAGATTATCTTTTGTGTGGAAGACGCATTTTGTTAAACAATTTGAGAATCCATCTCTTTGTAGTAAAAAATATTTCAAATTTAAATAAATGTAATTCGTTAATTGATTGGTTGACTAGTCATGAAAATTAACTAACAAATTTTCAATATTTCCATCATTGGGATTTGTATTTGAGGAGTGTTTTTTTTTTAGAATGAGATGTTAATTGCATGTATAAGATTCTTAACACTGATTTAATTTATTTGTCAAAAACGTCCAAATTAATAAGTGTGTAATAATTCGGTTACTCTATTAAATCACAGTTTTAAAATCACTCTTTTTAAGAAGGCTGAATTATCGGGGCCCGGATTTAGAAGGAACAGCATCTTTTCATAAATGATCATCGACACTGTTGACAAGTGTCTCCGAGATGAAGATCATGGCGATATACGGAGTCATTTATCTTAAAGGTATCCCAAGAATTTCCCAAGTTATTTTCTTAGTGTCTTTAAAGATTTTACAAAACAGGTTGCCTTTTTGCCCATTTAAATTTTCATTTGAAATCCATTCGCCTTTTTTAATTTACGTTAATACTTAATTACAAAATGATTTTAATATTTCTCATCATTTGTAAGCAGAAATTGTAACTTCGTTAGTGAAAAATTATTATTACGGAATAGATGTATGTCAATTTTGTTCCCCATTGAAAAATTTACCCCTTTACAATATGGAAAGTTCCCCTTCAGAACTTGTGTGTCCTTTCTGCTGAAGGAGTGAACCACTAATATTACCAGAACCCCAGTGGCGTAATGTACACCCCTCAACCCCTGCATTGCGGGGGGTCCAAAACCTGACTTTGCAGGGGGCCCTAATATTCTCCGTTACGCCACTGCAGTACCCGTAACATCATCTGTAGTACTGTTGGTGACTGATGAAAGTCATGTGATTTATATAAATTTATTCACGCAATTTTTTTAGTAAATTAATATGAACGTATGAAATTCCCTCTGATTTTTTGTGAAAGTTTCGATAATTTTTCAAACTTTTAAATATTTTAAAAAGTCAAAAGTGTTATTTTCAAGTCATTTCAAATAATTTAAAAAAAATTTTAGATCTACAATCCGGACCCCGATCATCACCAATAAAGCACATTCGCTAAACTGGGATTTTATTGCTGTTTCCGAGTAAACGTCATCTATAAATATTCTACATCTTTACGAAAAGACTATACATTGTATCCAAATCTCTTACAAAACTAAAATGCTGGCTGTTGCCATTCAGAAAATACTAAACTGTACGTACGTCTCAGTGCACCAAACGGGGAAATAAGAGCAAGTGATTAAAAATTAGTAATTTGATCCTTTTTCCCTCTGAGAGATTTAAGTATTATTAATGAATAAACAAATGTTAGGAAAATTAATTTGTACAAGAGAATTAATGAATAACAAGGCACTAAATTGGATCTGGAATTTGATTAAGAATGAGATTATTTTCTTGAAGCGGTTTTGTTACATAAGGACAAAAGTCATCTGATTGCATTATCAACTAATTCTTACTTATTATTTATATTCTAGTAAAATAGTATATCTAAAGGGAAAAAAAATCTTCACTCCATATCAGAAAATCGACTACACCTCCTCCAGTCAAACATTCTCGGGGGTTGATGAAAGGTAATCTGTTTTAAGTCTATCTTTTGAGAGCACTTCCTTTATTAATTCTAACATTTTGACCTTCAATATCCTTCAAACAATTAACTTTCTACGTTGGTAGATCGTCAGATGTATTTACATTCTTTGATGGTGGTGGTGGTGATTATGGTGATGATGATGAAAATGTTCATGACTGCGGTCTGGTCTAGGACCTAAATTTCTAATCAAAAGCTTTGGTCTATCCCCATTAGGGTCTGGGTTAATGACAGTCAGTTTGTTGCCACGGCACTTAAAGTTGCGTCCGCCGTTTTCGGACTTACTTTTGTACGCATTGATATGGGGAAGAACGGCAGTTCGTACTTTAAATGAAGGATGCTCCAATGATCGACAAGGGGTCTGGCGGGTTTTATCCAGCACTGCAGGATTTGCAACCGGCTTGGAACGAGGACTCACAATATCACCCTCATGGGTTCTTTTCCTACTGCAAGTAGACAAGTCCAAGACACCACACTCATTATTCATGGTTGAGGATGAAGCCGAATCATTGGTGTGATTGCTTATTCCATTGCAATCAGGAGTTTTGGGTTTGGGATCCATTTCCATTTGAGAAGTAGAGCTTTGAATAGGTAAGGGGTGTTGCCGCTCTGCTTCGGGAGTCTTTGGAACAGAGTCTGGCGATCCCAAATCGTCATCACCAGACAAAGATCGAGCTTCTGCTCGACTGCTGATGTCACTACCTCTCCCACTGTCTGCCTCGCCATCATCTACGACATCGATCTCTTCGTCTTCAGGATCTTCCAATTTAGTTTCCTCTTTACTTGAGACATCTGGCATCTTATCCTCAGAGTTATCTGTGTCTTCTTTGGATGGTGGGTCAGGTTCAGCAATAACCAAAGGACCTTCAAATATATCACTATCTAAGTCCATTTTGTCGTCATCGTGATTCAACTTAGAGTCCTGATTAGGTTCAACTGGAGCATCACGAGTTTCTTTCACGTCTTTCGTCACCACTGGCTCCACGACCTTTTTTTCCGAAACAACAGGCTCCTGAACCTTGCGAGATTCATACTTAGTTTCATGTTGAACAGAAATCACTAGGGGAGCAATGCTTTTAATGGATGCAGATTTAAGTTGGGCAACTTTAGATTCCAGTTTGTCGCAAGAATGCTTGGAGGACTTCGACTTTTTGCTTTGGGAAGATGACTTCTTAGAAGAGGTTTCCTTAGGCGACATTTGACGAAGGCATGACTCAAGCTTCGAGAACCGCGGAGGAGACAATTTCAGAGGAGGAACTCGAGGAGGCAACAGATGAGAAGAGATTCTGAAAGGCGGTAGAGTATTTGGTGGTGATTTCTTGATGGAAATGCCCGTGTATAAACCATGCGTAATGGTTCCAGTCGAAGCAGTGGTACTTGCTGTAGCTACCGATGTGGAGGGTTTAGTCAAGGGAGCCACGGTCATTACAGCTGGTTTGGTCTCGGAGGAGGAACCTTTGCTTGCAGCAGTTGGAAGAAACTTCAATGTTGTTGCTTTTAGTTCTTTTTTAGAACTGGAACTCGCATTTGGTACGTTTTCAATAATATCTTTGCTTTCGCGCTTTTCTTCAGTCGACGATACCGTTTCATTTTTAGTATCAGAGTCAATTTTGCTCACTACAACTTCTTCAACACAGTTTTTCTTGATGATGATTGGATTACACTTTTCCTGTTCTACAGGAGGTGGTGTAACAATGGGTTGGATAGAAGTCGTGTGCACTTCCTCTTTCATTTCCTCGTTCTCTATTTTAGTTTCTTCTTCAGGAGTAGTCGAAACTTCTTCAGTTTTCAAGTCTTTGTCTGGGTGACTGGTCTCCACTTTCAACTTCTTTGGTGGTCGTTCCACAATTTTGTAAAAGAACCTCATTGGACCTTTCTGTAGAATGAAAAAAAAAAGCAAAATTAATACATATTTAAGGGTTTCAGATAACAGAACAGATACTGATAACAGAATTCTGAACACGTACTGCTCCTTATAAATTTAAATTATTTCAAATTATTGGTGCTTGAAAATAAATGTTTGAATATTTATATATAGGATATTTTTAATATATTATATTCCTCGGTCAATATGGTGCATTAACTAGAAATTTAAACACAGTCTTGATACGAACTTATTATTTTTAAAAAAATACACTTACTCTTCTCCATAGGAAAATGTATGCAACATCCATCAGAGTATATTCATCTAAAAGAAACTCCTTATCATACTGCAACTCGACCTAGAAATAGATTATGAATTTATTACAAAAGATTTAACACTAATTAAAATAAAAAAACAATACAGAGTAAAATTTATAGTATAATTTCTTCGAAATTATTTTTAGAAAAATAGCCGCACAAATTTGAAATTAATAAAAATTTGCTACCAAGTTAAGCTTCTTGTTGTATTTTTGTTTCAATTTCCACACTGGTTCACATCTAAAAACTACAATTTTATATCGTACATTAACTTTTATATCATACCAAATAGCAGTGGCAATACACAGACCTCTTTTAAGTGTGTGTGCGCGGGGGATGTTCTAAAAACACGTAGACGTAAGCTCTAAGGGAATCCTTCTAGGTTCTGCCTCGATAAAAATGAGTATGAAATAAATACTATTATCTTTTGCTTCCGTTCATGAATTTGAATCCATGCGTATTTCCTCCCCATTCACCCTTCCAGCAATATTTGCAAACGATAAACAAACCCCAGAACATTTCTCCCCTTACTCCTGCAGAAAATTAAATCTCTTCCGATTGGTTCATGTTCCCCTTTGGAATTCGATCACTTTCTCATTCCGGTCCATCGCCTGCAGCGCCGAAAAGCCCAAACGATTGTACATCGAGGCCCCAATGAGGAGGCGACACGGGAAAACATCAGCAGCCCCCCTCCCTACCATTTTTTCACTCCCTTCCGCGGCGGGGTGAGAAATGAACCAGGAGGGCGTGACGTACCTCACGTGCCGCATCCATCATCCTCCCCAGAAGGAAGGAGGTGGGGGTAGCTTTAACAGCTGCGAAATGTTGTGATCCCCTCCTCCTGTATTCGAATGCATTCCTTCACAGAGGAGTTTCCCCGACAAGTGAAAGGGTTGTAAAGTAAAGAGCGGTGGCATTTTGTTCACGCAGTTAACTAAATAATGTTGATTCCATTATGTCTTCCTGTCAACAGTTCCATAAAAAAATTTTTTCCAACTTATTCAGTGCGTTTCCCAAAGAAGAGGTTTCAACTGCCTCAGATAATATTTAAATAGTTTTTGTGGGATAGAAAGAAATGAATTAACTCGTTTAAGTTGATTGAGATGGAGAGCAATTAATGTTATATTACCCCAAAAATTACTTCCTGTGTATATCTTTCAAAAAGCTCTATTACATGCGCAAATACTATTTTACTTTTCAAATTAAATATAAGGTTATTCATAATTTCCTCCACGATTTCGTAGCGTTATAGTGAAAAAAACTAAGACGAATACAGCAAAAAGAACGTTTGAAAGGATACAGAAACAATTCAAGTTTTATTTACATATCTTACATGTGTTCTATGAATGAAACTGGTTACACTACATACATCAATATGATAGATAGTCCAGTCCTGCCACACTCTCTATTCAACAGGCTATTATCAACTTTATTGATAGTACGAGTAATCCATGCAGTTCTGCTACATTACGCGGCAAAGAAGGTACGAAGACTTGGTCTCTTGTAAAGGATCAAGTTTTTGGGAGATGCAGATAACACAGAAAGGGATAAACACGTACTGTCAATAACGTTGATAGTAACATGTTGAGAAAAGTGTGGCAGGAATTGAACCATCGCATTGATGTATGCCGTGTAACGCAGGTTTCACACATAAAACATTTATAAAGTATGCAAATACAACTTGAAATGTTTCTGCATTTTTCCAAATGTTCTTTTTTGCTGTGTGTGTATATTTGTTCTTACTTTCTTTACTACAGCGCTTCGAAACCATGGAAGGAATTAAGAATAACCCTATTTATAGTAATTATAGATGTGATAAAAGTGAAAACTTATAATACTGCATATTTAGTAGTTCTTAAAGCTAATATATCTAATCAAGCGTAAACATAGCATTACTGAAGTTTAACAATTTTTTAGCTTAATAGCATCAGTTTAATAGTTAAGAAATGAAATAAATACAGAGTTGTGGAATTCCACATTTTTTATTACTATTTTAATAATTCAGAAAATAACAGCTCAATGTAGTTCCTAATTCTAAAAATCAGTTATTACATTGATATTTAGAAAGAAGACAATTTTCATCCCTCTCTCCGTTTACTCAAAAAAAAAAATACCTCGAAAATATTTTCAGGACGATTCAATTTACAGTCACAGAGTAACAAACAACTTAATCGCATAAAAAGAAGAAAAAAAGTCGTTTAACGCATTGCCCTTATCAAAGTTCCCTTCTTAGTGCGTCAGCTTTTTCGTTGCCCGAAATCCTGCAATGAATAGGAATCCATCACAAAGTAATTTATGTGCAAATACCTTGAGCAAAGGTCTACAATCCAATGTTTTTTAGACGTATTTTGATTATTTCGAAGGGCACAAAGAGGATTATAAAGTGCTCATATGGAACTGTTAGAAAGTCTGGCAAATGAGACATCAGGAGAATGCTGTCTTTCTAATACGAATAACGGCTACAAAATGTGTCGATCCTGTTTTAAATAAATCAGTATGTAACTGTGCAACAGAATATATATATATATATATTTCTTTCCTTCCTCAGCGGCTCGACAGCCCATAATGGGCCTTGGCCTTCTCAAAAAGCCTTTTCCAGGCCAGCCTTCTTCTTGCTAGTGTTCTCCAACTCTTAGTTCTCATAACTAGGAGATCTTTTACTAGGCCATCAATCCATCTAAGATTTGGCCTGCCCTTTCTTCGTGTGCCAATTGGTTGGGGATAGAAGACTTTTTAGTGGTGTGGTCTTCGTATATTCTGACACGTTACCAGCCCATTTAATTCGTTGTATTTTGATGAAGTTAACAATGTCAGATTCTTTTTATGACTGATAAAGGTCGAAATTTGATCTTCTTTACCACGTTCCATTTTCTCTAATTCCTCCAAAAATAAAAATCTTAAAATCTTCTTTTCGTAGATACTTGTCACGTTCTCATCTGTTCGAGACATGGATCAAGTTTCACATGCACAAGTTAATACGGATCTTAAAGTAACAGAATATTATCAATTTAAAATAACACGAAACATTTTGATTCCCGATATGCTAAGTTTTATCTAACTTATTGAAGGAAATGAAAAAGAAAAAGAAAAGAAAAGCTACAATTGACGTTTAAATCAGCCACAAAAGACTAATCGTTAAACCTCGACACTTACATTTCAACACGACTCACCACCCTACCCCCCAGAGAAAAATTTTCACGCGCTCAATCAGGCCATTAAGGGACGGGTAAAAAAAAAAGAAGCAGGCGAAAATTAGATTGGGCGTCACATTAAAGTACCTTTTATCGGGGAGAGAGTGATAAAAAAAAGATACAAAATGACAGAGACGGAAAATCGATTCGTCCCTTCCGGGTCCGTGTTCCATTATTGGGTTCTTCGACTTCCCCCCGCCCGGGAAAGGATCACGTGATTCTGCAGTCCCGCATCCCAAATTGGGTGATCTTCTCCCTTTCGTCTTTTTTTTAGCGACGGAAATAGAATGACGGTTGAAAAATTTACGTTGATTAGTTTGTCCTCTCACCAAGTGTAGAGGATGAGGAATTCGTCTTAAGCACTCGCTAGGTAGAAACTCTCATTAAACACATTTCGAATTTCGGATGTTTAAATCCATTAAAGTTTGTCGTATAAATGCTTACTTTATCAAAAGAAAATAATTGTTAACACATCGTAAGAAAAATCCTAAAATACGTACATAGTTTGTTTAAGCCCACCCGTCATTTTTATTCGATGCATATATTTATATAAATTCGAATATTTCAAATAAATACTAATTTCCTGTGTGTGTGTGTGATTATGTACTTTCCCTCTCTAGGTAGATAATTCTTAATTCCTTTTCCTAATGCAATTGATACGTTTTTACGACCTAAAATTTCTCATTTTCTAGTCACAATTTGTAAGTACGTGTGTGTGGTGCTTAACTAATAACCTGTGAATACGTTTTCAGGAAAAGATGCAGACCTTTATTCAGCAAAAACTCCAATTTGGTGTTGTTTTTTTACAGCTGTGCAATACATATTCAAACTAAGAGCTTCTTTCAATTTTCTGCAATGTTTACATAAATTTTTATTATGCTCGACATTTTAAAAGTTATTTAAAAGAAAACGATACATAAAATACAGGGTGTCCGGGCTTAAAGTATACAAAAGTTATGGCTTATTATTACGGAACTACCCATCAGAATGTAACAAACTGTTCATCCGTGGATCTGAAACCCGTCCGAGATTATTTGGGTCTAATCCGATCGGCCGCACGTGAGCGCATTATTCGGCAATCGCAGACGATACACTTTTTACACTGACTTCATTAGTAAAGATGTGGACGCCACAGCAAAAGGTGCAGAGCGTATTTTGGTTAACGGAATTTAAATCAGTCATGTGTGCACAGCGATGTGTTCGAACAGAATGGAATGTCCTTGCTGGCTTAACTAATAGACTTGCCACACAAGACTCCTACAAAATGAATCACGCACACAATCAACAGTGTCTTCTATCACGGAAAACTTAAGGATACTTGCCAGTCTGAGATACTAAAGTTCCCGTCTCCTTTAATCTTTGCCATCGGAGGATAAATTTTGAGGTCGGAGGGTCAACATTCCATTCTGTTCGAACACGTGTGACTGATTTAAATTCCGTAACAATAGAACACAGTGCACCAATTACTGCGGCGTCCACATCTTTACTATTGCAGTCAGTGTAAAAAGTTTATCGTCTGCGATTGCAGAATAATGCGCGCACGTGCGGCCAATCAGACTAGACTGAAAAAATGTCGGAGGGGGTTTCCAATTCACGGATGAACATTTTATTACATTCTGATCGGTAATTCCGTAATAATAAGTCATAACTTTGGATACTTTAAGGCCGGACACCCTGTAACGTTATGCACGCCACTTTAAATACTTGAAAATTTTTAAGAAACCACAAATGTAATATATCAGCATATATATACATTTTTCTGTAGTATACGTTAATACCTTATCCATTACCTACTCAACCCCCCTCCCCATATAATATGAGTGATAACAAAAACCGAGAAAAATGTTCACTCCATATCACGGAAATATTTCGATCCTTGAAGAAGTACATAATGCAGCCTTAATAAGCTGTTCTGTCCAAACAGAATGTACTATAAATGTGTAAAAAATTCAATACTTAAAAAGGCCCCAACTCAACTACGCACATTTCATTCAAATATTAGTAGACATCCCCCTGCAACTCTCAAAATGGTTTTGTGTTTATTTAAAACCTCTCAAACCCATCTCTCTCCCCGCTTCCCTTCTGTGGCGTCGTTCTCTTTCTCCCAGATTGCGCCTGTCCTTTAGCTTGACCGAAAACGACTTCCGTTCTCTCGCCGACCGTCCTCCCACCCACATGTTCCCAGCGTGGATTGTTCCTTCTGTTGGGAGCCCGTTTCAGAAGAATAGTAGTTTTACGTGTCGTATTGTACTGAAAAATAAAAGAGGAAGAAGAGAGAGAAAGCAATCCGTAATGCTTGTATTGATGCAATCTGAGTATCCATTGCGAAGTAGGAAATCACGACGTTTCTTGTTTAGTTAGTTATGGTTAAACCAGGGATGGCAAACCTTTTTGGGAAGAGATGAAAATTCGGAATAATTATTTAACCGTCCTTACTTAATGTAACTTTTCGAATTGTACTTTTTCTCCCCAATCATGCATATTAAGATTAACTCTTGAAGATGCTACAAAATTAAAGTTTTTTTCATGCATATCAGCTAGTTTTGAGGGATATTTTGTTTTTATGTTCCTAATAGAAAATATTTATTCACAAACATGCTAATCCAAATTTTGAGGGGATGGGGCTCTAAAAGGACCGAATTTCAATCAAATCGTGAAATATTTTTTTATTTGTTCTTATTTTTTCAAATTTTTCTATAAGTCTTCGAGCCGCCTTTACAACTCCGCCGTGCCACGGGTTGGCCACCCCTGGTTTGAACGAAGCTCTTCCGTTATAATTTCCAAATTATAAGAATAAATTATTAGCGACCGCATAACAATAAAACTATTCAGTTCAATTATTATTTCAATTGAGATTCCTTCATTTAAAAATGCAAGAATTATAAATACCGAACCACTTTTGAACCTTAAATTTTTTTCAACAATAATGTTACTTCGCACGTAAATACACTATCTACCCCATCCCTTAAAAATGAGAAACATCGAATTAAAATATACAGTCATTAAACCATCGAACTGCTAATATCGCGAGTTTATTAACATCGCACTATAGAGCAACTCGAGGGCTTTGACGACGAACCTCGTAATTTTAAGGTATCCGACTACGTTCGGAACCATGATTTTAAAAAGCGCATAAATGGATAATTTTCATGATATTTAGTGACACTTAGATTAGAATGTATGTATAAAATTCTTTCAAAGACCTTTTGACAAAAAAGTTATTTAAATACAATATTTCGGCAGAAAATTCACTTCGAAATAACCTTTTTTTCAAAACGTTCTCCTTTTGTGAGAAATGCTTCTATTATAATGATATTTTCCTGTATATAGCTCAGACCTCTGTGCAGAGGCTCAACTATGATTTTTGAAAAATTCACATTATTTTCAGACCCATTGAAATAATTATCGGCGTTTTTTTTTCTTAAAATTTATCCCCTCTGTTGTCGTAAAACATGGATAAACCCACTTCTAAGTTACATATTTCAAAAATTCTAGTTGAGCCTCTGTACAGAGATCTGAGCTATAGACGGGCAACATATGATTATATAATAGAAGCATTTTTCACAAAAGAGAATATTATGAAAAATGGGTCATTCTATGTTCATTTTTTGTCAAAATATTGTACTTAAATAATTTTTTATTGTAATACTATTCTTAAAACAATTTTATGTACATTTCCTAATCTAAGTGACACTAAATATCATAAATATTACCCATTTACACGTTTTTGCAAAATCACGGTTCCGAACGTAGTCGGATACCTTAAACCACGGTCAAGTGGCGAGCACAACCTAATTTGACACCCCATTCTCGTAACTTTTACACCATTCACGAATTCATGACCATGACCAGGACTTAAGGCATGGGCCAACTTGGTCCGGGGCTTCAGCCACAATGGAGGCGTCGTCTCGCCCCCATCTCAGCAGTAATATGATACAATTCGAATAATTTCAACGGTCAAATGTTACTTCAGATTGTATTCTCCGAAAAACTGGGAATTTCGGACAACATGTCAACTGGCTACAAGTGATGACCGTTGTCCATGCATAGGCATAGGCCTATCACCACACACCATCATTACTCATTCAAATAAAAGGCGGCAGTCGGTCCAGCCGGTTTGCGCGATTGTATTCTCCGAAAAAGTGGGAATTTTGACGATATGCCAACTGGCTACATGTGATGACCGTTGTCCATGCATAGGCATAGGCCTATCACCACACACCATCATTACTCATTCAGTCAAAAGGCGGCAGTCGGTCCAGCCGGTTTGCGCGATTTTAAGTCTTGCACATTTATTTTGTTTCAGGTTATTATTTATACGAGTTTATGGCAACGTATGCTACGTACTGTCTTCTTTTAAGATCATAGGTGGTACTACTACTTCTGCGTAGGGGCCCAGGGCCTCCAGATGTCTTACGACGTCGCTACACGTGTCAATCCCTCTATTCGGCAGGTCTTTAGTGTCACTAAGGCTCGATTGATTGATTGAATATTAACGTCGAACTGTTCAGTTACACGAGGGCTTTTGGCGACAGACCACGTAATTTTGAACCATGGTCAAGTGACGTGGACGACACTGAGCTGGCACCCCCCTCTAATAACTACCACACCCCACCAACGGGAGGACGTTTCAGCTCTCGACAGATTTAACGTGCATCGCTGCCCTACACGGCGGTCTTATCACGGTCGAACTCGTGATAAGGCAAGCCACGATCCGATACCTGTATTATTCGGCTACCGTGGCCACTCCCTAAGGCTCAAACTCATGACATGCCAGCCACGAGTTCGTGACCATGACCAGTAGGCTACCGCGGTCTCTAGATTTTTTTAGGAGTCAAAGTGTAAAAATACTACGTACTTCATAGGAATAAGGGATGCCATATTTCATCCTGATGAACTTCTTCAAGTGCGCCACGGTTACAGCAGCCGGGCAACGTAGGAAACGCCTTTTGGGCACCTGAAAAATAATGAAAAAAAGTTATTGTACTTCAACGTATAGTCAAACAATAAACTGATTAACATTTTTTTAATACAAATATTTAAATTTTCACACTAATCTACGATTCCTTTATCATAAAAGCGTCTTTTACAATTTTACAAAATGAAATTGTAAAAATCATACACTTACATTATCGTCCCTTTCTGAATCAGGATCTTGATTTTCAAGTTCAGTTCTACAAAGATAATAACACACTGCAATTAATACGATGATGTAATATTATACAAACAAAAATCATGTGTGAATTGAGTTTTTTATTCTCTTACAGGTATCAAATATATCACAAATCTCGAAATGTTTGTTGTACTTGAGCACTGAAGTATAAAAAAAATTTAGATTAAGTCAGTTTAAGAAATAAATTTAAAAAAATATATATAGTTAAAATCGAAGGGGAAATTCTACTCGTAAATAATTATTTCCTTCTCCCCCTAAAAATTCAAAAATTTTCCCTCATAAATTTCAAAAATAATGTTAAATTCATTTAGATGCATAAGATAATAGAATAGGGCAACCAAATTTTTGATGAGTTTGAAAGAGGTTAATAGGACATGTTTTTCAAGCTCCTGAATCACCCTTTACTCCAAAAAAAGATCATAAACCTTAAACCGATTATCGTTTTTGATTAAGCTTTTTAGATTTAAAATTAAAGTGTTCTTTTCTTTAAAAGACATATCAACAAGAAAGAGGCAGATTAAAAACATTTATTTTACATTTAAAAAAAAATTCAAAAAATTTGATATAATATAAAAAAAAGTATAAAAAAATAAACAGATTTATGCCAAAATCATACATCTGTAACCGCTTTTGTCTAATAACTGTAACTGACTGTCCCAAGCAGCAGGAGCGCCCTCTAGCGACCACTTATTTTCAGTAGAGGCCAGGTGAGTAAAGCATGTGGTTGGTATGAAAACACGTCCACGTTCTTTGCCCATTATTTTTGTTAATATGTTTTGTCTTTGAGAACTAATTTAAATTAATAAATAATTAATACAATAAAAGGAGACTTTATTGGACCCAATTTCGAATTTACAACTTCTAATTTAATAACATTTTTAATCGTAAAAATCGAAAGAAAAAACTATTTTCCGAAAGCAAATAAAGTATTTTTTTATACATTGCTTCCAAACTCCGGAAGGGGGGATTGGAGGACAAACCCTCTTAAACGACATTTTCTTTGATGTATGATGTTCCTAATTACAACTTTGACCTTCTCGTATATCTCATTTTTTTAATGATTAATTCAATTTG
This sequence comes from Trichonephila inaurata madagascariensis, assembly GCA_019973955.1. NCBI lineage: Eukaryota > Metazoa > Arthropoda > Arachnida > Araneae > Nephilidae > Trichonephila > Trichonephila inaurata. The sequence continues at coordinate 42,568 of BMAV01005738.1, read as the reverse complement.
TTTCGGTGTGTAACAGAGAAAGGTAACACATTCTTATTGAAAACACACATTAAAAGAATAAAGATTATAGTACACAAAGAAATCCCGCTGAAGGGGGGAGGAGAGAGAAACGCTTTTTTACGAAACGGCAAAGCTCTGTAAGAAAGTGCTATCTATTCTTTGTATCAGTAACAAACAAAAAGGCCATCTCACAAATAACTAACTTCTTTAGTTGGAGCCGCAACGGACACGCTTCATGCAGCAAACACAATCCCTGGTTTCCATAGCGACGAGATTTGGCAAAAGGCCAGAAGAGGATTAAAAAAAAATTCCTTCGAAAGAAAGGGAAAAGTCGATGGGAGAAAAAAAATGAAATTGCCCCTTCCGAATTTTTTTCTTTTTTTACTTAATTATGCTGCTTCTCAAGCTGAAAATTCTTTTGTAAAAAAAAAAAATATCACCCTTTTATTTATTTATTAGTCTTTCACCTTTAAAAAAAAAATCACAGGAATGGAAGAAAAGACAAAAGCAAAACGAAATATTAGCTTGAACAATAAGTATATAGGACATAGAAAGTGAAAAAGAATCGATTGAATTTTTTTTTTCTTTTTTAACTTAGTTTTCCACTTTGTTCCTGGCTAAGAAAAACTGAGATGAAGGAGAAAAATGAAAGTTTTAATATTGAACTCAGCTGTTTAAAGAAAATATTTTGAAGAGAAAATAGAGCAATAAAGAACTCGAAATAAGACACACCATTTCAAATATTCACGAATAAAATAAAATAAAGCAATTTTAGAGAGGAAAATATATTAATATTTGCTTCTTTTTTGCAGTTCGTTAAAAGAAAAAAAATCTATTTGAATGGATTTCCAAACATTGGCACAACACTGCCCCAGCCCTTGATTTTTTTCGACTGATAAAAATCCTATGTTTATAGTACATAAAATTTAATAAAGTATTTGTTATTAACAATTAATTTTATCACTTATTATAATAAAGGACGGAAGGAATATGAGAAAAATATCAAAATAATTTTACAGACGCATATAACCAATATTGCAAATACTTACACATATTCAATGGAAAGACTAAATATTTCATCCGGTGCATAAATGAATTTTTCATCTAAGCATTCTCCTCTGTCTTCGGCATCTCTAGATTCTTTTATTGCTGTAAACGAAATAAAGATCAATAGTGTCTTTTGAACATCGCTTTAGAACGAAATAAATCACAAGAAATGAAATGAAGTGCAGTAATATTACGCGAAATTTTTTAACTGTCTCTTGGTTGTAAAAAATTTTCTCATTAAATATTAAACAAAAAAAATGAAAAATATGTACGCATGATAAAATCACAATCGCAGAAAAAAGAAGGGGAAAAAGTCCAATAACACTTTTAAAAATTAATATGTACTTTTTCCCTTTCCTTTTTCCCCTACGAAAATATGTTTCCCCAACATTTTTCCCCATAAAATATTTTTCCCGATATCCATGTGCGAGAGAAAGTTACACAACTGGAAATTTTGAGCCCCCAACTCTTTTACAATTTTTTTTTTTAAAGAACGTGCTTGATATTAAATTTTTTCCCTTTGTACAACATTCTACTATTCACACAATAATCCCAGTTTTTCGGGAAAAGAAACATCCTTGCATTTTTCAGGCTGGTACGAAAGAGGGAAAAAATGATAAACGTGGAACCGCGACTCTTCAATCTTTCAAGATGTTTTTTCCATCAAAAGAATTTTCGCCACACAAAAGAATTCGGAAGAAGGGGGATAAAAAGAAGAAAAAAAAGATTGCAAGGATGGTATGCCATCGATTAAAAATGAAAAGAAGGTGGGAAAAACCTTGCAGTCAAATTCCAAAACGAAGGAAAAAAAGAAAACTATTCTTCAGAATGTAGATTCGAAAAGTAGAAATATTGCTACATGAAATGCTTTTTAAGAACGTTCCAGGAGAGTTTTTGTATTCCAAAGAAATTAATTCACAAAATGGTATGCTTGAAAATAACCTGTATTCTGTTTTCCTTTTTTTTCATTTTATTAGCCTTTCTCCCTTGTGATGTGAAAGCAACGCATAATTATGTAGAATACATTGAATGGAAATTTGGCATGGTTTTAAAAAACTGTTAAAAAAATTCAAAATAAACATTAAAATTCCTTAAGGATACTCATCCATAATTTTAGGTTTAGAATATCAGCATTCAGTTTTCCACCTCAAATAAGCTTTTCAGTACAGGCTAAAGAATTCTTTTGGCTTTAAGCCACAAAAAAGTATCTTCGGGGGAGGGGGAATTAATGGCATTTTTGATACTTTCGATGTATCTTTCATAAATATATATCATCCAATTTAATGTAGTATATCAAATGTTTTGAACGATGTTTCAAAATCAATTGTATGCGAGGATAATAAATCTTTTTATTATATGAATTTTAATTTAGAAAATCTTGAAATTTCCAAAAAAATGTGTATATATCAAGAAACAATTGACATTATTAAAATTGACAAAAATTAATTAAAATCTCAGTTTAATAACAATGCGAAACAATAAGAATAACCTAAGTATTAATTATCCTCTTAATAAAATATGTAATTCATTCTCATAAAATGCAATTTATTCTTCATTTAATTGAATAATGTATATACACAAAGTCAGTAGCGCACACAGGAATTTTTCAAGGGGGGGGGTCCGGGGTCGAAAGTTCACCATTCTTGTATCATGCTTCTTTTTTATTTTGTCGATTTTAACAAAAATTTTAAAAAAAATAATTATTGAATAAATAATTAGCATTAATTAATAAAAATTTAAACGTTAATAACAAATACTTAGTTAAATTTTTCGTACTATATACTTAGTTTTAATCAATCGGAAAAACGGGTTTGGGGGGCCCCTTTTGTGCGCCACGCACAAAAATTATTTTTGATCGTAAGATCGTATGATCGTAATGATAGTGATTGTTCTATTAATATCGCACTATAAAACAACACGAGGGTTACCAGTGAAGGACTTCGTAATTATGACCCTTGGTCAAATGAGGAGGTTGACCCTGAGTTGACAATTTCAACTCGACATATTTAACAAACATCGGTCCCCTCTACACGGCGGGTCTTTAATAGCATCAGTACGGCTGCGGTAGTCCAGTGGTATGGTCATTTAGTCTCGTGGAGGCTTCATGAATTGACCCCTTGCCCCCGAAGATCCGCCGTATAGAAGACTGATACCCCCAAACCTTCGAGGCTTGTCCTCCTGAGCAGGGAGGAATTTCGGAGAAGGGACCCCCCAGCTAAGGTATCGTCTTCGTCACTTGACTGTTTTAAAAAATTACGAGGTTTTTTACCCCCCTTCAAAGGTTTGTAACCTCAGTTTGTACACAAGAAAATTTTTTTACACCCACTTTAATATATTTAAATAAATAAAATTTATTAGCTTAAAAGAATATTCATTAAATGGGCCCAAAAAGCCGGGGGGAATTTTCTTTTCACTAGGTCAATCCCTTTTTTTCGGGCTCCGTCCACTTTGGCCTATCTCTCCAAGTTTTCTCCGTCCATCGCTTCAGGTTTTTCTTCTCGTCCGTTTTTTCCGTTCAAATTCACCCCTTTTAAAACCAGGGCGGGGGCCACCACGCGCCCCTCCCTTCTCCCTATTGGCAGGCAAAAAAAAAGGGTCTGCCTCGTCTTCCCATTGGCAGGTCAAAAAATAGGTCTGGCCCAGTTTGGGCCACCGGTCCCCTTTCGCGGAAAACACGAAAACATTCACCATCCGTCTGAATCCAAGGGCGCCATAATACATCTATTCATTCCCCCCGGGGTTCACAACCCCACCCCTAAATAAATTTTAAAACTTTTTAAAAGGTCCTATAATCGCATTCCTTTGCCATTGTATATTCCAGACCGATGTCTGCGCTGGTCCGAGGGCCAGTTAACAAACAATGACCCCATGGCCACCGCCCTGTCATCCAACATCTGTTTGGGATGGTGGATGGGTATTTGGGGGAATTGGCGGGTGGGGTTCCCCTCAATAAGACGTCACATTGTTTATATGAAGCAAATAAATCAAATAAACCTGGGTCCAGGCCCCCCATAGCCCTTGATTTTTTTTCGATTGAATACAATCCTATACATACAGTACTTACAATTTAATTTATTTCTTATTAATAATTAATTTTATTAATTAATGCTAATTATTTATTCAATAATTTATTTATTTATTTAGTTCCCCAAAATCGACAACATGAAAAGAATATGTTTGGCCGCAAATTGGAGTATGATACGAGAATGGTGGACTTTCGACGGTGACGAAGGACCCCTCCCCCCTCCCTTGAAAAATTCCTGTATGCGCCACTCCCTCAGGCATTGCAACAAAAGGATTTGTACCGAACTAATTCAAGAAGAAGCGGAAGAGAGAAGAACAAAAACCGTGCAGTTCCCCAAAATTTTAAAGATCAAACCATCACTGTTTCCCATAAAAAAAGATATCAAAGATCTACCATTATAATCTACTTAAATAAAAATTTCCTTTGCTTGAACGTCGAATCCAAAAAAGAACGTCACCCATAAATTCAACCCCCTTTTGTTAAAAGAGAGGACAAAAAAATACTAAATCCAAAAACCCATCTCCGCAATCTAAAAGGATAACTTAACAAAAACAGGTGGCCCTTATCATTACACCCCATTCCCTTCTTTTCACCTGACTTTTATTTCTCCTATCCATATTTAGGGTTGTCGTTCCGATAAGGGGAAAGAGTCCGGGAAAAGCCGGATAATGGCTTCCGGACTGTGGAAGAAGTAAATAAAAATGAAGTGCAAGTGAAAAGGGTCCTAAAAGTCGGTGTCCTATCGGGGGAATAGCGATAGAGTGGTGTAGAGTCATAATAAGGGAGATGGTTGCCTGGCAACGGCGTGCTGAAGGACATTCGATATCGGCTAGTGTGCTAAGCTATGTGGGTTATGAGAACGGGGAATCAATTCATGCCTGTGTGAGTTGGGGAAAGGGTGAAGTGGGTTTGGAAAAAAAAAAAAATGGGGTGCAAGCAGTAGGGGGTTATGAATGTTGAGTCAGGGTAAATTGGAAAATTATGCTGAAAGGGAAAGGGGAAAATTAATGAAGGTACTGTTATTTTATTTCCCTTTTTATAAAGAATAAACCGTTTTTTGCTCTGTGTATCATAATGTAATTTTTGCGAAGAATATAAAAAAAAGAAAGAAACTCACACAGAGAACTTAAAAAAGAAAAGGGAAGAAGACAACAGCAAATTAATCTTGTTACCTATCGTCTTTGGAGTTTAGAACAAATAAAATGCTTCTCTCATAGTTTTTTATATTTTAATTTCAGCACCAAGTCAAAAAATACTTCCATAAATTGAGTGGATTGCTAGGTAACGCTAGCAAATCTTTTAGCGACGGACCTACAATTTTGAGCCTACGGTCAAATAACGATATTTATCCTAAACCGGTACCCGCGTTCTCCTAATTTTCTAACCCACTAACGTGAGGAATGGGCTCAATTCACGTGACATCACGATCACGTGATGAAGATGACATGTGATTATGTTTTCGTTTGCTTACCGCTTAACTCAAGCGCAACACTTCTTTGTTTGCTACTGGTACGACTATTTTGCTCTTGTATTCTTATATTCCGCCCACAAAAATGTCATACTTAATCATATAGGGTTACTCCAACTCAGTAAAAGATATGATTGCAGGAAAAAAAAAATCTTTTTTTAGATCCTGGTAAAAATTCGAGTGTTTTGTAAACATGGATAAGAATGATGAAGCGTAAAGATTTTATCATCACCTCACTGTTTATTATATTCTAACCATTTTGAAGAGAATGTTTTCATTACCAACCACATTTAGGAATCTTCACCAGCTAAAACCGAGTTCCATTCCTGCTATTTTTGTGTTCACAAAAGAAACCTCTTCTAAAAGGTTTTGGATAGATGTCTACAGGAATGTGTAAATACTTCAACGATAGACCTAACGAGCCACGATAGACATAACGTGCATCATCCCCTTTACACGGTGGGTCTTAAATGGCATCAGGACCAGAGCCAACAACTCGATATGCACGTTTTTTTGAGGTTCAAAGTTCCCCTGTTGGAGTGATATGAAAGTCTGGCGCAGGGGCGTAGTCAGTGCTAGTTTTAGCTCATTTCGGACCCTGGACGCAGAAGATCTACAGGCCGTCTTGACACTGACGGATCGAAATTTATAAACAGAAAATCTGGTCAAAGTCCAGCCCCTGGGTGCCCGCCCCAAGCGCATAATGGATAAACCGGCACTGGGTGTAGCTACCACAGTATCAATGATGTGGGGACCCAACATGTGTAAAATTTAGATACTTTCAATTAAGTTTTATTAATGCGACCACTTTTATTCATTTTCCAAAAAAGGGCCCCCAGGAATTTTGATACAGGTTCCACTCAGAATTATCTACACCAATAATCTGGAGAATGAGGTGTTAGCTTAGAAGTCGTTCTCGTTACTTGATCGTGGTTCTTGAGGTAGATGTTATCTTCAAAAATATTTTACAAATGCCAACTTAAAATCTAAACTGGATAAGTCAAACGTGACTGTCTGTGTCAAAACGTATGAAATTTAAATTTAAGAAAGAAATATTTTTGTTTTTTTTGCCGTGAAATGTGTGTTCTGAAAGTAATATTGTGGAATATTTACATAAAAAGAGAGAGAGAGAGAGAAAGAATTTTTAAACATAGGACAATGAAATGCAAAATTCTTAACTATTCACTGAAAAAAACTTAGCTACCTTACATATTTAGTAATTTTACCATATTTACAGGGCTATCTACCGCCGTATCAATGATACAAGACCCCAATCTATAATGGGCATTTTGTATGTATATCATTTTGAGTTTTTCAAAAAAGTTTTATTAATGCGATCATTTTTATTTTAAAAGGAGCCCTAAAAGAAATTTGATGCAGAGTCCGCATATATATATAGGACTAACTACGCCAGTGCATATTTATTTGATAATAATTTGGTTGCAATCCCTTTTGTTCGTATTTCTTATGCAAAAGTGCAACCACACACACACACATGCACCTGTATCACTATACCTTCGAGAAATGTATATATTGCATAAGAAAGAATTATCCGGGTTGAGTTAAAGCAGAGATCAAAACTATTTTTTATTTTAAATTTACAAAAAATAAATAAATAAATAAATAATTTAATATTTTACCTTCAGGTGGTTGAGATGCATACAATTCTCGCCTTTTTTTCATTTCATCTAAGGAGAAAAAAAAGAAAAGAAAAATATATACATTTCGGTCGAATGAGTAAGTATTCATTTACGTCACTTTAAATATCTAAACATAAAGCAAAAACAAGTCATCCATTTACCAGGCATAAAAAGTCTGTATAATAAATGTTTACGAACAACATATAATAACAAAACCGAATGAAAAAAAAAGTCTTTTTAAAAGAAGGAGAATAAATAATTGTGAGAAAAAAAAATCAACTTACTGTGAAAAAGTCCTGGGACAAGCTTATACACGATGTCTTGCAAGGTTTTGTCCGACCTTAAAAGAGATTAAAAAAAGAGAATTAGAGTTTTACAGTTCTCACAACTGTAATTACTCAACTGAAGAAAAGTTATTACAGAAAGATTACAGGCATTGGGGTTTAAGAAATCGCAATAAACCACGGCAACGCAAAGTAAAACGTTTTTAGAGGCAAAAATTGCTATTTCACAGAACAATTTGTTCGGTTTTTTTTCAGGGATGATGAAGTCATCCTTTATCCTGAAGGATATTAAATATTTTGAAGGATATTTTAACGCGCAACTTTTGTACTGTCTGGGAATGCAATTAATATTAGTGAATAAATCTTACGCGAAATTGCGATACCACGATAAATATTTCTGAAAGCGTTACTGCAAATTGTGCTTTAGTATTCTGCTTTTATATTATTGTGTGTGTGTGTTTGTGTGGATGAGTTTTAAATTACTTAGAGGGCGGTTAATTCTAGTTCAGTATTAATTTTAAATATATAAACCAGCAGAAATGTATATATTACAGTCAGTAGCGCACACAGGAATTTTTCAAGGGGGGGGGGTCAGGGGTCGAAAGTTTACCATTCTAGTATTATGCTCCTTTTGATTTAGTCGATTTTCGGGAACAAAGCACAGTAAAAAACTAATTATTGAATAAATAATTAGCATTAATTATTAAAATTAATCATTAATAACAAATACTTCATTAAATTTTACGCACTATGTACTTAGAATTATAATCAATCGGGAAAAAAATCAAGACTTTGGGGGTCCGACCCTCAGGACCCCCTCTTGTGTGCGCCACTGATTACAGTTCTTAAAAATAATTAGGTAGGGAAAAATTACAGTCGGACCTCCATTTTACAAACCTCTATTTTCCGAATCTCTCTGCTTATTTAAAAACATATAGTACATAAAAACACTCTTTTAAAATTCTATCTTTAAAAAGAATTCAGTACTTAAGTATTAACTCTATGGCAAATGATATATTGTCAAAGATTTTACGAGTTTTACGTCAATCTATTTTATTTTGAATCCATAAGCCCCCTTACGACTATTTTTTTTTAATCTTCTCAATCTATAATTCACCAAACGTCGCCAATTTATGACATGAGGTTTATTTTAAAAGTACCAATCAAAAAGAATTTACAAACAAAACAAAATCAAAGAATTTCATTAGATTTTTCATTCGAAAATTAATTAAAATCAAGATCGAGAACCTTTATGATACTTTATTTTAATTAAAACGAAGTTCGATTGAATTGAATCGAACATTCGCAAAAATGACAGCACAATTTCAATTATCCCAAAATTTCCCTTTTTTTTCCCTCTTCTACGAATAAAAGTATTTTTTTTAAGGTTGAAAACAAATAAAAGGGGAGAGGAATTAACAAAAGAGCTGAACCGTTTTCTCTTCCTCGATTTCATGTAGGAACAGCATATAAGAGGAATGGTTGATTCAAATGAGATTTCACGTACTTCCCCTAATATGTGCCGACTCAAAATAAACGAAAAACCAATTAGCGCGGAGTGGAAAGCCAATCAATCGAGCTTTCCGAATTCCCGCTAATTAGTTGGGGTGTATCAAAGCCTTTTCAAAAGCAGTTGTAGCAGATGGTGTTCTTTTTTTTAAGTGGAACTTTAAACAGTACAATGAAGCGATATAGGAGAAATGAAGTACAAGCCGATGTTTCTTTATTTTTAGTAATTCCAGTATCCGTATGTGGTGATGACAAAAACTCAAATTTTTCTCATTAAGGATTTTAATTAATTTAATATGAAAGAAGTTAAATTTCAATTGAAATGGAACGGTGATTTGATTTCTTGTATACTTCTAACAAAAATAAATAAGATGACATAAAATGAATTCATTTCCTTTAATTACTCCGCAAAAGTATAAATGGCATTCCAGTGTCAGTCGACCAACAGAAACATAAATAATAATAAATAGAAAGGGTTTATTTTTGATAAATGTTTGAGCATTTTCAAGTTCAAGAGTAAAAGAAAAAATAGATTTAATAAACTGTTAAAAAAAAAAAAATGAAAACAAAATCTTTTCAAAAGTTAAAAACAAAAGGAAATGTTTATTTTAAAAACTAGTAATCTTTAAACTTAATGTTCATTATAACAGAAGTTGCAATGTTAATAATATTTTTTCTAAACCAATGTAATGACAGAGTTTAGAAAAATAAATAAAAATAAAATCAATTTTTTAAAAAAAATAATTCATTTTTCCTTAACACTGCCTTTAAACTATGGTAAAGTATAAGGTATTTCATGAAAACGTTGAAAAGTAGATTCAAATTTGAATTACCTTTTCATAAAGATTCCATTTTTAAAAAAATTCCTTTGGTTATGAAACATGTAATCGTTCATATCGGGGGCAAATAGCAGCCCGCAAGTTTTATTTTTTTGCGGTTCGCCGTTTCTATATTTGGGTCGATATATATTTGTGAGTAAAGTTTGCCCTGCATGAAGATCGTTATATAGATAAACGTAACGTAATATAGATGCAAGTTGTGAAAAGAATTTCGACTAGCAATATCATTCCTGATTTTAAAAAAAATTGTAGAAAAGCGTGACATGCATTTTTATCTTTAAACTGAATCTAAAATTATATGTGTTTGTAGTTATATAGACGATGAGTAAGTAGCGCACAGTAAATAAATTGGATAAAACTGCTCAATATTTTATTTAACTTATACGTATTGATTTTTATGGTTCAATTTATACCTTTTCTGAGATACAAAGTTAACTAATGAATGCAATCACTTTGAAAAGGTGAAAACCACCGGTATCCTACACTTCCACAGTCTGGCCCTACAGCCAAAACAATTGCCGGTCCATGTTTTCTAAAATACTGGATTTTTAAATTTTAGAAAGATTTATATATAAATACACATTTTTTTTTACTTTATTATCTATACTTAAAACTCCTTTTGGCGTTGAAGTACGGGAAATGAAACATGAACACAGGACAAATAAATTGGTGAAAACATAAATAAGAAATATAATGAATACGTTATTGAAAGCGAATAATTTTAATTATGGAGTGTAATAAATTTAAAAAGTTTTCGGTTTTTTTAAATAAATTTATTTGCAAAACTCCTCATGCTCCACATTGCATAACATAAGGCTTACAGACGTAAGTGCTAACATCCTTATAAAATTTAAAACAAAATTAAAAATACATTTAAGAGGCAAATAAAAAATAAAAAGAGAGAAAATATACACAAATATAAAGAAAGGGAGGAATATATATACATAACTTTTAAAAATCTATACAGTAAACAAATTTTCTTAAGACATTAAGGCTTTCAGTACAACTGACCAACAAAGACAAAACAGGGGGCCAGGAAATACCTAAACGTTTCGACTCCTTTTTAAAATTTTCTCTTTTACAAAAATATGTTACAATACAACAAGACATGCTCCGCAGTTTAAGCGCATCCAGACCAAAGAACAAATACCATTACCAATTAAATTAAACCTAGACAAACGGCTCTTAAAATTTCCATGTCCTACTAGAATCTGCGATAACTTAAAATCAGTAACAAATTTCTTACATTTTAGCCGTTGATAAATGGTTGGAAAAAAACTTTCAGTTTTCGGTTTGGGTTCTATTCGTTACCGCTAAAGGCACGTTAAAGTTTTCCCCAAGATATTTGATAATATTTTGAATCAGTTGACTATTGTTTATTTTGAACACAAAACGTAGAAGGAAGATGCTTAAAAAAATTCGCACAAAGAAGAAAGAAAGTCAGTGCACGTACACGACTAATTAATTTAAACACTATAATTAATTAAATCAGTTAGGTGACGAAGATGCTCCTTCTCAAAATTCATCTTATAACAAATAAACAAATAAAACTTCAGCGTGTATCGCAGCGCCATCTCTAACCGGTTAATTTTGTACCGAAATAAAACTAACCCACTCTTGTCACTCTACTATTCATGTACCTCATTATCTGCTTCTTTTTTAAAAGGATGTAGATGAAGCTATCCATCACCGTCAAAGGAAAAAAACACGGAAAACGTTTTCAACAATGTGTCAGTGCGCGCTCCTAGTTGTACAAATCAATAATGCCTACAGAAAAATAATAGCGTGGCAACATCTGGCAACGATCGTGGTGCATGACGTAGCGAGCTCGTCATCAATATTGCTGTGACGTCACAATCGTAGTTGGACTTACAACAAAGAATACTTTAGTCAGAAAGGTTACAATTATATGATGATGAATGGGATGAAATGAGAAGTGAACTAATAGGATATTGGAAGCGTAGTCTGGGAGGTGTGTTCAGTAGTACTTATCAGTCACAATGATAACTATGTTTTACTTCGGTATATTGTAAAAGAGTTGCATTTAAATCATCAAATAAATCAAGAGTAAAAAGTGCTCACAAAAAAAATTTAGTATTCAAATAATATACTTGAATCAAAATTTTAATTTAACTAAGATATTTTAATTTTTTAATCGTAATTTCTTAATTTATTATCTCTGAATTACCAAGCAGTCTTTCTAGTAATTAAAATAATGATTGTAGTTATTATAAGAAAACAATAATATTTAAATAGAAATTTAATTTTGATTCTCATATTCAAGTAGCTTTTTTTCAAGTAAACTGTTTTTGTACTACGCGCGTAGCTTATAACAATTTAATGAATTTTTATAAGATTATATAGTGGAATGGATAAAAAATTAAAAACTATTTATGCCGGAACAATGTTCTCTGGGACATGGATAAAGGGAAAATAAAATATTTTTTTTAAGTTAATTACTACCACAAGAATGAAGTTTAGGTATTTGAGCCTTTTTTTATGGTAAAAAGTCTAAGTATTTTTTATTAATGAAAATTGTTTTAGTACTTTCTAACATTTACTATGATGAGAGGACACATACGGAAGAGTTACAATGAAAACGTTAGGCCCATTTAACGGGAATTTAACGCGGAGCACATTTTCGAACAGAAAAAAATGCCTCACTTTTATAAAAATTTGTGATATTGTAACTCATGCATTTGTTTATAATATAGTGTTTTTAAAATTTCAAAGTATTTCATAAATAATTAGTTTTTCCTTTCAACATGTAAAGGGATAGCTCATTTAGCATTACGGTATAGGAGAAAAAATGCGAAACACATTTTATAAAAGAAAAAATGTGTCAACTCGCATAAAAATGAGTAGTACGATAAAATACGGGATTCTCTACAGGATAGCGTTGCCAGAATATAATATTAATGTTTGAGTACTTTTCTATCTGAAAAAATATTCCGAATATGGGTCCTATTCTTTAACATTAGTCGAAGACAGCCTTAACAGATTCTTTAGTAGTATTTAAAATAAGCCTGAGTCGAGAGAAAGAGTTTTATTAATGCCACGCTATAAAGCAACGCGAGGGCTATTATCCCGTAATTTTGTGCTTCGGTCTAGTGACAAGGGCAACACCTGAGCTGACACCACACTTCAATAACTACCACAGCACATCAACGGGAGTATTTTGAGCCTCGTCAGATTTAACTTGTATCGGCCCCTTCTACAAAGCGGGCACACCTACTGTGAAATTACAGGGCATGATAAAGCGGAAGACGGAAAATATCTTGACTCGGATTGATTTGAAGGTACTGGGCAATAGTTGGTTACGAAATGTTTCAAAGTACCTAGTACAGAATAATCAGTACTCAGTAATATAATCTCTTTGGGTTATTTACTTATCAGTAATCATCAGTTTTGGTTGTAAAAGGGAAAAAAATCAATTTTGAGTTTAAAAACATCTAGCCAAAATTAAGTCTTTTTCCATTTTTTTCCCGAAAATTCATCCCCTTTGAGGCAATATTAGACGCTGCAATCATTTTTCTTCTATAATTCTTTCTTCTGTATCTATTTTTTCCCTCATAGGTAGATTCCGAACAATTGTTATTCTTTCTCTCCATGTATCCACGATCCTACCCTATTGTATACATAACCTAATTTTAGCAATTTGTCTTTCCTTGCCTGTTATACATCCATACGACAAATACTACTATCAACACAACACGTCAAATTCTTTATCTAAAACTATCAAACATAAACAGTATTACCAAATGGACCACATCAATTAAATAATACATAACGCATCTTGGTCGAAAGTGCTATGCTCCAACACGATAAAACGAAGAAACACAAAATAAGTTCTAATATCTCCCGTGAAAAGATTAATCAACACGGGATTCACAGCAATCGGATCTGATAGCATCATTCCTGATTAATTGCGATACAAACACCACAGAGACGCGTTCGGTTCCGATTGATTGAGTTTTCTATCTCCTCAGGCTCTCGGTTGGCGTAATCCTCAGAGCGTGTGATTAGAGACAGCGCGGCTCTTGATTCTACGCACTTTTAATCTCATCGGGGAGATTCAGTTGAAAGGGGTATTGACTGGTGATAATGGGATGGAAAGGAATGAATGCCCACACTCGGAGGGTTAATTTTAGGAACCAGATTCGCGTGGTTTGTTAAGATGGTAATCAGACTATGGGGATATTGTCCTATTAAGGGAATTTCGTTTATGGGGATTTCTCTAAATAGATGGTGGAATTTAATTGTGATTGCATTCCTAAATGTAAAAGCGATTGACGTGTTTTCCCATTATCCTTTTGAAAGGGGAAAATCATTATCGTTTATTGTACTCTGAGTACTTGGTTCGTAAATTAATTATTTTGCAAATGAGTTTGTAAATTGGAATAAGCGCTATTATTGGTATTGGGAGAAACATATCAAAAAGTTATATTAGATATAAAAGTTTTAAGTGTTAAGTAAAATAACTGATCTTTAATAGATTAAATTTTATTTTCCACATTTTTTAAATGAGCTTTTAAGATAATCATTTTCCCACTCCATACAATGATTTCGATCTGTTACTAAATTCAGTTTCACAAAAAAATTTTAAATTCCTCTCCCCACCGATAACTTTTCTTTTTGTTCAAATGAGAAGACTGCATATTAAAATTTTGTAAAAGTTTTCAGGTTTATTTTCCGGTTAACTCTTTTCTGAATTAATTAACTGATTAATTCAATTATTATAAATAATTTTAATTGATGAGAACTCTGACTGTGAACTTTAAGTTTTGCTTTTATTTTAATCTCGGGAAAACAATGCGATTTAATTCAGAAATATTATTTAAAAGCAAGCATACTTACAACTCAAATGTATAATTATTTAAAAGGTTAAAAAATGTTTTTAATAAAACTGAGAACTATGCCTTTGTCTACTTCCAGCAACGTATGCATGAATACTCAAAATAAATAATAAAAACAAAAGGAAATAATAAACTAACGTTTAAATAATTATTAAAGCTTAATTCTAACCTTAGATGATAATCAAACTGTTAAATAAATATTTTTAAATGTTAAATTTCATGAAAATGTTCTACCTAGAACACGTTCTTTTCGGGGAAATATAATAATAGATAAATACACAAATGAATCCTGTTTTTAAATCCTTCTAAGTAAATAACCTTTAAAACTAAAATGAACAAATAAATACTATTACATTTGCCCATCATCTCAAATGGATGAAATTTTAAAAATATCAATTTTTTTTCTCTTTCCTTATACTCTACTTTAATGTAGCAAAACAACATTTTATTTGCTTAATATTGTGTTCACCAATTACATAAACAAGTACAGAATAAATAATTGGCGGGAAAACCCAGAACTAAAATAAGGAAATAAATTAATCATTGTATGCTGTGTTTGAAGTATTCAAAACAGAATATTAAAACACTCCATCAAGCAATTTATACATTACAGTACAAAATTCATTTATCTTGATTTTTAAAAATATTAATGGAAACTTATAAGAGAATAAATCTTCTTAAGAAGCTTGTCTCTATGTTTTTTTTCGATATCAACTTAAAGAAAAGGGAAACTCAACTGTAAATTTATTATTATTATTATTTATAAGTTGAAAAAAATTACATTTACAGCATATTTAACGAAACTTTTTTGAGATTAAAATAATTTTTATATCGAATCTTTTTTTTACTCGATACTGATTTTTTTTAAAAAAAAGGACAAAATGGTGGCATAGTATTCAAAAATACAAAATTCTTCTCGTATAGATAATTACAAAAAATATAAACCATGTTTTTTTAAAGTTATTCTCATCAAAATGTAATCAGTGATGCAAACAGGCATCGAAAATTATTCACATTAAATTATTAGATAGTTCGATTAAAAAAAAAGGAGAGGGAAAAAAAACCAGAGAATGATGAAATTGCTAAGGAATTATTCAAAAACATGTTTATCTTTTTCGATTCCGTTGAAAGAGACGCTATTTAAAAGAAAAAGTAAAGAAAACAAATCTCCTTTGATACTAAGCCCACTTGATAACAAAAACCTCACAACCAAAAACTGATCTTGACCTTATTATCATCTCTTTAAAACACGCACATTATTGCCTCACCTAGCACCAGGGTACGGTTAAAACAGTTCCTTTAATGATAGGTTGAAATACAATAACAGGCGACAATGGACCCTGCCAGATGCAATGTAAAAAAGAAAAAAAGAAGGAAGAAATAAGACCACCGACGATAATTTGGAGGTTGCCACCATGAAAGTACCAATCCAGCCGATTAAATACAGATTGTTCGATTAAATCTTGCCAGTTTTGTCGGGGGGGACACAATAAATCAGTGGGTTGTCCTATACTTGCAGGAAGACGTTGTTTTTATACTCTAGTTGACGTTAATTATATCATTACCAACTAGTTTTGTTTTTTTCCAGAGTTTTTTATTTTCTGTTCCGTTGATCGTATTATTCGGTTTTGGTTCTTTATTTTATCTTCTTTTTTTTTTTAATGTTTTGAGGTATCCATATCTAATTTTATCTCTATGTTGTCAACGATGGTAATTATTTTTCGGATCAAAATGAATTACGAACAAGATATTTAAATATAGAGGAGACAGCCCTTTAGATAAGACATCAGGATTAAAAATTTCCTGCTCGTTTTAAAATATTCGATGCTTTATATTATTGTGAGTGAATATGCTTATCATTTTAATTGTGAGGTACGGATAGTAAAGTAATTATAATATTTAAATTTTGTCAAGCTATTATGTTTTAAACCATTAAAAAAATAGATTACAAAAATAATAAATAATATAAAGACGTAATCATTATCTTTTAAATAGCACAGCAAAATTAGGTTATTTACTTAACTTCTTATTAAAATAAAATACAGCAAGTATATATAATTTCTGTTCAACAGAAAGAGGTTCAGATTTATTGAGGTCTTTAATTTAAAAAGAGTTAAATTTGAATGTGCAATCTTAATTTATTTATACATTTACATCACAATGTGACAACGAACTTTATAATTTTGTACGGTAATTAGATTATACATAAATGATATGAGGGTGACATACCATACTGTGCTATATATGATGTTGTACGTAATACGTTGAGACATCTACTTGTCTATGTCATTGCTTCTAGTGGAATTAGGTCTCGAATTTGTAACCTTTTGCTACCGAGGCACGATTATACCCAGGAAACAGAAGCCGCATTTACTTTTCAGAGAGTTATTTTACTATTGCAGAACGAAATACTTTTTTAAATGAAACAATACGGATGAGAAAGATTTACACTTTATAGTCGTTAGAATTGTAACAGTTTCATGATTCTTACTAATCCTTTAGAGAAACTTTTTTAAAAACTGTTGTATGATTATAAAATCGCTTTCTGTTGCAGAAACGTGATTTAAGTTAATGAGAGTTGCTATTTAAAGTCAAGTGAAGTGGGCAGTCAAAAGAGAGGTTGTGGCGATTGTTGCCATGCTGAAGGGCTTAAGTGTTAGTGATAAAGTAATTGAAGCTAGCGGGATTCGGGTAGGAAGATTCGACTTTTCAACTTAGGCAGATTATTACAGCTGCGGATTTACTCGTCAATTTACGTACTTGAATTAATTGTCATAGATATTCAAGCTACTAATTAAGCTGACGGTACCTCTTCGCTTAAGTTTTGATAATAATTTGCCAGTCATAAATAAAGTGTTTGATTTAATGAAACTGTCTCTTAATTCGGTGCATCCATACACCCCCGTCGGCAAGGATTCGCAACAAAATATTTTTTCTTACAAAAAAAATTAAGGCTGCTTTCGACTAATGTTAAAGAATAGGACCCAAATTTGAAATACTTGTTCAGATACAAGTACTCGAACATTAATATTATATTCTGACTTCACTATCCTGTAGAGAATCACTTATTTTATCATACTACTTATCCGAGTGAAACATTTTTTTCTTTTATAACATGTGTTTCGCATTTTTCTCCAATACCATAATGCTATATGAGCTATCTCTTTACGTGTTAAAAGGAAAAACTAATTATTATAAAATATTTTAAAGTTTTATAAACACTATATTATAGATAAATGCATGAGTTGCAATGTCACAAAGTTTCATAAAAATTGAGGCATTTTTTCTGTCTGAAAACGTGCTCCGCGCTAAGTTCACAATCTTGTGCATATGGCGAAAACAGCCTTAATCAACGTAGTACTTTTCTTTTTTTTATTTTGGTAACTTCACGCAAGAGAAAAAAAAAATTTAAAGCACACGAAAGGGGAAAATTTAATTTACTAAAAAATATTAATTTTTCTTCGTCAAATATTAGATTCTCTTATTTTGTAGCGACCGAGCATTCTTTGTTAAAACTAAATGAGTGATTTCATTTTCACTTTAAAATTTATATTATGAAAGAAGAATTCCAATATTATAATTGGAATTTTATTTTTTTATAACAAATTTCCAAAATCGTAACCGAAAAAAAAAAGAGCACTCACCGAATATAATGCAAAGGTCGGGATTTGTGAACCTGGACTTCGCAAACCGGACAATACTTGCTGGTCTCCAGGTATCGCACAATGCAAGCTCTGCAGACTGAAAAAAAAAAAGATTTTCAATGAATTTTACATATTATTTGCATAATGGTCAATTTATGCTTCTAAACTGCCTTCACCATATTTAAAAGAAACTAAACAACACCGTAATTCTACTGTATCAAATCAAAGAAAGTAGAATGCATAGGATACTCACAGGAGTGAACACATTCTGTGATAGTGGTGGCATCAATGAAGTACCCCCCGCAAAGAATACAGGATAGGTGCGGATTCAGATCTGTGATCTTCAGCCGAGTGGAGCGATGCATCACGACGCGTACCTGAAAGGAAACAACACATGAAACACCTCTGAAATTCAATTGCATTAAACTGTATGGACAGTTTCTCTTTTATACCGATTCCCGTCGAGCGTGCATCTTTTTTTTTATTATTATTAAAATTAATTATAATCATTTGTTACAAAAATAATTTATACTCAACGTTATTCATTAATTAAATTTTAAAAATGGCCAATTCAAACATGACTTTAATTCGAAAGCTAAATTTAAAGAAATAATGTGGGCTTAAACCTTTCGGTATTTTTTACCGATGTACAGTGCCGTCTTATCCAATGGGGCGGGCCCCCGGATAAGCTGGACTTAGCCAGATTTTCTGTTTTGCAGATGTACAGTGCCGTCTTATCCAATGGGGCGCTTGGGGCGAGCACCCGGATAAGCTGGACTTAACCAAATTTTCTGTTTTGCCGATGTACAGTGCCGTCTTATGCAATGGGCGCTTGGGGCGGCACCGATATGCTGGACTTAACCAGATTTTCTGTTTCCGATGTACAGTGCCGTCTTATCCAATGGGGCGCTTGGGGCGGCCCCGGATAAGCTGGACTTAACAGATTTTCGTTTTGCAGATGTACAGTGCCGTCTTATCCAATGGGGCGCTTGGGGAGAGCACCCGGATAAGCTGGACTTAACAAATTTTCTGTTTTGCCGATGTACAGTGCCGTCTTATGCAATGGGACGCTTGGGGCGGGCACCCGGATATGCTGGACTTAACCAGATTTTCTGTTTTGCAGATGACAGCCGTCTTATCCAATGGGGCGCTTTGGGGCGGGCCCGGATAATGACTTAACAGATTCCTGGTTATAAATTGCGATCCGCCAGTGCCAAGGGACCAGCAGATCTTCTGCATCCAGGGCTCGAAATGAGTTTAAATTAACACTGCCGATGTATGTGGAAATACCCAATATATCATCCTACATGAAAAATGATGCAAAACAATTTTCGCTTCAGCCTCATTTTATGCATTTCACCGTGCTGAAACTTGTATTACGATATTTAGTCGTTCCAACAAATTACAGTAAGCCTGTATAGCTAGCAGGAAATGAATCTGAACTGCAATTGAAATCAAGCCACCATACATGTAATACAAACGTATATATTTTTTTAATAAAGCTAGTTTTAATTAACTAACTGTTGCATTTATAAGCTTGGCTTTGACAAGCACAGGCCTTTAAAATTCGGATAGCTTCGTTTAATAACTCATTTTAAACTCTGTTAGATAATTGAAAAAGATTTTTTATACGCCATTTGAAGTTGTTCAAAAATTTTGATTTTGGTTTCCCTTTCGTTGCGCTTATTTTCAAACTTGTTATTTTCATTGGCTGATTGACTCAGGCATAGTATGTTGCCAAATATTAAACACAAATAAAGGAAATGTGTATACAAATTTAACTATATATATATATATGGAGATTTTTAGTTTTTTTTCTGATGCAATTTAGTTCAGCTGGAAATAATACAAGAGTAGTGATATATCACGGAAGAATCTAAGTTAGATAATATTTTTCATCTACTAACCAACCATTCTGTTACAAATACTCTTTGCTAAAAATACAAATTTAGTCACACTAAATAACAAAATTACTTTTCTTCTTATTTTGTAAAACTATTTGGTATAATTTTCATAGTAATGCATAGGAATAGTTGTTTTTTACTTCAAGATAATTGAAAGAGCAACAGAACTACATGTGATTGTATTTCCAATACTACTTTATACACACAAAACACATATATAGCAAGGAGTCAAAAGAAGAAAAACAGACTTTGAGTAACCATTTAAACAGGCTTATAAAACACAGTCCACAAAACATATTCTATAATGAACAATAAGTGGTACTTTTTCCAAATAAAAAAAAAAGAATTATTTAACGTTAGGAATGAAAATTTCTCAACTTATCCAGAGAAATTTCAGAAAAAAATCCTGTATCACGTTAATCAAAGGGAAAAACGATGAAAAATTACGCAATGTGTTTTGACCTACATTTTTTAACCCGAGTTATATATACACACTCTAACTTCACAAGATCCTATCTACTACATTCACAACAGTAACTCCTCAATGGAGAGTAAGAAAGAGATGGGGAGAGAGAAAAAGTTCCCTTTCCACGGGAAGAGCAGTTTTTTTCCCGCTCGCTTAGTTTATTACCCTACGCAAGCCAATCCTCAGATGATAAGGGCTAGGAAAAGGCGTGAATGAAAACCTGCAACCTTCGACACACGCTACTACTATTACTACAAAAAAAGAAAGAGGAGGGGGCGTCCCGAGTGATTGAAGAGGGGTGAGGGTGGATCTTCCCTTGGCACCCTGCCAGCAACCTCCCGGGTAGTGATCATTAGCTAATGCTCTAGCGCCTCTTGTCTTCCTGACGGCCAAAAGAATCAAATGTATCCAATTCTAGATGATACATAATGGATGAATTTGTCTTTCCGCCACTTTTGAAGAAGTTCTTAGTGAAAAACAATGACGAGTGTCATTATCGAGGGTTGTTAAAAATGGAATCGCAGATTGCGGGGATGTTGGCAACGGAAGATGTGATTAGGAATAGAACCATGGGTGAGAAAGAGGCAGTTGTGTTCACCGAAATGTGTTAATTTTGTGATGCACATATTAAATAGTACGTTGGGGAAGAATGATATAAGGGACTGATCACAAATATTAAATCGCAAAATAATAATGTGCAAATATGCTGTTATTATAGCAAGAATATTGGCACTGGCACAGGGGCGTAGCTAACGCATTACAATGATACAGGGCCCCCAACATATGTAACTACAGTCCACTAGCAAGTCTTCCATATCTAAAAAAGGGCCCCGAAAGAATTTTGATACAGGCCCCCTCAGAGCTAGCTACGCCAGTGCATTAGCACAAGTTCTCCAAAGGAGAGGTTGTTGTTGTTTTTTTATCACAAACTATAAAGTTAAATGAAGTAATATTTAAGAATAATTAAAAATTAAATTAATGAATTCTACTTTGAATTGGAATGTTCCTTTTACAAAACCTTTCTAACGTAAAATTAATACTAAAGGTACAATATACATAATCGCCGTAAATATAATTTCAAAACAGTTACAGTGTAAACATACTATCGATGACAATGAAAATAGAGCGCAGTGGCTATTATACAATAGGGTGGATCCAATGGCGCAGAAATGGGGAGGGGGTCCCCGGGTCCGGACACTCCCCAGAGACTTTAAATCTTTTTTGGATTGATAACAATGCTATGTATACTGTACGTAAAATTTAATTAAGTAGTTGCTTTTAATAATTTATTTTATCAATCAATGCTAATTATTTATTCAGTAATTTAATTTTTACTGTTTTTAGTTCTCCACAATCGATAAAATTAAATGAATATGTTTGGCGGCGTATTAGGGTATGATACGAAAATGATGGACTTTCGACGCTGGAAAAAATTAACCCTTAAAAAATTCCTGTGTGCGCCAATGGGTGTGTGTGTGTGGATCTCGAAATATATATATATTTCCCCAGAATTTCAAAACCTACTTATGCGGAAAATATGTTCTCTGATATATAGATGAAGGGAAAAATAAAACAAAATTTTTTTTTATATTTAGTACTGGGACAAAGGGAACGAAGTTTAGGTATTTGAGATATTTTGTTACGGTAAAAACAGAAAATAATTTTTGTTAAAGAAAAACGGCGCTTTTTTTTAGTACTTTTTAATATTTATTCAGATAAGAGAGGACACCTACTTAATAGTTACAACGGGGAAAAAAAAAATATCGGATACATTAAACTGCTTCTTTAGTAGTAAATTTTAAAAACCTATAATTGGAAATTACAAATGCACGATAGAGCGGAAGTCAGAAAAAAAGTTGGATCGGGGACACATTCGACGGTGCGAGTAGTGAGGACTGGAATAATGAAATATTGCGATGTTCACATTATACTATCCACACATTACTGAGTATTCACTAATAAATAAACACCGTTTTTGGTTATTTGAGTCTAAAATCATCTAATTAAAATTAAGTCCTTTCCTTCTTTATGACAAAATCAACAACATTTATAAGCCATATTATAAATTTTGAAAAATTATATTTTAATTAATTTTTTTTCCATACCATCAATGGCGCACACAAGGGGGGGAGAAGGGGCCGGGGCTGGACTACTCATAGCCCCTGATTTTTCTTCGATTGATTAGAATCCTATGTACATAGTGCTTAAATAATTAATTTGATTAATTAATGCTAATTACTTATTCAATAATTAATTGTTTACTGTTTTTCGTTCCCGAAAATCCACAAAATCAAAAGAATATGTGGGGCGGCTTATTGAAACATGATACGAGAATAGAGAGAGTGGACTTCCGACCTGACCCCCTTGAAAAATACATGTATGTGTCACAGCCAGAGGCGCACACAAGAATTTTTCAAGGGGGAGGGGTCCGGGGTTGAAAGTTCACCATTCTTGTATCATGCTATTTTTGATTTTGTCGATTTTCAGGAACAAAACACAGTAAAACACTAATTATTGAATAAATAATTAGCATTAATTAATAAAATTAATCATTAATAACAAATATTTAATTAAATTTTACGTGTTATATGCTTAGAATTATAACCAATCGGAAAAATCATAATTTGGGGGTCCAGACCCTCCTTGTTGGCCACTGGCCACAACATACCATACATCTTTTCCGCATATGTACGTTCCAATTAATAAAAAAAAAATTTCCTTGATACCACCACAAATCCAATCTAATATATATTATAACGCTTAACACAACTGCTCTGCTCTTAAAAACAAATTACCAGTCACCACAAAAAACATTCATACGACCTCACATATTAAATGAGACAAAAGCAGAAACAAACGAGAAAAAAAGCTCATTCCACACAAATTGAATTTGCCACACGCCATTCGACCGAAGGTATTTCCTCCCTCTACTAATAACGGAAGAAATATTACGTTGAATCACTTCCCGTTGGATACGCAAGAGCGACGAAGCATGCAGGTTCTCTGTGGGCACATTAGTGTCGAGATTTAAGTTGTGGAATGTGATGTGGTGGACGATAAAAGTCTTCTCCCTTCCTCCTCCTACTCCTTCGAGGATGATAGAGGATGACAGATAGATAAGCAAGATGGCAGATACGAGATAACGCTTTGAATTAAGTATCCATGAAAGCGATTTAAGGAGGATGAGGAGGAGTATTAATCTGAAAATGAGAGACGTGTAATAACGACTGGTCCTGCTGCGTAACGATCTGGGAATGGGAGTTGAATTACGATAACGATTGTCTTTTGCTTAGCTGGTTTGATTTTAAAGAAACACTGGAAACAATGAAGAAATATTTAAATGCTCTTTTATTTGCCTTGTTGTGATAAAGATACGTGTAACTAGAAGCATATGTATTTGCATCATGAAAGTTGGATTTAACTCCACCAAACTGTTTAATCGTTTAGTACCTACCGTAATTATTAAGATTCGTTCGTGTTCCACTTTCAAAACTTGCAGTATTCTAATTTCATAATTATTAAAAATGTCATAACGGAATAGTATTGTAGTATTAAAGTTATTGATTGTAATAAATTTAAATTCCAAGCCATTTTTATTGCTGTTAAAATGGTTTAATATTGCTTTAAGAGTTTTGCAATAATTTTGTTGTTGTTTCTTATGCCACCTGATATCGACTGTGTCAGATCGTGGCCCACGAAATTCATCATTGCAAGGGGTTACATATACGCATGTCGTTAGCCGTAGCCTTGAGCACCATATAGGTGACAGTGCGATTTAGCTCGGTTCCATCCCAAGTTTGAACCTGGGAGTCAGGGGCCTCCCTCCTCTCTTCCCTTTCCACCAACCTAATGAGAGAACTTGAGGCTCGACGGCTATTTGACGGCTCCCCTCCCCTTTCTTTAAATTTATATTGTGACATTTAATTGATATATAAATTTATTTATTTTCCTTAAAAAAATAATCAACAACAAAATAAAAAAACTACAATGCTTCATTCGCGCCTTTTCAGAATGATTTTTTGAGTATTTTATTGCATTATAATAATCAGGAAAATATTTTTATATACCAGAGGAGGCATTACATAATCATGGAAAAAAAATGAAAGAAAGAAAAACCTACCCTGTGAAACCAAACTATAAAAACTTTTCGAAATGAAACGATACAAATTAGAACCTATCACACAGAGGCTGCTTTCGCCATATGTACGAGAGCATGAACTTAACGCGGCGCACATTTTTATAAAAATTTGTGATATTGTAACTCATACATTTGTTTATAATATAGTGTTTTTAAAATTTCAAACTATTTCATAAATAAATAGTTTTCCCTTTTAATATGTAAAGGGATAGCTCATTTAGCATTACGGTATAAGGGAAAAATGCGAAATCATTTTATAAAAGAAAAAAGTAGTAGTAATAAGTAACTTGATAAAATAAATGATTCTCTACAGGATAATGAAGCCAGAATACAATATTAATGTTTGAGTACTTTTATATCTGAAAAAATATTCCGAATTAGGCTCCTATTTTTTAACATTAGCCGATGATAGCCATAAATGTAAACGGCCCTATATTACAACATGTTAATTAATTTTACAACTCAATAAAATTTCTTAAATAAAAGCAATAAACACTCTCCCACGTTCGCACAAACCCTAAAAGAAAAGAAAAAATCGCGTACTTCCACAGAACTCAGTTTTTATCTTTCACTGATTAGCAACTCCCACCCCGAGTGAAAAGGGGAATAACACCCTCCCCTCCCCTCCCACCATCTGTTTTTACGACCTCTTGACTCGGTCCATTGGTTTCCCTAATCTAAAATTGTGCTGTGAGCTAGAGCTAGAGCTGTGATTGACAGGCGCTTGTCGACAGCTCATTGGAAAGAGGAGGTGTCCATTCAACTCTTGCACGGGGCAGGTGTACATTTTAAGGGGACAACAACTCTCCCCCACCAATCAATTGACGAAGGCGGAGAACAAGGCCAGAGAGAAATTCGGGTTCCCTCAGTCCGAATCGGAAAGGAGTGTGTACTGGAGAATCGAAGTGTTGTTTGATGCTCAGCACTTAAAAGATGGAAATAATTTTAATAATACAAAATAAAAAATGAGTTTAAAAAAAAAATTCTTAAAATTTTTTTAAAAAATCTGTTTTATGTATTGTTTTTAAAGATATGGAATATTTTGTTCAGTATATTAGGCACAAGGGATGGGGTCCACGGGACAAGACACCTCCATAGCTCTTGCTTGATTGTAATCCTATGTATACATTACTTATAATTTAATTATATATTTGTTATAAAAATTTATTTTATTATTTTAAGGTATCCGACTACGTTCGGAACCGTGATTTTAAAAAAGCGCATAAATGGATAATTGTCATGATATTTAGTGTCACTTAGATTAGAGTACATGTATAAAATTGTTTTAAGGACATTTTGACAAAAAAATTGATTTAAATACAATATTTCGGCAAAAAATTAACTTAAAATAAACTTTTTCCAAAATCTCCTTTTGTGAAAAATGCTTCTATTATATTATAATAATATTTTGCCTGTATTATATATTTGCCTGTATAATATTTGCCTGTAAAATAATATTTTGCCTCAGACCTCTGCACAGAGGCTCAACTATAATTTTTGAAAAATTCACCTTATTTTCAGAGTTACAACCCATTGAAATAATTATCGGCATTTTTTTCTTCAAATTTCTCCCCTCTGTTGTCGTAAAACATGGATAAACCCACTTCTGAGATATATTACAAAAATTCTAGTTGAGCCTCTGTACAGAGGTATGAGCTATATACAGACAAAATATTATTATAATAGAAGCATTTTTCACAAAAGTAGAATATTTTGAAAATGGGTCATTCTACGTTCATTTTTTGTCAAAATATTGTACTTAAATAATTTTTTATTGTAATAATATTCTTAAAACAATTTTATATATATATATTCTAATCTAAGTGACACTACATATCATAAATATTATCCATTAATAAGCTTTTACAAAATCACGGTTCCGAACGTAGTCGGATAACTTAACTAATTATTTATTCAATAATTTATTTTTTACATTTTTTTGTTCTCGACAATCGATAAAGTCAAAAGAATACCTTTGGAAGGTTAATAGGGATTACGAGATCCCCCCCCCCCTTTTTTTTTCAGAATTTAAAACTACCTATGCGGAAAATGATGTTTGATATATAGATGAAAGGAAAAACAAAATGAAAAATTGATTCCTATATTACTGCCACAAAGGAAAAGAAATCAAGGTATTTGAGCTTTTTTATGGTAAAAAATCGAAGTAATTTTTGTCAAAAGTGAAACAGAGCATTTTAGAACACTTAAACATTTATTGTGATGAAAGGCCACTACAAGAAAAAAACACAACAAGTACATTTTTTTAACAGCTTCTTCAGTATTAAATTTTTATAAATAAAAACCTACAGTCGAAATGACAATGCGCGATAGAGCGGAAGATGGGAAACACAGCTTGGATCGAACTGCGGGGAGAGAAAGCGGAGTCATGAAATGTTGCAATGTACTTTCATTACAAAGAATTCATTACTTTTGGTTATTTATACTGTAGAAAAAGATAATGATTTTAAATTTTAAATTCGTCAAACCAAAACTAAGTATTTTCCATCTTTTTTTTTTTGTTTTGTTTTTTTGCTCGAAAATTCAACCTTTTATTGCAATATTAAATTTCGAAATTATTATTTTTAAATTATTTATTGCCCAATTTCAATGGCGCACATAAGGGGACGGGTCCCCGGGTCCGGAACTCCCTCTGGCTCTTGATTTCTTTCGTTTGATGGTAATCCTATGCATATAGTGCGAAAAAATTTTTATTATTTGTTGTTAATAATTAATTTTATAATGAATGCTATAATTATTTATTCAATAATTAAATTTGTACTGCTTTTTGTTCCCGAAAATCTACAAAATCAAAAGAATATGTTGGGCGGCGTATTGGAGCATGATACGAGAATGGTAGACTTTCGACCTTGGACCCCCTCCTTGAAAAATTTCTGTGTGCACCACTGCTTAATCTCCATACCATTGAGCATCTTTCCCGCATACGTAGGTTTTGATTGACATAATATTTTTATCCATATAATCACGACCCCCATGTATATAGCAAAGAAAACCTGATTTATTTAGCATGCTGTATTTCAATTTAAAAAAAACATTTTGGAACTACAATATTAAAAAAAATGGATTATAATTTCCGAAATCTGAAATTATATAAATCCTACAAAATTTATTTCAACTAAATTGATACGTATACAAAAACACAGCACCAATTGGAAGAATCAACAACAAGAAAAAAGTATCAAATCCTGAGAACAGATCTAAATATGTCAAGTCATCAGCATCCATGCATTAAAAAACATATCAGTTCTCAACCGGATAAATTGACGCGAAATCAAATCAAGCGTGCTAAGGTGCTTAGCATTTTTTGGAAGTTTCTGAATGAAAGAAGCGATGTAAATGATAGAAATTCTTTGTAATATGATTTTCCTAAGAAATAACCGAGAAATAACTCATACTTAAAATTCATGTTTTTCATACATCATTCTAATGTAATAAGTTTACTTTTAAATCTATTCTTTTAATGTTCAGTTCTTTGTCTGTGGTAGCCGAGTGTGGTCATGGTCACGAACTCGTGGCCGGCGTTGTCTATCTTGGGCTCCATTTTTAGTAAAAGTGCAGACCCGCCGTGTAGAGGGGCTGTTGCACAATGAATCTATGGAGGCTTTAAGTTTTCTCGTAGCGTGATGTGGAAGTTAGGAGAGGATTGCCAACTCAGATGTTACGCTGTGTTTTGACCACGGTTCAAAAGTACAAGGTCCGTTACAAAATTACAGGAATTCAAAAATGATTAAGTTATTCGACGTGTCATTTCTATATGTGCTGTTTTGTGTGAGTGAAAGTTTACTAACGTCGCCTTATAAAGCAACACGAAGACGATTGGCAACGGACCCCGTAATTTTGAACCTCGATCAAGCGATGAAGACACCTGAGCTGGCACCCCTTCTCCAAACTACCACATCAAGTCAACGGGAGAACTTTGAGTTCGACACATTTAACGTGCATCAGCCAAAACTCAACACGGCGGGCCTTCAATGACACTGAGGATCGCACTCCTGATATGCCAGCCACGAGTTCGTGACCACATCCACTAGGGCCTAGTGGTTGTGGTCACGTACTCCTAACTCGTACTAGTAACAAAGTCGCGGTAACCTAGTGACTAGGCTACCGCGGCTATCTAAATGTTATCCTGCAGTAACGCACAGAAAAATTTTTCGGGGGGGAGGGGGGGTCCAGTGCCAAAAATCCACCATTTTGGTATCATGCTCCAATATGCCGCACAACATATCTTTTGATTTTGTCTATTTTCGGGAACAAAAACAATACAAAATTAATTATTGAATAAATAATTAGTATTAATTAATAAAATTAATTATTAATAACAAATACATAATTAAATTTTACGTATTATATAAATAGGATTATAACCAATCAAAAAAAAATCAAGGGCTATGGGGGTGTCCGGACTCCCAGGACACATCCCCCCCCCTTGTGTGTGCTACTGTTGTCCTGAATATATCCTCAAAATGCTTTAATAAAGAAACTATCGGTGGTCACTTTTAAATTTTAAGCCAATATAATAATAATTATAAAACAAATTATATATAGATTCAAAAACTATGTAAAAGTTAATTTTAAAAAGAAAACATTGCTTTTATTTTTATAAATGTACGAATGTATTCAAAATTATTACAAATAATTCTTGTCAATAGTTTTTTTTAAATCCTTTTTCGAAATACGAACAAATATTCCCAGATTCTGCACAAATTTTTGTTATAATTATCATAATAAGAGTGAAAAACTTACAAAGCGTAAATTATTAGAATAGTATTTTTTTTAAGAAAAATAGATGAATCAGTTGGTTTATAAATACGCATTCGCTAACATATACACGGCCCCTATACTAGTCACGATTATTTACTGACACAATTATCTAATAGGACTTCTCTACACTGAGACAAATTCGCCAACAGAAGGTGGCAATTTAGATGCAGGCTCTACACCACAATTTTTGCTTCCAGGAGAGGGGGCTGTTTGCAAGTCCCTTAAGGGAGCCCCTTGGGTTCTCACGACCCACAAAGGTCATCAACGGTGTGTTCCTCTCACCTCCCGTTCTATATAGGATAAATTTTCGATCCCCTTTGAAGAAAAAGTTACACGTCTCAAAGGGAGGGGGGAATAAAGGGGATTTGTGTGAGCTTTTATGATAAAGGGAAGACGCGATGGAAAAATGTCTACACTGAAACTGAGTTGGGTATTTCTTTAACAAGTGTCGTTATCTTACGTTCCTTCTTATTTTTCTTCTTTTCACACAATTCCTACAATTAGTTCACTTATTTCCCTATATTTATTTATTTATATATATGTATATATACATATATCTTGTTCAAATTTTCAATCGTTAATAAAATACTTTCGATTCATCCATTCAAGTTCAAATACATTTTTTTTAAACTGGTAGTGGATGACACGATGTTAATACGTTTTTTTTTCAAATATTAATTCATTCATTAAATTAAAAATGAATAAACAGTAACAAACAAAAATAGTAGTCCAACATCGTATATAGAAAAGAAAACCGTTCGTTGTTTTCCTGCAGCGAAATGGATAGCGCGTTGGACCGAATCCAAAGGTCGTGGGTTCGAATCTCACCTGAGATGGCATAATTTCTGAGAATGGGATTTCTTTTTTACTATACTATTTTATTAGAATAATTAAATTTAATTAAAGAATAAATAGAAACAAAAAAAATAGTCCAACACCCTATATAGAAAGGAAAATGGCAAGGAAAATCGCTTTCTATTTTGTCACTTAATATTGTGACTCTGTCATATGTATAAATGTAACTATTTAATAAAAAGTAACTAAAAGAAAAATTTTCTTTGTAGACCTAAGTAAGAATTGACTTAAATAAATTTTTTTTATATAATACTTGCTTTTGAAAAATTTCCTCCGGATTTGAAACTTTATTTCTAATCTCTATTTTTCAGAATCAACACATATTTCCATATAAACAATACGATTTTTTTCTGAAGCATATACACACGTATACTTTTTTCTCCTTGTTGCTGTTGTTGTTAACGTAAGTTTTCTTCCATGAAAAGGAAAGGATTACTACCTGAGTGTTTTTCTTCGAAACGTACTAATCCACTTCAATCGAAAATGTGTCACACGGCAAGAGGCTTAAGAAAGGTAGCGTAAGAGCAAGAATATTAGAAATGAGAGAGAGAGAAAATACTATCATCAAATCCTTTTACTACAGCAACTGGGGAAAGGGGATAAAGAATCAAAGAAAAAGTAACTGCCACAACTTTTCAATCCTTTTAATAAGCACGGTATCAACTTTTCTACTCAAGGAATTGAATATTTTAGACAAGTGCTCAAAATTATTTTAAAAATTAATACAATAAAACCGTGTTTTGAAATTTATTATGCTATCCATCTTTTGTCATTGATGTATCACTGATCAATAAGTAAAACATCTTTCAAAAATACGTATTTCGGTTTCTAAAAACAAATTGTTTTTTTTTTTTAAAAAAAGAAAGAAATGTGTTCTTAATTTTTATTAACAGATGATTTTCAAGCAGAAAAACTGGATAAAAATTCGAAGTCCATTGCCAAAAGCCTTCGAGTTGCTTCGAAGTGTAAATAATCTATATATCAAACCCATAGAAATCTTTATAGAAAAACCTTCAAATAATTGGGTTTTTTTCTCGAGCTGAGTTTTTTTTTTAATATTCTTTATGGGGAAAAAATACGTTATTAATTATTTTCTATTATATAATACATTATCACCTTTATAAATCTTCACAATTACTTTTTTAATGCACAATAATATTTTTATTCGCTTTCAAAGAAAATTTGCTATGGATGGGTCTATAACAGTGGTTCTTAAACTGTGGTCCCCAGCTCCTTTCTAGGGAGTCTGTGTAGGTCTCTCATTTAATGTTAAGATTTCATTCCATTGTCTCCGTTTCATTGCAATGTCTCCAGTGGATACCATCACATGTGGGTGTGCCTGGGAACGAAGCAGCTGATGAGCTGGCTGGTAAGGGTTGTGTGATCTCTAACCCCCAGTTCGGAAATTCACTCCCTGCAAAGAACTAAAATGAATTTGTCTTGGCGTAACCCTCCTGCTCACCACTGGTACGCAGCTAAGAGTCCTGGCCTATCTATACAGTGCAAGAGTTCCAGGGCTCATCAGACGACCTTGGCGCGCTTCAGAAGCGGTCACCTGCGTAGTATGACTTTTGTGCAGGGGTTAAGTCTTTCTTTACCTGTCCCTGCTTCTGCTCATCTCCTGGACTGCAGGGGCATTTCCCTGCGACAGTTGTATGTAGAGCAAGACCTGGTGTGTGACACTATTACGCGGAATGGTCAAATAGTGTAGGTTTTCTCTGCTCCAAGAGGATTGGAAACAACAACAGATTTCATTCTTTTACAGACTCTGAAAGGCCTCGTGGGAAAAATGAAAGATGTGCCATCCTAGACTAGATCCCTAAATTGCCCCAATGAAAAAAATTCTACTAGAACATGTATTTCGATCAAGAATATATTTATTGTAAATAATAATTAGCATTTTATAGTATTTTTAATTAGATATTTCCTGTTTTCTTACAGGAGAAATAGAAGAGTTAAAAAGTCTGTATACGAAGTAAAGGCAGTCTCAGTGATAATTGAGGAACCCTTAAATCCCTGAGACATGTGTTGGGGATCAGGGAGGGATGTTCCAAATCTTGGGGGTCCGCGATATCACGCTGGTACATAAAAGGGGGCCGCAGAGATCGAAATTTTAAGAACCGCTCTGGTCTAAAATATTAAAATATAAACTTTAATGGGAGTGATTTTAATTCATGTTTCTCTGAATTACTCTCTCTGACTATCTCTACTACTCTCTGAAGTCACACAAAGGCTATTGGAGAAAGAACCTCGAAATTTTGAATTTCTGTCAAGTGGTAAGGACGACATTTGAGAGGAAACTCCTCTCTCCAAACTTCCTTATTACGCCAACAAGAGTACTTTGAGACTCGACAGATTTACCGCGTTTTATCCGCCCTCGGCCTACAACTTTAAAGGAGGCAAAATGAGGAATACCATTCTTAGTTGTGTTTCTTTATGTTAAATATCGGTCTAGAACAGGGGTGTAAAACTCGCGGCCCACAACGAACATTTTTGCGGCAGGGCTAGTACATCGGCATACAATATTATATAATAAAATATCAAAATTTTTCGCGAAATAGGAAAGATAGAAGCAGAGAAGAGATGTCAAGTGTCAGGAGGTAAACATTAAATTTTACTTGTTCTTTTATTATAATGTATTGTTGGAAATAAATTTACGTTTCAAAGAATATTAATTTTTCTTGCGGCCCACCTAAAGTCAAACTTTGTTTGTTTGGTCCAAGTTAGCCTTTGGTTTTACACCACTGGTCTAGAACATCAAAATATAAAGATAACTTTAAGGGGGGAGGGGATGAGGAATATTCTAAAGAATTTATATATATATATATATAAATCACATGAAGCATTCGTATAACGAGAAAACGTACACAAGGGGTGTGGTACAGCTTGCCTTTTAAAAAAAGTCTATGAACACTATTGTCAATCATGAAGTAAATCCCTAACAAGATCAATCAACATTAATCGTATATTTTATCTGGATGCAACATATATAATAGGGGGGAAAGTGGCGCACAAAAGGGGGGCCTGGGGTCCGGACCCCTCTCCCCCAAAAAGCCCTTGATTTTTTCCGATTGGTTATAATTCTAAGTATATAATACGTAAAATTTAATTAAATATTTGTTATTAATGATTAATTTTATTAATACTAATTATATTTATTCAATAATTAGTTTTTTACTGTGTTTTGTTCCTGAAAATCGACACAATCAAAAATAGCATGATACAAGAATGGTGAACTTTCAACCCCGGACCCCCCCTTGAAAAATTCCTGTGTGCGCTACTGGGGAGTATAGTATAAAAGAAATTATAAGTGAACGTTCAAAATGCTTCATTTTCGACTCTTCTCTGTGGGTATAAAAAATATAAACGGATTAAAATAAACAGATTTTCAAGCAAATAAAAATTGAGCTTACTTTCGCAATACATGCTTAAAATAATAATAATAATAAATGCTTACTTTGCAATAAATGCAGCATTATACGTAATAACAATGATGAATTTTACAGGTACGAATACATCATATTCGTAAAAATGCCCCATCATTGTATTCCCTTCAATATTCTTTCCTTTTTTATCAAAAGAGGAAAAAGCATACACTTTCCATAAATAAGAATGTACACCTTTCACAAAATCTTCCACATACATACTAACTCTTAAAACTGACTCCGCATAGCAGAAAAGGGAGAAACAAAATACCTCAGCATCACAGGCGCATCTAAAAAGGGAATCCATTTGGAAAAAAACTTGAGAAATTTCCTCACTCTGCGCTTTCTCCTCTTCTCAAACACAGATACCTTATACTCTCAGCGCAAGTATATATTTTTCAAACGGTGAGAGAAGATAAGATTTTTCACTCCCTTTCCGCACATGCATATTTTTCCATATTTACCGGAGCAAAAGCCGGTGTTATATATCGATTGGGACAGAGACAGTTCTGTTGGTATGAAATCTGTGATATCATTTGAGAGAGAGATAGAGTCAGAAAAAATATTGAGTTCACGTTTTGGTTAACGGCAACACCTCCCCCGCAGGGAAGAACGGACGTGATAAAAATGTCAAAAAGTTGCGGCTTTCACTGTGATGGATTTTAAAGGTCGAAGGTAGACAGGGGAAGACAATTGGTAATAATTATTCCCTACTGACTTACTGGCATGGAATTAAGATATTATGACTTTGTATGCTATGCACGGGGAAAATAAAGTGGGCGAATTTCTTAAAGGATGTTTTCGTAGTGTGTGCTTTTTTTTTTTAAAAATATATTTTTTTTTGACGGATTTTATAATCTCAAGTGTGTATTTTTATATGTTTTATGTAACTAAATTTAAATTACAAATAGCTTCTATTCTAGAACTGGAACACTTTTTCCTATCATGTCATGTAAAAAAGGACTGTCGATATAAATATGCTATAAAAGTAACATACTCACTTATGTAAATAGTGCCATAGAATAGATATGAAGGTTTTTAAGGTCAAAATTGCCCAAATATATTTTTTTTTAAAAAAAAAGAGAGAAAGAGATGTTGTTTAAGTATTCCGACTACGTTTGAAACCGCGATTTTAAAATAGCGTATAAACCAGTGGCGCACACAAGGGGGGGCCGGGGGGTCCGAAACCCCCCTCCCCAAAGCCCTTGATTTTTTTCAGATTGATTATAATTCTAAGTATATAGTACGTAAAATTTAATTAAGTATTTGTTATTAATGATTAATTTTATTAATTAATGCTAATTATTTATTCAATAATTAGTTTTTACTGTGTTTTGTTCCCCCAAAAACGACAAAAAACCAAAGGAGCATGATACAAGAATGGTGAACATTCAACCCCACCCCCCCTTTTAAAATTTCATGCGCTCTGGTATAAACAAATATTTTTGTAATATTTAAGGTCACTTAGATTAGACTACGCATGTAAAATTGTTTTAAGAATATTGTTACAATAAAAAATTATTTAAATGCGATATTTTGGCAAAAAATGAACATGGATTTACTTATTTTCTAAACATTCTCCTTTTACAAAAAATACTTCTATAATAATAATATTTTACCTATATATATCTCAGACCTCTCTCTCTCTGTACAGAGCCTAAAACTAGGACTTTTGAAATACATAACTTAGAAGTGAATTTATCTATATTTTAATACATGAAAGTGAAAAATGTTTAGCAAAAAAACCACCGATTATTATTTCAATTGGTAGTAACTCCGAAAAAAAATGTGAATTTTTCAAAAATCCTAGTTCAGGCTCTCTGGAGAAGTCCTAGCAATATATAGTCACACACACAAAATATTATTATTATAGAAGCATTTTTCAAAGAAAAGGGGAAAAAAAGGAATTCTATTTTTTGCCTATTATTTTAAAAAATATTTTGTAATATTCTTAAAACAATTTTATACATGTATTCTATCAAGTGACACCAAAAACAAAAATATTGTTTTCCTATTTTCACGGTTCCCGGCGTAACGGATACCTTAAGGTGACTACGTTTGAGACCATGATTTTAAAAAAGCAAATAAATAATTTGTTTTGATATTTAGTGTTAGTTGGAATATAATTTTAAAGTTGTTGCAAAATAAAATTAATTGGATACAATTTTTTTGGCAAAAAATGAAGACAAAACGATATGTTTTTGAAACTTTTTCCTTGTATGACAAATGCTTCTGTAATAATAATATTTTGGTTATACATTGCAAGGACTTCTCTTTTGAGCCTGAACCAGGATTTTTGAAAAATTCACTTTTGAATTTTCAGAGTTACTACCAATTGAAATAATAACCGGTGTTTTTCGTTGAAATTTCACAACTCTGATGTATTAAAACATGCATAAACCAACTTCTAAATTATGTATTTCAAAAATTCTAGCTCGGGTTTTTGTGTGTCTTCAAAATATTATTAGAGACGCATTTATCATAAAAGGAAAAGGTTATGAAAATGTGTCTGTTTTTCTTCATTTTATATCAAAAATATTGGATTTAAATAATTTTTTAATTATAGAATATACTTACAGAATTGTTTTAAGAATATTATAAGAAAAATTTATTTAAATGCAATTTTTTGGCAAAAGAAAGGAAAACACATGTTTTCAAAACATACTCTCTTTATGAAAAAACGGTTCTACAATAATTATATTTTGCCTATATGTATCTAGGACTCCTGTTTCAGAGCCTGAACTAGGATTTATAAAATATGTAATTTAGAAGTGGATTTATTCTTATATTATAATACATCAGAGTAGATTGATTTTTAAAAAAAAAAAACTTGTTTTTATTTCAATTGATAGTAACTCTGAAAATAATGTGAATTTTTCAAAAATCCTAATTCAGGCTCTGTATAGATTTTAGCTATTATTTTCATAGAAGCATTTTCCATAAAAGGAGAATATTTTTTAAAATGCCTTTTTTGTTCATTTCTAGACAAAAAAGAAATTGCATTTTAATAATTTTTTTATTGTAATAATATTCTTAAAGCAGTTTTACATGACACTAAATACTTTTTTTTAAAAAAAAATAACAATAATCATTTATCCCCTTTTTCAAAAACATAATCCAGAACGCACAATCGAATACTTTAAAGCAGAAAATTATGTAAATATAATGTAACAATTTGTTCACACAAATCCCCCTAATCAATGTTTACAAACATTCATGACAAAAACACCAAAATTTATCGTCTGCAAAAACTAATTTAGCAGAGAGATTCCGTTCCCTCTACCTCCTACTTCTCTTTGACCCTGTCGAATTAGTGAGGAGTAACTATCGTGCACAACCCCCCGCGGCGACTGCGTGGGAGGGATGTTTATCAGATGGTTGGTACCCTTGATGACGAAGAGGGGGAAAAAGGGAAGATACTGGAACAAGATACTCGTTGGTTGCGGCGAAAGTGTGACGTCATGCACGGACGTGGAAAGAAGGTTACAACTCTATCGATTCAGAGTAAGAATTTACGCTATAGTAAATCGATGTAAGGGTTGTGTTTTGCTGGCTCCCTACTGCATGAAAGATGGGTTTCGTTTTCGTAAATGATTCCCGTAAATGGGTTGTGGTGCTTACGGGTTGAGTGGGTGGTTGAAAAGTTATTACTTTTTTCCCTCCCTTTGTGTTGAAAATTAGTACTTTTTTCTGAAGGATAAATATTTGCCTTCGGAGTCATTTTTCTTTTTCTGTTTACTTGTCAATTGCGGAGCGTAGCTACAAGGACATCATTTTATGAATTTATTAAAATATGACTATGCACACACAAAAAAAGAGACTTGAAAAAACTGTCTTTAATTAAATATGTACGTTTAAGCTATCTGTTTTAAATACATTTTTAATATTATGCGCTCGTATATCTTTGAACTCATGGATGTATAATTTATTTCTAGTTAGATATCAAGGCCATGCAGTAGCGCACACAGAACTTTTCCGTTCAGGGTCGAAAAATCCACCATTCTTGTACCATGCACCTTTGGATTTTATCGATTTTGGGGAACAAAAAACAGTAAAAAAACTAATTATTGAATAAATAATTAGTATTAATTGATAAAATTAATCATTAAAACAAATATTTAATTAAATTTTACGTATTATATACTTAAAATTATAATCAATTTGGAAAAAAATCAAGGTTTTTTTGGGTCCGACCCCTAGGACACCCCCCTTGCGTGCGCCACTGAGGCCACGCATCTATAAAACAATACTTTTTTACAATATTTGTTTTAAACAAGTACTTACCGTATAGTTTTACATTAATAAGAACCTTTTTTTTCTTCTTTTGTATCAATTTTACATTATTCTAACATTCGATTCAACTAAGATTTTTATGAATTAACAAAACAACTTGAAAACTATTTTTCTGAACAGAAAAAATATTAACTATAACTATGTTTTATCATGAACAAAATCGAAAGCATGACTATAAGTATATCTATTCGCTTGATTACAATTCACAATAACACGAGATCTACAGGCGACGCGGACCTCGGTAATTTTAAGTTACAATCAAGTGGTAAAGACGACACGGGAGTTGGCACCTCAATCTCCAAACATCCACACCACGCCAATGGAGTTCATCCGCTGAGAACGTTTGAAGCAGCATTGGCAGCTTTTAAATTAATAAATTCTTTCTCGTTTGTTTGTTTTTCGGAAGAGGCTTATTTTAAAAGAAAGTGAAATTCAAAAGAAATCCGCTTTTTTGGTCGGATATAATTCTGATGCATCATTTATTAGATGATGTTAATTGTGATGCTTTCTGCTAGATCTGTTGATATCAACAATGCAGACAAATAATGAATGGCCAGTTAAATACAGTAATAATCATATTATTATTTATTTTTTTTAATATAAAATGAACGTCATGCGTTTTACTTTTCAAAAACTTATAAATTTATTAAATACAGTTACTTGTACTCGCTTTATATTTTCTGATCAAATGCAAGCTAAGTGCATTTTTTGCACGTAAAATTGTTATTTTACATACTGAGCATAATATTTGCTTTACCACCACCACCCCCTTTTATGAATATGTAATTCCTACTTCCTTCCCCTCTACAGTTTTTGACAAAAAAAAACAACTATATATATAGAGAGAGAGAAATATTCTCCAAGTGATTGCGCTTGCTACGTTTTTAAAATTCTTATTTGTAATCGGAAAAAATTTATAAATAAATAAATAAAATTAAAGAAAAATTGAAAAATAACAGAAACAGTTCAAAGAAAAAAATATACAGAATCTGCCGTGATAACTTCTACTTTCAGCATTTTCAAGCTATTTTTTTTTATGAATTTGTTCAAAGATTTCACTTTTAACGTAAAAAAAAGAAGAGAAAAAAACATTTAAAAAAAATGCCACTTTTTTTTCTTACTCTTTCCGCAATAAATACATTAATAATACTTCACACGAAACCGAAAAAAAAAATATTCCGTACTACTAAAAATTAATAAAACGTTTCTTCGTCCCCTTTTAAATGCAAAAAAAAAAACACGCTTTTTAAAATTATTTTCTAAAAATAAACAAATACATCTAAATCCGGTAATGAGAACAATAAAAATAAACAGCCTACCTTTTTAAACACATATCCCACAAACGGCCATCTCTTATCCACAATGCGAGCACACTTATAAAACCCCGTCACGCTATAATTCCCCGGCAAGACAACACGCGAGCGAAATAAACACAGAGACGATCACACTTCACAAACGCCGATGAACTTCCGCGCACTCCGAAAACACCTGTCATTATACGTACACCGTTATCCAAGCAGCGGAACACATCCGTCCCATCAACCGCCGATGCCTCAACTGGAAGAACCGCCTTTCATGCCGAAAACATCTCAGCATCGCCAAGGGCGATGCCTCTCGCCAACTACACAACCCGGAGTGGAAAGTAGGGTTGCCGTAAGCATACTACTACGCTGGGAATGTCGGCAGATAAAAAAGAAAATTTTTGATTCGTGTGTTGTGGTGAGTGTGTGTATGTGTGAGGGGTGTCGTTTTGTTTCTTTTTGTGTTTGTTTTTTCATTAGTTGTGTTTTGTTTGGAGGGGAGAGGGGGGAGGATGTTGCAGAGGATGGAAGGGCAGAGGAAACACATTAGGGCACCAGAGCGAGGATTTTTTTCACGGCAGACTAGGTTTCCGTGGGATTTTGTTTGCGATGGAATGAAATAGTTGGTATTTTCTTTCTGTGATGATTTTGAGCAGTTGAGAAAAATATACATAAATGTAATGAAAGTGTTTGGGAAAAAAAATTGTCAGCTTATATTTTACTGTTATAATTTTTAAATGAAGATCCATTTTTTTTATTTCTTTAACGATTAATTGTTTAGAAGCATTATAAAATGATCTTTAAAAAAGAGGGTTAAAGCTTCACTTCTAAAAATATTTGGTACTCAGTCTGTTCAAACCAATAAAAGTGATTGAAGAAATATTTTTTTTTCTTTTACTTTAAGGATAGTGTTTTTTTTACATTATACATTTATACTTTATTTTATACATGTTAAATCCATTCAGAGACTCAAAAGTCTTCACCTGGCATGGTGTGGAAAGGGTCTCAGGTGTCGTTCTCGTCACTTGACAGCGATTCAGAAGTACAAGGTTCGTCCCGATTACCCCACGTAACTTTGAAATGTGATGTAAAAACACAATCAATCAATTCATAAGGCAGTTTTTTTTTACTTATATCGTAAAATTAACAATCTAATGTCTCTCGTCCGGTATAGCGGTTAGCGATGCTGACTGCTGGGCCGTAGAGAAGACAAGGATGTTTGTAAATGTATGGTGCCTTTGCGGCATGGGGGTACTCTAAATCAGTTTTCCCCAACCTTTTTATCGCCGCGGACCGGTCAAAGTTGGATAATTTAACCGCGGCCCGCTGTGGGGGAGGATGTTGATTGTTTATATTTTAGATTGTTTTGATTTAATAGTTTTGTTTTAATTTTTTCCATTTAAACGTGCCTTCAGAATAAAATGTAGCTACACCAAAAATGAACATAAAGTGATTTAACAAGAAATATAAAGTGATTTTCATAAAAGTAGCCCCCAAACACACCGCAGTAAATAAAATGGAAATAATTTAATGTTTCTTGTGTGGACCAGTAGTATTTGATTCACGGACCGGGGGTTGGAGACCACTGCTCTAAATAGCCGTCGAGTCGCGTCGCAAGTCCTCTCGTGAGATTGGTGGAAGGGGAAGGGAAGTGGGAGGTTCCTACCCCACCCCAGGGTGTTCTTCCTCTAAATAGGGATGGAACCGAGCTAAATCGAACTCACCTGTATGGTAAAATCACGGCCAACAACATGCGTACATCTAGAAGTCCAACCTATCTCTGGCAACCTTCCTTCCCTATTGGAAACACTTTCCTACAACAGCAATATAATGCTCAATGAATTATTTAAACGTTTTTAAGAATTATTAGTTATTGTGTTACATATATAAAGAAATGTTCCTTCTTACACAAAAATTCAAAATCATTTTTTCATTATTTCACATAAGTATATATATATATAATAAACGCTAAAAACGCTAACGTTTCTAATAAACGCTAAAAACATTTCATTTTTATCTTCGTACAAATTGTGGAAAACAGATGTTGTTTGTGTGTGTGTAATTTTTTAGTTTTTTGCTTTTAAAAACTACTCCAACTATTTCCGGCGTGTAAAAACTTTTTAAGCATTTTAAAATAATACCTTTGGGTACACATGACAAAAATATTTCACGAAATTCTGATACTGAAAGATAAAATGTAAAGACTATTTTTATAACAATGAATTTTACAGAATTTATACAGAGATTTAAGGATTTATAACATAATTCATTAATTTCACAGTACTCGCACGAAACTAATCAGAGAAGTTTTAGAAACCTCTTATTTTTAGGTTGTAATACTTATATTTTACACCGAATAATTAACTGCAAGAAAGTAAAATGATGCTTCCAGAATAATTCGAAAAACCCTTTAAAATGCGGGTTACGTTGAAGACCCTAACTTGAAACTCTTATTTATTATGTATTTAAACCGCGCCACATATTTTCAATTGAAATTTTTTAATGTTTATTTTACCTTTAAATTGGATTAAAAAAAATAACACTAGTGTTTAACATAAACGAATATCAAACAAACTCTTGTATATTTTATCAAAAATTGAACGAAAAGTAAAACACAGTTCCAGTTTCTACTTGACATGAATTTTAATAACAACTCAAAAACAGCAGAAATAAAACATAAAATCTTATCAATATGTAATATAAATGCAACCATAAAACCATTATCTTTATATAGTGCTAACAAAATTATAAAATAGTTATGCAAATTCCCCATTTCTGTTAAATTATCTGACACTTTTATATATTCTTAGCCTCAAATATTAAATATATAATTCCCAAACTAACACTTTCCGTTATTACGAACTAAGAAAAGATACACTAGGATACATAAAAGTAACACATTTAATAGTTAAGAAGCGTATTTCCACAAATTAGCATATCAAACTACTCTATTTAAACATCTATACCTTTTACAACGTGACCGTAAGTAAAGTACTTTAAATTCCTAATCCGTCTAATTTCAATCCACACCAAAGGCGCAAAAACATACAAAGCAGCTCACAATCAGGCCCATCAACCGGAAAATATTATTTGAT
>BMAV01005737.1:64609-87579 GCA_019973955.1 Trichonephila inaurata madagascariensis | reverse complement strand
AGTTGGGGGTCTCTCGCGACAATTAGTGAGCTGGCGTCAATCGGAGTTTAGTGTATTACTTGTGGTGCTTTGTTTTGCTCGTTCCTGTTTCGACCTTTGGTATATTAGTGAGATGGCCAACCACAAAGAGCAAAGATTGTGAGTGAAAATTTGTTTTTGTTGGAAAAAAACTGCAGCCGAGGCCGTTGGGATGCTTCGACAAACCTTTAATGGCGATTCTGTAGGAAAATCACAGGTCTACGAATGGTTTTCCCGTTCAAATCTGGCAACATGTGAACTGAAGACATGTCAAACCCGGGGTGTTCTTAGACAGAAAGAAATAGCGAAAACATTGTTGAAATCAATTGTGTAATTGATGAAGATCGTCGAAAGACCATTGACCAAATTTCTGAGGAAACGAACATGTCTTGCTGCACGTTCACGACAATGTTTCAGCCCGCACAGCTTTCATGTTTCGACAGTTTTTTACAAACAACTACATGATGTTTGAGCCTTATCCACTCTACTCGCCTAATTTAGTTTCGTCAGACATTTTTTAAAATTTTGTTTCGACGGATAAAGAGAAGTCTGAAAGGAAAGTGATTCTGCAATGTGGATGAAGTCAAAGAAACACCCTAACGGCTTTGAATAGTATCCTGTCCCAAGAGTTCCAAAACAGTTTTGAGCTGTGAAAAAAGTTGCGACGGGCTCATCGCGATTTCAACTAATTATCCTCTAGGGTTTCTTTGGGGTCAGAATGGCAATTCTTTCCAACCAACTCGAGAAGAGATATTCAAATTAGGAATCTTATAAATAGTAGAAGTTTAGCGTACGCGAGGTGGCTATGAGAAGTGAATATACGAGGTCTGTGTTTTGCCAGTGCTTAAGTTAAAGTTGGAGGAAATCCAGAGTTCAAGAGTTAAGCTATCCGTACCTGGGCGATTAAGTTAAGGGTGTATACCATTCCACAAGGATGAAAGCTACGTCAGTTAGAATCAAGTGAATTGCTGTTTACCCAAGATATAGCGGTAAGAATGTTAAATTAAGTTATTAAGAACTGTGCAGTTACCGAAGTTAGAAATAGCTGGTAGAGTTAGATATAGTGGTCGGTTACGCGATTATTTGGTAATGCGAATAATGTGTCTCTTTCACTCCAGA
The DNA here is from genome assembly GCA_019973955.1 of Trichonephila inaurata madagascariensis. Taxonomy (NCBI): domain Eukaryota; kingdom Metazoa; phylum Arthropoda; class Arachnida; order Araneae; family Nephilidae; genus Trichonephila; species Trichonephila inaurata. The sequence continues at coordinate 86,442 of BMAV01005737.1, read as the reverse complement.
TTCACTGGAATTTAATATTATTATTTTTGTATATTGTTTAAGTTAAGATCTTAATAAAGAGATATTAAGATAAATGATATGGCTGCTTCTTCGTTTTTTCCCACAGATCTAGGTCGCGAGGATAATGTAGAAGTAGGGCATCCACGATCGGGTGCTTTACAAAGTGTTGGGACAAGTGCATCAATGCACTTGGATAATTCTTTGAAGGGGACTGCTGTAGAGTTCAATAAAAATTCAAAATGAAAAAAAAAGAAAAGAAATTCGGTTATTTTTGCTTCCCGCCTCGTACAAATTTTTCCAAGCAACTAATGATAATGAGAAATGAAAAAGTAATAAATGGCCATTTGGCTCTTTTTACGTTTCTTGTAACAAAGAACCAACAATCCCGTAAATCAGAGGTGTCAAACTCACGGCCCGCAACAAACATTTTTGCAGCCCGAGAACTATATCGGCACACAATAATAGATAATCTTTGGGGAAAGCAACTGAAAACAACTGTTTTAACGCACTTCCTGACGTGCAACATATACAAATCTAGTTGATACTGCATCGTATCAAGAATATGCAGAAAAAAATTTCAAATGTTAGGACTGAATTTGAAATAAGATTTACAGATCTTAATTCTTTAGAACAGTGCTCCGCAACCCTTTTATCGCTGCGGACCGGTCAACGTTTGATAATTTTACAACGGCCCGCTGAGGGTGGGACACGTTGATCGTTTATATTTTAGATTGTTTTGATTTAACAATTTTAATTTAGTTGCATTTATATATAAATATACCTTCAGAATAAAATATAGTTCCACCCAAAATGAATAAAAGTGATTTAACGGGAAATATAAAGTGATTTCCGTGGAAAGTGCGCAAATCTGAGAGAAATGCATAACTTTAAATAAAATGACAATAGATTAATGTTCTTTAGGTGGCCCGGCACCATTTGATCCACGGACCGGTACCGGTCCGTGGACCGGGGATTGCGGATCACTGCTTTAGAAGACAAATTCTTTTTGTTTTCATCGATTTTCTCAATAAATATAGACTCAGCATCCTGCCATATACAAATGGAGGTGATCGAGATTCAGTGTGACTCAAATTTGAAAACAAAATTAATTGAAGTAGGTGTGCTCGAATTTTACAAATATTTACCAGCCACGTTTGAAAATACTCGGAAATTCGCATATGAAATTATTTCTTTGTTTGTAAGTACTTAAGGTATACGACTACGTTCGGAACCGTGATTTTAAAAAAGCGCATAAATGGATAATTTTGCTGATATTTAGTATCACTTAGATTAGAATATATGTATAAAATTGTTTTATAAATATTTTGACAAAAATAAAATTTAAATACAACATTTTGGCAAAAAATTAACTTAGAATAACCTTTTTCAAAACGTTCTCCTTTTATGAAAAATGCTTCTATAATAATAATAATATTTCGCTTAGATAAAGAAAAGACTTTTCCAGAGAGTCTCAACTAAGATTTTTGAAAAATTCAGATTATTTTCAGAGTTACAACCATTTGAAATAATTATCGGCGTATTTTCTTAAAATTTCTCCCATCTGTTGTCGTAAAACATGGATATACCCACTTCTAAGTTATATATTTCAAACTTACTAGTTGAGCCTCTGTACAGAGGTCTGAGCTATACATAGACATAATATTATTATAATAGAAACAATTTTCACAAAAGGAGAATATTTTGAAAATGGGTCATTCTATGTTCATTTTTTGTCAAAATATTGTACTTAAATAATTTTTTATTGTAATAATATTCCTAAAATAAGTTTATATACATTTTCTAATCTAAGTGACACTAAATATCTTAAATATTATCCGTTTAAACGCTTTTTTATAACCATGGTTCCGAACGTAGTCGGATACCTTAACAGTGCGAGCATGTATTTCCAATTATGAAAGAAAATAATTCTCCTGTTAGAAATAGTATTAATGATGCTCACCTTGGGTCAACTTTGAAAGTAATCTCTGTGAAAAAAATTTCTCCTGAAATAAGAAAAATAGTAGCAGAGAAGAGATGTCAAATGTCAGGACGCAAACATTAAATTTGTGTTGCTCTTTTATATATGATTTTTTCATGCATTATTTGAAATAAACTGCATTTCTACAAATATTGATTTTTTTTTGCGGCTCCCCTTAAGTTAAACCTTGTTTGTTTGACCTAGGTTAGGACTTGAATTTGACACCCTTGCCGTAAATAATGCGACAATTTTTAAAACTTTGTAACTACCTAAGTACATGTAAAGCTGTCATTCAATGCAGTATCATAATGTTCTTTTAATGTTGTTGTGTGGTTACTGATGTCACCTGATCGGCAAAGGCCAGATCGAGGCCCATGAAATTCATCATGGTAAAGGGCTAAGTGACGCCTGTCGTTAGCCGTAGCTTTGAGCACGATACAGGTGACAGTACGATTTGGCTCGGTTTTTTTTTATCTCAATGTTATATATGCAGTAAAAATTTCTTTTCAAAGTAAAGGTATGTATTAAAAAGTTAATATAAATCATATTCTTGAATCAATACTAAATAAATTTAAATTCACCTTTAAATACAAATCCATTAGTTATCTCTTGTTTTAAATTTTTTATAAAAAGTTAAACAGTTTTAAAAATGCAAATGCTTTAAAATGAAAGTAAACGCATTCTATGAAACAAAAGTACAGATTCTAAATAACGAAATATACAAATGACATTTTTTTTAAAGGTAAGTACAACGCATTACAAAAAAATATTACCTTTTTAATTCAAAGTTATATCTGTACACAATTAATTAAAATGTGCATTATTCTCCTCAAAGGAATTAGAAGTGAAAAAACACAACTCCTGTTTCAAAGGTTAAAAAAAAAAGGAAAATAATTCTCAAACACTTTTTTTTTCACTGGAATAACTTATCTCACAATTACGAATTACACACATGAATAGATAAGCTAATAACGCGAGTTGCTGCATTAAAAATTATTTTAAACAACGAACCGTAATAGAAAAACTAGATAAGCCGTCTTCTCAGTTCTATTTTAACTGCGCATACTTTTTCAGTTGGCTACTACTATACACGAGAAAAGAACAACGATAAAATTACGGAAGAGAGTTAATTTGTTACGCTAGAACGCATTTCAATTACAATTATCTGTACCTAAGGGTATTGTTTATCTTTATCAAAAAAGTAAATTAGAGAACAAGAGATCATTTCAGTTAGCCTAAATTAAAAAAAGGACAAAATTGATCGATCTCTGCTTGCAGTTGCTCATTTCCATTTAATCCATTATAACGTAGGCAAACTCACTTTTTTTCGGAAGAATCTAGGCAGCAGCATCAGTCTTTTTGTGCAAACTCATTTGTTCTTAGGCAGGCATCAGTAGAATTTAAATTGGATTTTTCGATGTATAAAATGCATAAAAATACTAGAATAGGAGTACACAGACATACCTATGGAGATAGTAAATTTTCTTATGCTTCACATAAAAAGTTTATGCATTAAAATTTTCTGAAAATCAATACATCCTTTTAAGTTTAAGTAAACCAAGTTTTTATAGACTTGGAATTTAATACATTAGATTAAGTAGAAGACTATGTAATTTGTGTTTATCATTTTGAATGGGACATACAATATTAATTTAGATCTTTTTAACTTGAGTCACTAAGTCCATTCTATGCCAAGAGGTAAAAAAAAGGGCATTTGCATTTTAATGATAGAATTTTACTCTTTTATTAGAAGTTATTTCGGTACTTAGGAATTATACTGTGGACAAGTTTCATCAAATCAAAAGATGTCGCCAAACACCGCGATATACAGCCAATAGAGAAAACTGTTCCGATAACGATGGCAGCTCTTTGTGACATTTTTTTTTTTTTTTTTTTTTGAATTGGCAATAACTTTCCGTTTGGCGAAATTGGCCGAAGGTGTGATATGTAAGTGTACATTATTTCTTACGTTATGTAGCTGCGAAGCATAAGATTAGACCTAACACCGTATTTTTAAGCCAATTCATTACCGTAAAGAATTTCCTTGAATAGACTAGATTGCTTAGGTATATTTTAAAAAAATGTGCAGTTAAAAGAAGATAGATCAGCTTATAAGGTATCCGACTACGTTCGGAACCGTGATTTTAAAAAGACACATAAATGGATAATTTTCATGATATTTAGTGTCACTTACATTAGAATACATGTATAAAATTGTTTTAAGGACACACACACACATTTTGTCAAAAGAAAATATTTAAATACAATATTTCGGCTAAAAATTAACTTAGAATAATCTTTTTTCAAAATGTTCTCTTTTTTGTGAAAAATGCTTCTCTTACAATAATTTTTTGCCTATATATAGCTCAGACCTCTGTACGGAGGCTCAACTATGATTTTTAAAAAATTCACATTATTTTCAGAGTTACAACCATTTGAAATAATTGTTGGCGTTTTTTTTTTCTGAAAATTTCTCCCCTCTGTTGTCGTAAAACATGGATAAACCCACTTCTAAGTTATATATCTCAAAAATTCTAGTTGAGCCTCTGTACAGAGGTCTGAGCTATAGACAGGCAAAATATTATTATATAATGTGGAATAAATTCAAAAGGAAATCTAAGTATAATATGTTTGATAATATAGTAATGCTTATTTAATGGGGCAGGGTGCTTAGAAAGCTGTAACCTGTCAGAGTGGCTTCTAAACGTATCAATGTGTTATGAATCTCCTAAGGAGTTCTCATTGTAAACAACAGATAGCGTCTAAATGTTTATGTATGTATAAAATACTAGGGCCAGTTTATCACTTGACCATAGTCCATTTATGTCTTTATATGAATGGGAAACATTTATTAATCAACAGTATTTTGAAAAGCGTATGTACGAAAATTTAGATTTCGGTAAGATCTTCGTTGGTTATTAATTCACTGAAGTTTTCTCGTTTTCTAATTTTGTCACTTGTAGACGAATGAGTCTTTAACCAAGAAGAGTTATATCTAAGGCAGTCGTTCAATTCTCCTCAAAAAATAATATGTAGATCATGAATCATTATTTTCAGGATTTATTTTAAAAACGAAACAATTTATTTTTAAAGCTTTGTGGTTATGGTCTGTAAAATATTACAGCAAGAGCAATTTTAAATGATTATGATAATTAATCAATTAGTATTAAAATTAATGCATGAAGGCATTTTATTAGAAATATTTTATCATTACTTTTCATTCATTATTTCTCTTTTAGTATTTAGTAATGTGCATTAATATAAATAGTTACATTAATTGATTATATCAATTATTACTTCAGTTATTTTTGCATTTAATAATATACACTAAATATTAATAGCATGTTCACAAATATTATAGTATAATACATTTATATTTAAATATATTGTTAACACTCTCTCTCATATATATATATACAAATCACAAATTAGCTTAACTCAGTGGCGCAATAGCCTATGGGGGCCAAGGCCTACTGTGCGAAACGCAGTATAAACGACCTTAGGCCCTGAGGTGCATGAGCAAGATGTTCTGGGCAGGTGGTCAGTCTGACGCAAAACTCCCAGTCATATTTTGACATAAAACTCCCAGGTACTCATATATCGACCCACTGAAAGGATGAAAGGATGAGTCAACCTTTCCCAGCCCGGGGTTTGAATCTCGGACCTGTAGTGTGGAAGCGCGATGCACTATCCACTCAGCCACTGTGCTTCATTATACACAAATTATTCACAAATAATTGCTAACATTTTTGTAATTTATTACTCAGAGGTACAGACAATATATTCAACATTTTGAATCTACTTACGGAAAGGGAAAAAAAAACATTTGTAATGTTCGTATACATATAATTCGGTAATTCTTGGCTAAGGTATCAGACATCTATTCCATGGGCATTGTTCCAAGTTTTCCAAAAAATTAAGAAGAAATTTCTAAGGCAACGAGGAACTTTAAAAACTGAGACGTACATAGAATCCTTCTCGAAATTCTTCTTTTGATACGTCACTATTGAGTGTACTTTTTATAACGAGCTTTTATTAACTTCACCTGTATGTAACGGAATCTTTGAACTCGATTTTTACGCAATTTAAAAGGTCAGATTAATTCGAAATTTTGCACACTTGTCAAGGACCGATGACAATACAATAATTTAATAATTGTGTTTCGTTGTCCTAATCAGGATCATCAGAATTAACGATTTCCCAATTCCAGATTTGGCGACTAAAAGACTAGGTTACACCCCTAAAGAAAAAAACGCTCGTGGTTAATGTAAATGCAACAAATAAAAAAGTATTCTTTTTTTGATAAAGGAAAGGATGCATTGAATGATTCTACATTTTGCAAACCAGGCAGTATCAAAGCACTGATAGGATGCCCATGGGTATTCCAGATGCTAAAAAAAAACGCTTTTAAGATTAATTCATCAATGAATAAATTATAGCTTAAAAAATTAAAAAAAACACGCTTTTATTGTAAATCGAGCTAAAAAATAAATTATAGTTTAAAAACACTAAAAAAAACACGTTCTTATAGTTAATCGAACTAAAAAACAAAACAAAAAACTTTCTTAATATAAGAATAATATGATTAACGAGAAAATTAATGTCTTTGTGGGAAAAGCGCGTGTGGGGTATTTTGTACTATATTTTTACAATAACTCTGCATTTCGAAATAAAACTAGTAAGAAATTATAACAATTGATATATCGAGCACCCCACGCTTTTACCACAATGACATTAATTTTCTCGTTAATCATTTTATCCTTATATTAAGAATTATTTTTTTTCTTCTTTTTATTTCGATTAACTATAAAAGCGTGTTTTTTATAGTTTTCTTAAACAATATATAGTTAATTTCAAACTAAACTTTACGAATTGTATGTAGCATGTCTTTAACGAATTACTCTAAAATTAATACGGTTATGTGTGTTTTTATCCTGTTTCTTAGTCTCCTGGGCTGAATGTCGGGGGTGTTCTTAAGGTATCCGACTACGTTCGGAACCGTGATTTTGCAAAAGCGTATAAATGGATAATATTTAGTGTCACTTAGATTAGAAAATGTATACACTTAGATTAGAAAATGTATATAACATTGTTTTAAGAATAGTATTACAATAAAAAATTATTTTACAATATTTTGACAAAAGATGAACATAGAATGACTCATTTTCAAAATATTCTCCTTTTGTGAAAAATGCTTCTATTATAATAATATTTTGCCTGTATATAGCTCAGACCTCTGTACAGAGGATCGACTAGAATTTTTGAAATATATAACTTATAAGTGGGTTTATCCATGTTTCACGACAACAAAGGGGAGAAATTTTAAGAAAAAAACGCCGATAATTATTTCAAATGGTTGTAACTCTGAAAATAATGCGAATTTTTCAAAAATCATAGTTGAGCCTCTGTACAGAGGTCTGAGCTATATATAGGCAAAATATTATTATAATAGAAGCATTTTTCACAAAAAGGAGAACATTTTGAAAAACAGTTATTCTAAGTTAATTTTTAACTGAAATATTGTATTTAAATAATTTTTTTTCTCAAAATGTGTGTGTGTGTCCTTAAAATAATTTTATACATGTATTATAATGTAAGTGACACTAAATATCATGAAAATTATCCATTTATGCGCCTTTTTAAAATCACGGTTCCGAACGTAGTCGGATACCTTAAAGAATTTCTTTCAAGAGTTAATCTAAACATGAAGAGATGCACTTGGAAATTCTTTCCATTTCAAATAAGAATTGAAGCAAATGCCAATATGATTAGGAGAAAAAAAAATTCTGTTCCAATAAGGAACATGAAACTAAAAACCCTGTGACGCAAAATACTTTGTTCAGTTTTGGTTATCTGATCTTCAGCGCTTGTGTCCTTATTTTGCAGTGACAGTCGACGGGATGGCGCCAGATATCTAACTGTTAATCCAGCGGTTAAAAACTGCTACTGACAAGAGGAGGATTTGATCGATGAGGAAACACAAACATTAACGACCCAAGAGTGTCTAAGAGCCCGATAACGAGTTTGAATTCGTGGGGTAGAGGATCTCGAATGCTATTTGATGCAGAAAACTATTTGCTTCCATAAATGATATTCATATTTAAAAAGTGTATTCGCCTGATTCTTTTTGAGATACTCAAATCAATTCCCAGCCATGTCATCACTAGCTAACTTTTGTCAATATTGTCTGAGGAGAGCACAAAGAATGATATACGATTGTTCATTTATTCCGTTTCTTAAGATACTTTCTACATTCTTTAAATATAGTAGAAAGTGTAGCTTTTGAATAACGCTGAAAGGAAACTTTTTGTACTTTACTTATACCCATTAGTGTTACTTAGTTATTTAAGTGCTATATTTTTTGTTGTCTTGAAAACATTAGTTGGACAGTTTTTGTGTATATATTTTGTAAACACTAGTTTTTAGTTTTTGAATTGTTGTCATCTTTTTGTTTATTGTATTTTTTTTCCCTTCTTTGTGAACAAAAATCGCATTTCTGCTTTTAAATTCCTTCTTTGCAACTTTTAGCAAATATGGGAAAAGCTTTAATATGTAATAAGCTTAAATCATTTACTTTAATCAGCGTTTCTCAAACTGTGGGGTGCGCCTCCTTTGGGAAGCGTGATAACTCTACGAGGGGGGGGGGGGCGAGCCTATTGAAAAGTCGAAAACAAAAGATTATTTTAAAAAAAATATTAATTTACTGAAATTAAACAAACCAAATACATTCTGTCATAATAAAAAATAAAATAAACATTTACACTGATATAATACACTTATAAAAGTATCAGTACTGCACAATGCATTTCATAATTAATTTAACAATACTAAGTTAAGAACAAGTTTATAAATTACTAGTGACCGGATGAGCTTGATATATGTAAAATTATATACAAAAATTAACACTTATCTTGATAATTTGTACGGTAATTAATTCCTTAACTGCCGATAAAAATTTACGCGATTCGCTCCCCAGTGCCGTCGTTTTCCACGTAGACGCGCGTATGTGATGTATTGGGAAGGAAGGGGGGAGGGATAGAAAAGGAATAAATACGCAAATCCACCGAAATAAGTAAATTCTTCGCAAACACTGTCACCTTTTATTGCATTCCAAAGCCTTCGGAATAATTATATGCATATCAGTGAACAGAAAAGATTATATTTCGGAAAGACGTATATATACGTCCGAGGAGATTAGCACTTTGGCTGAGCGAAACGCTAATGTATGCCGGTTTTACTTAAGAGGTTAAAGTCATATTGTAGTTTTAGGGTCAAAGTACAGTATTATTTAATTCAATACATTGTTATTGTATGGAGGGGGCCGCAATGAAAATTATGATTGAATATTGGATCGCGAATATTTAAAGTTTGAGAAGCACTGACTTAAATGCTTAAAGAAAGCCCTTTACAATTTAGACTCTCACAAAGATTAGATTCTGCAGTGAATCGCTGTCTACATATAGTTTAAATATCATTCGGGAAAAAATGGCTTCTGATCAAGGAAACAGCTATATCACGTTTGAAGAATCGGGAAAATCATTACCTGCGTTGAAAAGGTCAAAGAAATAAAGCACATGGCCAAAAACATTTCAGTGCTAATCGTGTTTATTCGGATACTTTTTGTTTGATAAATATGTAAGATATCGCATTTAGTAGTTTTCCTCTGGAAGAATTCCAAATCCAAAATTTTTCATTAAATCTAATGCTAATGAACTCAAGATTTATGTTCCAATTTAGGTAAAACTTCTCTACTTATTAGGGTTTTTTTAATATTTCAAAATCACGTGAGATATTAATTTTTAAAATATGTACTCCCTATTTTCTTCAGAAACAGGGACAAACTCTGACGTACAAAGATATCATTTTTGTTTGCTACCTTGCCAACCGATTGAAATGTTTAGTAACTAAGATTTTTCTATTTAATCTCTAAGCATGTTCGGGTGTTATAATTTTATACATTAAGTTAAGTATTTAACTTATTTATTACTAAGCGGAAGAAGCTGTTAAGAAGATAAAAGTTATACAACATATTTTATGAAAAAAAAATAAATAAATAAAACTCAGTTATAGTAGCAAGCATGAATTTTTCAATTCCTACAATTAGCTCACAATCTCTCTCTGTATATTTATTTATTCATCTTGGTGGAATTTTCAATCGTTAATTAAATACATTTTAAAGCGCACAATTGAGCTGAAATTTTATATACATGATTATTTTGGATTACAATTCAGTCATTTAATTATAATTAATAAAAATTAATTGATTAAAGCTAATTATTCAAAGAATTACAAATACAGCCACGTTGGCGACTTAGCGACCATTTTGGCAACTTGTGTCAAACTTTGAAAAGGTTTTTTTTCTCACGTTTTAAAGCATTCAGTTGAACTGAAATTTTATATACACGATTGTTTTGGATGACAATACAATACTTTAATGATAGTCAATAAAAATTAATCACCACTTAATGTTGTGATTATGTCTTATGTATATACATATTTATATTAATTGTAACTATTTATAATAAAAAGTAGCTAAAATAAAATTTTTCTTTGTTGATCTAAGTAGGAATTGACTTGACTTTTTTTTTATATATTACTTTATAGCTAACTATATTGCGCAGGAAAAAAGTAAAAAAATATCAATAGCTAATGAGAGAGTTTGCAACAAATCGTTTATATTATATATCCGTGAGGATTTGGAAGATTTTTTTTATCAAAAACCAGAGTTTTTTTAGAAATGTATAAACTGTATCCCATAATACCCGAGTCTCATCTATGTCTAAAAATATTTCACATGATAAATTTTAAAATTATTTCCTCCTCCCCCTTCAAAAAAATAATAATTTGAAACTTTATTACTTCTTTTGTTGAAAGAGAAAAAAAATTGCATACGTAATGGAAAATTCAAATAAATTATTTATAAATAAGAAGAATCTCTAAGCATTTTTTATTTCGTTATTAATACAATGTTTTTAAGAGTTTTATTATTTGGGCTGTTTCACATGTACAACTTATCGCAACCTTAAGAAACAACTCAACATTTAAGGTTTAACTTCATAAATGTCTCTCTCAAATTATCAGTAAAAACGTTAAGCTTTACTTATCTTCCATTGTCAGCAGTTTCGTAATCTATTTCTTTATATTTTAAAAGAATTGGATTTCTAGAGAATAATTGACCAAATAAAATGGGAAATAAGATAGCATACTATAAATCATTGTTTCTTTCATATCTTGGATTAATAAATATTTCGAGTTAATCCGCTTATCTGTTTTATTTCAGATAAATGGATGGGTGTATTTCGGGGGTATACTATTTTCTCTCCCTCTCTCTGTCATTTTTTTTTTTTGTTAGTATCCTTTTTCTTCGTTTAATGTTTAAAGAATCGAATTGAGAAGCAAATTTATCTTGGATTATTTTTGAATACAAAATCTCAATTAATTAAAAAAAATTATAGTAAAGTAAATTTAAATTTTACTTTTAAATTTAACTCAATTTATTATTATAAAAGAGAAAACACTGTAATAGAGTGTATATAATAAAATTTTGTATAAAAATAGCATTTAGCATTAAAGCATTTAGCGTAAAGCAATAATTTATTACATATTTTCTCTTTATAATTCACTTATTTATCAAAGTGAGTTCAAATCTCAGAATTATCATCTAATTGTTTCCTATAATAATATGAACATTTGATTCAATACTGAAATAAACAACTGTGTCAGTAATTTTAAAGAAAGGGGAGACCCCCTTAAAAGTAAAATAAAACTATTTCGGAATTCGGATTTTTTTTTTTTTTTTTTTTTTTGCCTAGAATTTTATCTGTTATTTGATAAAATTATTTACTTTTGTGCGAGTAGTTATATTTCTTTTTTGAATGTATCTCTACAGCAAAATTTGGCGAACTGCGGCTCTTGCATACACTGTTGCTGCTCGTCAGATTGCGGACTATACACATTATTAAAAAGTAATAAAGTATATCAGCTTTTTTCAAACTGTGAAGAGCATCCTCCTAGGAGGACGTGATAACTCTACGAGGCGGGAGCGAGCATATTGAAAAGTCGAAAACAAGATATTAATTAAAAAAGTTATCAATTTACTGAAAGTAAACTAACAATAAATACATTCTGAAATAATAAAAATTAAAATACACATTTACACTGATATAATACATTTGTAAATGAATTAGTTCTGCAAAGTGTATTTTACAATTGATTTAACAGTACTAAGTTAAGAACAAGATTAATAATTACCAGTGTGGCTCCATAGGTTTGTCATACACACAAAAATTAACATTTATCTTGATAATTTGTACGGTTTATAGTTAATCCCTTTACTGCCGATTAACGCGATCCGCTCCCCAATTCCATCATTTTCCACGTAGGCACGTGTGTGTGATGTAATGGGGGGGGGGGGGGAAAAGGTACACATATTTATAAATCTTTCACAAACACTGTCAAAGTTCTTTTACTGTATTCCAAAGCCTTCGGAATTATTTTATGGATAGCAGTGTACAGAAAAGATCGTACTTCGGAGAGACGTATATATACGTCCAGGGCAATTAATGCTTTGACTGGGCTATACGTTTATCTACGCCAATGATACTAAGAGGTTAAAGTCATCTTCCAAGTATAGTATCATTGATTTCAGTACATTGTTATTGTATGAAGGGGGGCGCAATGAAAACTATAACTGAATATTGAGTCGCAAACTTAGAAAGTTTGAGAAACACTGAAGTATACTAAAAATTGTAGTTTCCCTTCCTCTTTTTCCTTTATTATTATTTATTTTAAAAAATTACATGTATTTTATATTATTTTATATTACTCTTATATTATTTTATTATTATTTTTATTTTTACACGCATATACATTTAAACATTTAACTAACTTAAGACAGTTGCTGTTGTATTAATTTGTTTTTAATTAATAAAGTTGATTGATAATCAGAGAAAAAATATTATAATTTTTTCTAAAGAAGTAAAACTCCAATTTATTGGCAAACATACCACCGTAGGAAGACATTCCTCAAAGTGTTTTCCGACAACGCTTATTTATTCCCATACGTGAGTTCGAAAGCTCTCATGATACATTTAAATTGCCAACAGAGGTGACAGAAACAAAATTCTGTATTTTCTGACATGCTAAAGATTAATCAAAAGGGTGTTAAAATGACGTATATACAAACTAACCAACTTTGACAACGGTTTTTCTTGCGAGGTCTTACAGAAAAAAAGATACCTTCGATAGTTCTTAATTTTTGAAGGGTTGGAAAATGAAACCCTGCGTAATTCTAATATTGTAATACAGAAACGAATTATTTTTCTTTTTGATACATTCTTCAATACAGTCAAATATCAGATGGGAATAATGCAGTAATTTTGTGTCGTGTAGCAACTCACGAAGTACAAATTATTTAGTAAGTTAGTTTGATAATTTTAAATGTTTATTTGATTCGAGTAATGTGCCTTAAGGTATCCAACTACGTTCGGAACCGTGATTTTGCAAAAATGTATAAATGGATAATATTTATGATATTTAGTGTCACATAGATTAGAAAATGTATATAAAATTGTTTTAAGAGTAGTATTACAATAAAAAATTATTTAAGTACAAAAAAAATAATTTGACAAAAAATGAACATAGAAGGACAAATTTTGTGAAAAATGTTTCTATTATAATAATATTTTGCCTGTCTATAGCTCAGACCTCTGTACAGAGGCTCAACTAGAATTTTTGAAATATATAACTTAGAAGTGGGTTTATCTATGTTTTACGACAACAGAGGGGAGAAATTTTAAGAAAAAAACGCCGATAATTATTTCAGTGGGTTGTAACTCTGAAAATAATGTGAATTTTTCAAAACTCATAGTTGAGGTTCTGTACAGTCTGAGCCATATACAGGCAAAATATTATATAATAGAAACATTTTTCGCAAAAGGAGAACATTTTGAAAAAAAGGTTATTCTAAGTTAATTTTTTACCGAAATCTTGTATTTAAATAAATTTTTTTTTTGTCACAATGTCCTTACAACAATTTTATACATGTATTCTAATCTAAGTGACACTAAATATCGTGAAAACTATCCATTTATGCGCTTTTTTAAAATCACGATTCCAAACGTAGTTGGATACCTTAAGTTGCTGAAACACATACTCCTTCGAAATAAGACCCTTGGGCAACAGCACATTTTTACCATCGCTTGTAAAGTTCATCGAAACAATTCTGTAATCCATTTTTAGCAATGTTCCTAAATTCAGCCTGAGATACACTTATAACTTCATCTGCAGATTGAAATCGACGACCCTGTAAGTGATGTATGCCAGTTCAAGAAATATTCGGAAGTTTCAGGGGGCAAAATCAAGGGACTAAGAAGGATGTAAAAAATCAAAAGTTTTCAACCCCCCCCCCCGTTGTTGTTTGAAGCCTGTTCTTACTACCACCGCAGAAAACTTTTCAATGTTTTCAGAGTTACAGGAAGTCTCTGGACGTCCAGAGCGTTCGTCGTCTTTGACATTTTCCTTGCCTTCTCTGAAACGTCTTTCATTCAAAACCTTGCATTCGTGATAATGTATCACTGCCTTAAACATGCTTCAGCATTTCGTAAGTATCCGTAGCACTCTTTTCCTAGCCAACACAAAATTTGATATTATTCTTTGCTCGACAAACGCAGTTTCTTTCAATCGCTGGCTACTAAATGCATCCACCTACAAAGTACGATGCCGTGGTAAGCCACCGACCACATGATTTGGGACAAACGTTTTTAGAAAAGGGGAAGAATGCTGTGACACACAGAAATGTCATCGTAGTCACTCTATTGCAAAAAATTTTCACGTTACAGCAGTGCTTCTCAAACTTTCAATACTCAATACTTCAATATTCAATCCTAATTTTCATCGCGCCGCCCCCCTTCATACAAAAACAATGTATTGAATTCAATAATACTATACTTTGACGCTAAGGCTGAAGTAAGACTTTAACCTCTTAAGTGTCACCGGCGTATAAGAATGTCTCGCTTAGCCAGAACGTTAATTGTCTTGGACGTATATATACGTCTTTCTGAAGTACGATCTTTTCTGTGCACTGCTATCCATAAAATTATTCCGAAGGCTTTGGAATGCAATAAAAGGGATTTGACAGTGTTTGCGAAGGATTTACTTAGTTCAGAGGATTTACTTAATTTTATTCTTTTTCTCTCCCCTCCCCCAATACATCACATACACGTGCCTACGTAAGCGGAAGCATTGGGGAGCGGATTGCGTACAATTTAATCATCAGTTAAGATATTAACTATAAACAGAACAAAAATTATTAAGATAATAATATTTGTTCTGTGTTAGCATTTGTATCCAAATTTATGTTTGAAAAGCCCATAGGGTCAATGGTAATTATTAAACTTGTTCTTAACCTAGTATTGTTAAAATAATTATAAAATACATCATGCAGTACTGATACATTTATAAGTGTATTGTATCAGTGTAAATGTGTATTTTATTTTTTTATTATGTCAGAATGTTTTTGTTCTTTTTTTTTTCAGTGAATTAATATTTTTTATAAAAAAATAATCTTTTGTTTTCGACTTCTCAATATGCTCGCGCCCCCCTCGTAGAGTTATCACGCCCCCGTAGGGAGGCGCGCCCCACAGTTTGAGAAACGCTGCGTTACAGGTTCAGTCCGGGAACTTTTCAATCCTAACTCGTATAATGTTAATACTTTGTTATCTTTTATCCATTAAATCAGCTGAAGCATAAAATTAGGACATGTATTTTATATCACTTTATGCATAAATATACAAAACATATCACAGTAAGTTTCAATGTAAACCACGCTTGGCTTTCTTTTTTCACTATGTTCATAAACTATTGATGCGTTCTAAAGCTCTTAACTATACGTTATTTTTCAAACAGTTTTTAAAAAGCATGATACATTTTCATGAAAATACAGTCTTTTCTTAAAAACAAACAAACATTCCTACATTAATGAATTCAACCCAGACTGCAAGCAAAAACTAAAATCGTATATAATCTACACTTGTTGAGTCTTGGAAAGGTCTAAAGAGATTAAATCTTGCCCGGAAGTACACATTATTAGCAGACACCTATAACGAACAAGACATAAAACATTAATTTTAACTAAACTCGAGTCATCATCATTCTTTATATCAACCACCTCGTTGTGACACTTCTGGTTGTTCTGCCGGATTTACAACAAAGTCCCGTGGGCCAGATACACAAACAACGAATGGACTTACGGAAGCACAAATGACAAAATTCATCCATTTCCACGTCTGAAAAGGACGATTTTATTTCCTTCCCAAAACATAGATTAGCTGGTCGTATTTCTCGGAACATTTATTTTCGAACCTTAGGGCTTCTACCATTCTTCAACCCATTCAATGCAATCCGACAACTCCATTGTGCTTCGGTCGTCAAAGACATAAATTCCACCGGTGACGTCACGGTACCACGTGATGCGAGTGACAGGTCGAAATGGAAATAATTCTCGAGTGGAGGAAAATGCTAAATTGTTTTTTTTTTCTCTTCTCTCTTTTCTTCAAAAAACATTAAAGTAAAATGTTCGAAAGTGAGTACATTTTTTTTTTTCTTTTTCTTTTGACAAAGAAAGAGACATTTGACAGCTGATAGAAGAATGGGTTTTTTAGACGAGCAATAAATTATGTTTGGGATTTATACATTCGAAATACCTTCTAAAATTTATTTCCATTGTATTTTTCAGAAGCTGGGATTTTTTTTATTAAAACGTTGTTATCTTTGCACGTCTTATTATACATTGATAACTTAAGAATAAATCGATAGATGAAACGGAATCCTACTTTCATAAAAATGTACTATTAAAGTTTTGTTGGAACTTAAGTATTTATTACGAATGTTTTAAGAGTCTGATATGTCTTTGGAAAGAGAATTTAAGTTTTATCGTACTTTTTTTCAAAAACGCTAAAAGTCATAAAAGATATTATCTGCAATCTTTTTCCATAAAAAAGTTTTAAAAACAATCATTTGAAGAGGATAATACTCCCAAAGTTGTTAACCCATTCTACATGACAATTGAGAATTTTGAAATCCAATTGAACAGCTTCCATTATATTGAAAGACAGCTTCTCTTTGTGGCGTTAAGGTAAGGTTCACACAAGGCAATTTTGTGCCAGTCAACTCGTTTTCTGTTACCACTCATCTAGTGGGAGGAGGGGAGATAATTCTTTTCACTCACGGGCACAAATTTGACCAAAAAGAAAGTATCTAAGAGGAAAAGGGAGTGCCGGAATCATCGGTACATAATCGAGTCCTAAGAAGCAATAAAAAAACTCTCTTTATTTTTAAAACACAAATAGCCGCCTGTGAAGAAAATAGTTTCCACGATATCTCACATGCATGTCTCGAACAACCATTTCGGCAAATTTTTCGAGCAGATGTGATAGTGGAGATTTACCGTATACAAAACGACACGCTTTGACGTCAGCAGCGCTTTGTTCTCACACTGAAAAATAACTCGCTGATTTTTCTGCTTCGGTAAACGAACATCCAATATTATTTCTTTTATTCGGCTGATGCTTTTGATGACAGTGGTAAACAGAAATGGAGTGCCATTCTGTTTAAAATATCATAAGCCATTTCTGATACGTTTAACAAAGCCGAGGCTACCATCTTGTTTATGACGTAGGGAGACGAAGAACCCTAATTTTAAGCAATTCTTTCAGCTCAATAGGAAAAAGTTGTTCGAAGCCGTTGCTGTGGCAACTGAGTAGAAATTGCTCAAAAGGGTTGTTTGAAAGAAAAATTGCTTTAAATACTTATACGTGTAATAAGGCTTTAGTTGAGTCAATTAGTGGGAAGGGGAAGTTTTCAAGTACTTGAAGGATTGGAATAGCAGGGAGCTCCAGTTGACCACGTGGGAAGAAACTGGAGATTTCTATTCAAAATTAGCTCCCGACCGTCAACTTCTTCTGTTATATGTGTCACAAGTTGACTCATGTGAAAAGAACCTAATAATCGTGTCGAATGCCCCCAATTACAGTTCAATACTATATCCACTAGACTAGAAAGATCCCATTTTAAAGAAAAATATTTAAAGAAGGAAATTTGGCATCCATAAATTTTCAAATTTTCCCCAGTATGGTTTAAAAATACTTAAAAATTTAAATAAAAATATTTTTATGTTTGTAAGTACTAATGAATGTAGCAGAGGATACTTTCGATTATGAAAAGAGATTAATTTCCTGTTAAATTCAGAATTATATAAATTGGTCTTGGGATATAGTTTTGAAAGAAATTTTTGCGAATAAGATTTATTTTGAAGTAAGGTGTAATATTTTTTTAAAGAAAAGGAAAGAAAGAAAAGGAAAAGAGGAATTATTTTCGCTATTTCCGTAATTTTTTTCAAAGTAAACAACAATTTTTATCTTTAAAATATTTTTTTTATTTTTATTTTGCATAAAAATAAACCTTTTTTATTTCATCATGTTGGTCTTCGAGTATGAGATGCTTGCTCTAGATATACATATTGATCAAATCAGTGCACGATTAATAAAAATTAGTAAGACAACGTAAGGCACTATATCTACAAAATTTTCCTCAAAGGCTTAGCATTCAAGCTAGGAATGTAACGGACAGTAGCTGCCTTAAGTGAGAGGTGTAATTTTTTTTAAAAATGAAAAAACATATTTTTAATGTTACTGAAAGAACTACATTAGAAAAGCTGTTTGATATTCTTTCTTATCTTTCTGAATAACACACGATGCATAATTTAAGAATAAATTTGCATTGGCATTACGAAGTTTTTCTATGCTAGATTTGGCTTTACCAGGGGTGGCTAACCCTCGGCTCGCGTCCCGCAGTGTGGCACGGTGCAGTTGCAACAGTGGCATGCCAAAACTAACTGTAAAATTTTTTAACTGTCTAACTGTTTTTTTTTTTTTTTTTTTGTTTGTTTTGTTTTGTTTAAATTGGGTTGTTTTAGACAAAAACCTCAAAAATTGGCTCAAAATATGCTTGCGAACAAATTTTTTCTGTTATGTGAACTTAATAAAATAAATATAAATCAAAATTAGCTGAAATGTAACTAAAATAACGCTACTTTCTAAGTATCTTCAAAAGTTAATCCTAATATTGATGACTTAGTAAAAAAAAAAAAACTGGAAAATCACATTAAGAAAGTACTGACTGTTTAATAATTATTGAGAATTAAATGCTTCTGAAGATAGTTATATTTATTTTAAACCTCACTTAACTGAGTGAACTGAGTTTATTAACAATAAAAACTAAGTTTGTACTTTTGTGTCTTATTTATTATATATATATATAGTACTTTTAAATTTCGACTAGTTATACAATTAATATAAATATGTATATATATATGATAGAATCACAACATTAAGTGGTAATTAATTTCTATTAATTATCATTAAAGTATCGTATTTTCATCCGAAACAATCGTGTATACAAAATTTCAGTTCAACTGAATGCTTCAAAACGTAAGAAAAAAAAATCTTATCAAGTTTTGACACTAGTCGCCAAAACGGTTGCTAAGTTACTCAAAATGATTCCAACGTGGCTGTGTATTTGTAATTCTTTAAAAAATTAGCTTTAATCAATTAATTTTTATTAATTACTAGCTGTACCCTGCCACGCGTTGTTGTGGCTCAATCTGGTTAAAAAGAAAGAAAAGAGAAAGCACATATTTTTAGTACGTTTAAACATTTGCATTTGAGGTATGATTTTTTATAATAAAAAAATTATAAATGTTGCTGTTTCTAATGCCACTTGTCCGACAGTGTCGGATCGAGGTCCACGAAATTCATTGTGGCATTGGGCTAAGATGTATGCCTGTCGTTAGCTATAGCTTTGTGCATCACGCAGGTGACAATATAATTTGGCTTGGTTCCACCCCACTTTTGAGGGAGAACATCCGGAGGTGGTCAGGGGCTTCCCACCTCTCTTCCCCTTCCACCAACCTCACGAGAGGACTTGCAGCTTGATGGCTATTTAGAGTACTCTCATGCCGCAAAGATACTATACATTTACAAACATCCATGCTTTTTCCAGGATTTGAACCCAGGTCCTACAACACAGCATTGAGCATCACTAACTACTATATAAGATAGGTGGAAAATATATATATACACAAAACTTTCCTAAACTGATTTCCTATGAAACTTGTTAACTAAATACTTGAAGTTATTATGGCTTATTTTCATCCTTACGTTATGAAACTAAAATTATTTAATTGTCTTCATAGTGGAGACCTCAAGCTCGAGGATAATTTTAAATGGCTCTACCCTAGATCCCTCAAGAGCAAAGGGTTAGTTTTACAATGCTTATGGGTATCTTTGTTAAATCACAGGTGTGTTTACAAATGCACATTTATCCAAACAATGTCCTTTGGAAACATGGATTATACTTCTCTATGTTACATAGGAAATGTTTTCATTCTACAATATATCTGGCAAGCAAAGTTTCTGGTGGTTCTCCAAGTTGTGAGGCAGTTTAATTTTTCCAGTGGAACAAAACATTCCTTTTGTTTCTCCCTTAAATTTCAGAGTCTTGCAATAATGACACACTTCAGTAATTGTGCTGATGAGAACATACTGGCTCAACCAATAATCTTCTCCTGGGTTACACTGGAATGCAATGTGACTGTTATCTTGTGATTACTCACCACCAAGTCATGTTTGATGATGAAATGCCGTTTCTCAGTGACATCTTTCAGCAATTCCTAGCCTATTTTATTCCTTTTGTCGAGAACAGAGCAGACCTGATGTTGTAAAAAGCAAATGCTGTGCTTGCAAACATGCTTACTCAAGTCTGGCTGCATATTGCTCTGCTGCGTCTTCAGGACGTGTCTTCATCTGTTTTTATCATTTGTTATGCAATGACTCGTTGCACTACTTTTGTCTAGCGAATAGGATGACCTAAATTTGATTTCCTACAAAGCATTATTTTTATGTACTGAAGCCAATTGACTGCACTCAAGAAGAAAAAAAAAATTTAAAACAAAAACATAAAATTTCAAAACGCTGAAAGAAAGGAAAAATCATGTATATAAAATTACAGCTCAATTGAACGCTTTAAAATGTATTTTATTAACGATTGAAAATTCCACCAAGATAAATGAACAAATATACAGGGTGTATCTAAACTCTAGGGCAAAACTTTAAGGGATGATAGTACACATCAAGACAAAAAACGTCTTTCGAAGGAGATAGGTGCCTTTAAAGTTTAGGGTCCGAAATTTCAAATGATTATAAAAAACGGAAATGAGTCGATTCGTTAGGGGTTTTCGCTATGTTTGTCTTTATGTATACTATCACCCCTTGAAGTTTTGCCACAGAGTTTAGATACACCCTGTATACAGGTTGGGTGGTGTAGTTGGTTTGTCACTGGACTTCTGTACGCAAGGTTGTGGGATCGACTCCAGCTCAAGTAGGTGGATTTTCATGATGTAGAATTTCGACAGCGTTCATGTCGTATGATTATGCGTCATGTAAAAAATCCCCTGAGTGTCCGTTTGGCTTGGGTGTTCTCGGCAAAAGAAACTCTTAAGTATAATTTCGCATCGTCACAGCTCTGGGGATGAAACTAGGCGTCAAAATTGCTTGCGGCAATTGGTATCGCCTATATGGAGCCGCACTAAAAAGTGATACCAGCTCCTGGGGAATGTACTAGATCTGCAAAGGAAAACTACCAATCCGCATCCCCATGAGAGAAAAAAAAATTATAAATATTTTTATATGAAAAATCCCTTCAATGGACTTCAATTTAAAGAAATACATATTTATTTGTTCCTTTTTCAGATTCTTCTTTATTATTAGGTTATATATTTTTAAAACATTTTTTTTTTTTT
>BMAV01005737.1:41147-55079 GCA_019973955.1 Trichonephila inaurata madagascariensis | reverse complement strand
TTTGAGAAGCACTGTCGTACAGTCAAGAGAAGTGATAAAATATGTGAATCATCCAAAGAGGCGGGCCAAAAATATCCAATTAGAGCTCAGAGCGATACTGCACACGCTCAGGATTCGTAGACTGATATTTATATGAAAACAAGGTTGTAATTGTGAAAAAAGTGCGTAATATTTCGATATTTTTTTTAATTGGCGAGTTTGTTATTCATACTATATTTGCATATCATACTTCAGGTTCAAAATATTTTTTATATTAATTATATATATGTACTCATAAATAATAACCCATAATAATGAATAAGAATAACTGTAAAGAACATACAAAAATCAGTTGATAATACTTCGGTTTGGTTTCATTATTTATATGATGAAAAGAATATAGTGGCACAATGTAAAAAATGCTCTAGTGTTATTAAAATGAAGGGAGGAAGTAGAAGTACACATTTAAAAACGAAACATACAAAATTGTTAAAGAGGAAAGAATTGAATTGCTATGAAGATACAAATTTTAGCACACTTTTTGAAAAAAAAGATAATTCGGATGAAATTATTGCACAAAATTACGTTCCATGCTTAATGACGGTGCATTTGATGCATTGTTTTTTAAGATCACATTTCAAATATTTATAATAGTATCACAGATTGAATACATATATTTACACTTTTTTTGTGATTTAAATAAATAAGATGTTCCTTTGATTTTTTTGTTATTCTTTATATACCGTTATAATTTATAAGTTACAAATTATTTTTTGTGATATTTACTCTCTAATAAAACTGGCAAATATAAAACAAAGAAACATCTGCGTTTTCTAAAATTTCTAATACCGGTATTAAGATCTAAAAAATACCGATATTGAGCTTTTGGTCCGATATTGCAATCCCTACATGAGAGTATTTAACACCTTGGGTTCCAGATAGCACTTTCTAGCGTACGTGCAAACCCAGATTTTTGAGGATACAGACCTTGACGTCACGACACTCATTTCCTTTTTCAATTCCTACTATTAGCTCACACTCTCTATATATTTATTTATCTTGTTGGAATTTTCAATCGTTAATAGAATAATTTCTATTCATCCAATCAAGTTCAAATAAATTTTTTTAAAACTTGTAGTGGATGACACTTGATGTTAACCCTTTAACTGTCAAGTTATTTTGATGAATGGGTACACAAATTGTCAAATTTTTTTATTGCAAAAAGATTCAGCGCACTTTGAACTAAAGAACTTCTTACATCTAACCTTTGAAGTCTTCAGTAAAATGCTGCCATCTATTGAATTGAGCGCACATTAACTTTTCCCGAGAATCAGTCTGGTTTAACAAACAGATGAAGCCGAAATAAACGTCTCCCGATATATATTCGGTTAAAACAATACGACGCCCTCAAGAAAAAATTACCCCGAGTAAAACTCGGGCGTGACATTTTCGAACACCAGTGCTGTGCCCGAGATTATCTCGGGCATGACAGTTAAAAGATTTTTTAATAGTTTTTTCAAATATTAGTTCAGAAATTAAATTTTATTTTTTAATTTTATATTTATTCCGCGTTATTTTCCTTGTAGTTAGTTACAATTAGCTGCCACAGATGGCGCCAGTACGTTTTTTCGGCCAAAGTAGGAATTGACGTTAAAATTTTTTTTTATATAGTACTTGGTTCTTATTGACGCTGATTAAGGCACACGTTCGTTCGTGTTTCGTTTCGCTTTCTGAAAAATTTGTGCATATTTTTGTTATTTACTTTCACTTTTTCTTCGTTGGATTTCAACGAAAGTTATACTGAATCAGAATATTTGCCGGAAATCCATGAAAACGACAATGATTCTGATACGGATTTATCTACTTGTGACGAAAAAGATTAAGAAATGGAACAAAAATGACAATACACTTATGAAATGCATGTGGAAAAGCTTTTTGTTTCAAGGAACATTTCAAGCAATTTCACAAAGATTTGTGAATTTATATTTTCTAATTTTCATTTTTTTTCTCTAATTTTTGCAACTTAACTTTTGTAATTTTACAAAATCCCAATAAAAAGAAATCTACATTATAATGTTTCCCGTGGTGGTTACACTGGTTGTACATCTAAATAAGCTGTGTATTCACATGAGGTTACAATGGGATTTTGCCCTATACATAACATGTATACACTAGTATATACATGCACACATGTATACATGGTGCACATGGGGTTAAATTCAATATGCATTTGGAGAAATTAAAAGTTTTCAGCTTAATAATAACCTTATAATTTAGAATAACAAAATAGAGGAAAAAAGTTGTACTTGAGTCTATTTCCACTTTTATTAAAAAATGTTACTTTTTACTCTTTGCTATAGGTTTTACAGCATAAAAAAATTTAAGAAATGAGAAAATTTTTATTCATAAAAGTTTATTCAATTCAGATACATAAGGTGCTTATCAAATCAAACATATATTACATTAATAACATTCAGAAATAAAATAGTATCAATGGAAGACAAACAAATTTTTTGTTTAATAAATAAACACCCAGAAGAAAACAAAAATGACTTCTGGCAGTAATGTATAGCATAATGAATATTGTTTAACAATAAAATTATGTAAAAAGAAGATAAAGAGAATTTCATAAACTTTTTGTTTCATAACCACTAATTTACGACAAAAATATTTTTTCTGGCTATATAAAATTATTGTAGAAATTTAAAATCTGTGACAAGAAAAAATAACAATGTGTGTAAAAATACCTTTAAGAATAGAGGAAAATGTATCACATGCTCATTATTATTGCATATTTAGAGGGGAAAATCACACATTACGATTAAGTAAATAAATACCAAATTAAAAACTTTAATGAGACATTTTGTTTAAGCACATATTTTATACTTAAGTGATGCTTACAATGCAATTTACATACACACACATACACTTCTAAAATAAAATCTATCATATTTGTATGCTAAGTGCACATATGCTACTGCAAAAATGGAAAAAATAATGAACTCTTAAGAAAAAAATACATAAAATAGGCTATAATTAAAGTCTTTTAAAAAAATAAAAAAGTAAAATTTTTTTAAAAAAATATATTTGGAGAGAGTAAAATAAAGAAAAAAAAATTGCAATATTTAAAATTTAAATAGTAATAACACATTAATAGAGTAATAACATTAATAGTAATAACACATTAATAGTAATAACACATTAATAGTAATAACACATTAATTTAATAGTAATAGCACATAAATTTCACAAAAAACATTTCATATTTTAAATATAATTAAAATTTAATGAAATTAAATAAACACAGTATGTAAAAAAATCTGACACAATCCTTTGGAAAAGTTTACAGACACATAAAAAAATCAAAAAATTGTAATTAATTAATACAATTATTATTTAAAATCCTGCATTTATACATTCATAACTTGCTTTAACTGCATTATAATACATACTCTTAAATTGGGGGGAAAAGTACATTTCTTTTTATTTTTGAATTGAAATTTAAATAAAATTAATAATTGAAATAGTACACAGAAAGAAAAGAAATAGCATAAATCCATAAATTAAATCAAAGCTGATCATGTTTGATTGTTTAAAATGAAATTGTAAAGAAAAATATTTTTACACTTCAGAAAAAGTACAAGAATAGCTAAATAATAATAAGACAGAATATAATACACATACATTTTATAAAAGGATTTTTTCAGTAAGAAAGCAAAAACATTAAGAAAAAACCAAATTTTTATATTTGAATATAATAACACACAATAAAATTTCAATAATGTGGGAAAATTTATAAATTAAGGAATATATGTTAAGTTATATACATAGTAAAAGGTTCACACATGAAGATAAAAAGATTCACAATACAACCTAAAAAATAATAGGTGAAACAACGTATATTATGTGTATAGAGATAACTTCATCAAAAATTAAATTAACATAAACATTTCTAAAAAAATTCTACAATTCGTAATCTAACTGCACATATTCTCTAATGTGAGAAAACTATCAAAATCTAGACTATGCCTTAAAACTTGCACAGCTATTAGAATACAAATAAGTTCATTATAAGTTAAGTACACTTTGCAATCTGAAAATAAATTTTTCAGTTCTATTGTGATGATGGTCATTCAGAAAAGTGATATATATTATTCATTCATAGTGATTAAAACATTAAAATACATGATTAAAATTTTAAAAAATACAGAATATATTTTGGCATATCATTCTAGCTCAAAAAAATAAATAAAAAGAAATCTTAAAATGAACACAATCACTTAAAAAATACTAAGTTTATGATAAAACCATTGGAATTTATAATGAAAATGTTTTTTTAAGAATGTTGAAAGATTTTTGGATAATACATTACAATAGTTTATCTAAAATATTCAAAATTCACAAGACTACAAAACCTATGTTTACAATTTAGAATTAATGCACACATACATATTAAATACTTTCATCATTTAATATTATTAATATTCTTTGGCAGAAGTGCAGTCTTATTCTTTTTGCACAATTTTTTCATTCATCTACAATTAAAAATGTCATGTATATATAAAATAAAATAATTTAAATTTTATCTTGCATCGAAAGGATTTCTTTCAAAATAATCAATAACTTTAATTTTATAAAGCATTTTTAATAAAAGGTTTTATAAAGGTTGAAATAATTTAATATACCAATTTAAAAATTATTGCTGACAAGAAAAATGATCACAGTTATTACGTTACTAAAATAGAAAGTACTTAGAGATGTAAATTATTTTGGGCTTTTATTACAAGTGCGTGTAGCAGAAAACCTTTTGTTTCATGGTCAGTTCTTAGTTGCTTTGATTTTTTTTTATCACAATTCAAATATTTAAAAGCTAACACTGTAATTAACTAAAGACAATAATAATAGATGGAATGACTTATATAAATCATGTGTAATGACAAATTTTTGAACATTATAGTTAAATTTTAACTATAACATATAAACTGTATTTCAGTTAATGAACTCTGTTATAAACACATACCTTTTAAAAAATACACAATAACTCCTTATTAGAGTTTTAATCCCTCAGGGGAAATTAATAGGGAAAACTTGTTTCCTTCTCAGATGTAAATCAGAAGCTTAACAGGCTACACGCATTTTTCCTTGTCTCAGTAAATTCCTGTCCCTTTATGTTCCAGTATCGTTTCGTTATGTGTCTCCTCCAATAAAAACATTGGCCACCTTGCGATAAATGGATTATTTTGGTACACTACACCATGCATCAAACACTTGTAAATGGTAGAATATAATGGAAGTATTAAAGGAAAATTAGGGGCAAAAATTTTATACAGGTATTGTAATTTCTGAGCCATCAGTACTTATTCAAATTTTTGATAGTCATGAATAATCTCAATGTGCACTATAAAAAGTGCAATGAGATGGCCTTGATATATACATATATATATGTGTATATAAGCCTTATGTATAACCAGAATTCACTGCTACTTTCCAACACTCTATACCAGTGCTCCCCAACCTTTTTATGACCTTGAACTCGTCAATGTTTGATAATTTTACCTCGGCCAGCTGAGAAGATTGTTTACATTTTGGATTGTTTCATTCAATAATTTAAATTGTATTTAGATATGCCTTCAGAATAAAATGTAGTTACACTAAAAAATTAATATAAAGAGGGGAAACGAAAAGATTTCCATGGAAAGTCGCATAAACCAAAGAGAAATACACCACAATAAATAAAGCAGAAATAATTTAATGTTCCTCGGGTAGCCCAGTATCATTTGATTCATGGACCCGTCCACAGCCCAGGGGTTGAGGACCACTCCTCTATACAACTGCACAGTAACAGTCGAAACAAAAATAAAATTACCTAAGATATAAGGAAGGAATACTGAGATGATTCATTAAAAAAAGTGTTACAAAATTTGAAGCCCTTTTTCATAAATGCCATTAAGTTAAAAAGAACTCAAATAAAGAGTTATCTTTTAAAATAACATTAAAACATAGAATTATAGATATAAAAAATTTCTCTGTTTACTCTGATTTGAAAACAAAATTGGAAAATGAAATAAAAAAAGTTTTTTAAAATAAAATAATATACCTGCACATCCCTATAGAAAAAAAAAATTTTGTTTTGTAAACTTTGATTTGCATCCAATTATACTAAAAGTAAAATAACAAGCATTACTATAAAATGAAAATTAAATTATATAAAACTGCTAACTCTTTTTTAGGTTTCAATATTAACAGTTTCCGTGTGATACTTTGTGGTGCAAGGGGATTTTATAATTGTTTCCAATAAAAAAAAATATTAACAGATAAAATTTATATATAATTTTATTTTTCAGAAAATAAAATGACAATACAAAATGAAAACAATATTAATCTGAACATTAATATTAAAATTTTTAAGGAATTTTTTTTTATCTTGAAATAGAAAAAATATTGAATTTTCATAGTTAAAAAAAGTTAATTTCAGTTATAGTTCTGATGCCTATTTAAAGCAACTAGTATTCTACAAAAGAGCAAATAAATGTGGGTTGTAACAATATTTGTATTTTCACTATTACAATTCTCTGGAAATATGATATCATTAGGACCCAGAAGAAATTATAGAAAACCGAACTTGGAAGTTTTCCAACTGGCAATTAATGGTTAAATAATGAGAGAATAATACAAATACTTATTTTAAAAGATTTTTGTGTTTATAATTTTGCTATGTTTTGATGCAAGATTTAACTTGTATTCTAATGCTACAGAAAGAAGCAAAATGCACGAATAAATCTACATGGTATGCATACTGTATTGATATGTAATTCAGTTTGTTTCTTTCCCTGAGAAGGTCAATTTACAGCATTTCTTTAATACAAAATCTCCTAAAAATCATAAAAACAAAAAGATGTAGTAATAATATTTTCTTTTGGTAGTAAACTTTTAGAGATGTTTCTCTCTATTAGTAGAGTATCAAAATTGAAAATTATATTTTTGATATTTAGAAGAATGCACTAAAGTTTCTTGATAAAAGTTTTTGTAAAGAGACAGAAAAGACAAACTCAGATTATATCACTTTATATTTCATATAGAGTATTAGTCTCTTAGAAATACTAGTTCTATAAATGTAGTAATTGTTAGAGTTCCTTATTATTGAAAGAAAAACTGTTTGTCAATGTCCACTACATTAAAAAAAATTGGCACCTAATTATTCTGAAAACATTCAAATTTCCAATCAAATGTCTTTTTTTTTTCTTTAAAGGCAATTTTTTTAAAAGAGCAGCCCACCCTCAAAAACTAGAATTCTATGTATAATAATAGCTTAAGAAACATATATTTCATAAGACTCACATGTGTTTCTTTACATTAAATTTCTTGGTACTTACCTACATATTATCACCAACTCTATAAAAAACTCACCTAGCTGGCTACCCTGATTTCCTGTGTTGTAACTGCTAAATCAGCAACCATGTGCATCGTTTCATATAATGTCACCAATAGCTTGCGATAATACGTATGTACCAATTTCTCTTCATACAATCACTTATTCAACTATTTTCACCAAATATCTAGAAGTGCTACATTAAATAATGGATAAACCATTTAATGTATTTTAATTTAGTTTTTAAATTTTTATATTCACCTTATCATTTCAGTATAGGTACTAATGTTATGTTTGATATATATCACTTCAAATTGTTCACATAACATAAAAGAAAATGTAACAGAAAAAATACTACTTTTGATGCAGTCTTTTATCACTATAAACATTGAGTATTTAGACATTAATCTTCATATTCTATTATTCTTGAAGGTATAGAAGAAATTTTCTGAGCTTCGCTGTATGGCAGAACAGCTGCTTCAAAAATAATACTATGCAGGAAATTCAATACAAAAGAAAGAATGGATATCATTAATTTAAACCAGTCATGCTAGAAAATAATAATTATTATGTAAATATCAAGGGCAAACTGAGCTTGAGGATGACCATTAAAGGATTTATACAAGTGTGCATCTTTCATAAAAATTATATGATTATTTATAACTCACAAAAATATTAGCAATACAGAAAAACAAGATAAAATATACAAAGAAAAGGATAAAAAAGTCCCTTAAACCAGCAAATTTTATGCAAAACAAAAAATATATACAGAAAACAAAAAAATCAGCAAAACAGTTTTATCATGTAAAATGCATATTTATAATTAAATTATAAAAAATTTTATGTTAATAAACTTTAAAATGTAGTTTAATATTCTATAATATTTACTTCTTTATATAACTAAACAAAATGAAAAATAAAGGCTTATATTACGATTGAATTATTTAACTTATATGATGATTCATATTTTATATACTCCCTAGCTAAAAAAATTTCAATTGCATTTTTAAAAAGGATATGAAAACATCACATGGAATGTCTATTTCCTTACTAACTAATACATAGATGGCAGTGAAAAAGATACAAAATTTATCACTGAACACATCAATTTAAAAATAAAATAAAAGCCTTTTCACATTAAATATGAATTGCTTTGAAAAGTTTTATTGTCTCCTCTGGAATACTATTTTGAAGGACTTCTGGTTTCTCTACACACATTTTCTGTAATCTGCCGACAATAACTTTTAAAGATGCCACTTTCTCTTGGTATCCTCTGCCCTTTGAAATGCGATTACTGTGATATGTTTTAGAACGCTGAAACACTTCTTCATGAATGGTAGTTATTTCTCTTTGTTTAAAAGTGCAGATCTGAGAAACACTTTTCTCAGATCTCAGACTTTTCAAACTCTGAGAAATCACAACATTGGCATTGTGAGACGGCATTGCATGATCATAACTGTTTGTCTTTTGGTACATGGGCTTATGTTTAATCCAAACTGGCTTTCTTCTTTTACGAATCTGAAAGTAATACAAAAAATTATGCATGAAACTAATTCATTTTTTACTTCCATTGATCACTTTATGCTGGATAACAGAGGGGAAATTTATACAAAAATGTTTCATTTAATAAACGACAGCAATTTTATACAATAAAGAACAAAATTAAAGGAGAAAATTAGTTTTATTTATACAATAATAATTTTTAATTAAAGAATAATGAATTACTGATGAAAAATCTTTAAATCAATTTGTAATTTACAGTAAATACATAATTAAAGAAAAAAGAACACTACAAAATCCAAACACAAATAACAGTGTGCTGCAATTACACCTTTTCTAAAATGATACAATGAAAATACACAGGACCTATGTATATACCATATTTTCAACACGAAATATTCCTACTTCATTAATAAAAATAATTTTAAAAAAATATATGAAACATAACAGCAATTTAGTAGTTTTTTAAGAATTTCATTAAATAGATGCTTGACAAAAAAATTAATTTACAGAAAAAGTGGTATTAAACTCTTCAAAAATAAAATGCATCTAAAATTTAAAGTTAAAACACAATTCCTTAACTGATGATTATATTTACATAAAGAATTTTATAGTTCAACATAAAGACAATATGGTAAAATATGAACAATTGCTAGTATATGTAATTGTTATCAATTTTCTAAAGAACCACTTTTGTAAATTTAAATTAACTATAAATTAAACTAACGAGGTGTGCTACAAATCAATAAAGATTTGCATTTCCCTAAATTAAGATGGCATCTTAGCTGGCACTCACAGACCGAACTTCAACACCATGCCAACATGAGAATTTTGAGAGCAGAGTGAAAACTTTGGCATTATAAAGAGCATTAAAAGAAAAGCAGTTTCTTCTTTGCAGTGGGGTATAAATAATGGTCAGTCTTTCATAAATGATGTTAAAGAGATGAATGTTAAAATTTATCAGGTTAAATATATATATGCAAATACATATAACTAAAAACTTATAGTTGAGTTTGTCCATTTTTAATTTTTTTTGCTGCTTTTCTAAAATAAATACTTTTTTCCCTTTAATTTCTATTCACAATTTATGCTTATTGTGAAATGCATTTCCTCTTTTTGCTATACCAGCCATCTACCGATTAAAAAACAAAACAAAACCAGTTAGGTGTATAAAACCCATATATACAACAGTGATAACTCTTCACACAATCACTTTTCTTAATTTACAAATATTGAATTCAGCATTAGATGGAAAGAGAAAATACATATAATATAAGATAAATATTACCTTTTGGGCAAAAGATTTATGGTGCATCAAGTTCGACATTTCATAGCATTTATGTGAGCGCCAAACATTGGAAATTTGAGGATCACCGAAACTATCGGAATCGGTCAATTTCGAAATTTCATTCGAATCTGAATCTTCGCATTGCATTCTCAATTGAAAATGTGTTCAACTAACTTCGCTAATAAGTTGTTAACTAAATACTTGATTAAAACAAAAAGAAATATTTACATCGAAATCAATCTTGATAACAATGGGTAAAAGTAAAATTCAATTGATTAATATTCTAAATTGACAAAATATTTGAAATAAAAGTCTCTTGATAACGCTCGTAAAAGTTATCGTTCAAATAATTAATTATAAATACATTAGTTAAAATAAAAACTTCAATCCGCAACTCAAGTTCCCAAGGAAAATGTAAATATAACGTTGAGTTGTTTGTATGTTTCTCCAATGGTAAGAAACTTGTTCAATCACTGTGGCTTTTTTATAGCACATTAATTATCTTTAAAATTAAAAATTATTTTTTTAATATTTCACCTTTTTATAAGTAAATTTAGAAGGAAACTTAATCTTTTCGTAAAACTAGAATTTAAATTTCATTAATGCGTAAATGAACTGATTATCTATTCAATCCGCCAATGTGCTGCCATCTCTTGTAGAATGTTGCAACTAATAAAATATTGCTTGGGAAATGCATTCAAAATCACTAGAACGAATAATTCAGAAGATAAATATTTTTTGAACTTTTATGCATACATACCGTAATGAATTATTAAAAAGAGAGTAAAAATTTTTAATAATAGATATTATTGGGGATTTCGTTTCAACATAAGTAATACTTAAAAATTAAGAAAAAAGAAAGTGTAAAAATATATTTGCTTTCAGATTTTAAAAAAAATTTGCTTCGACTCAACAAACTTGATAAATACGCTGTATACTGTGCGTAAATTTTCTTTTAAAACGTTTACTTTTTATGTATAAAGTTAAAAATAAAACTTTTCCGTTTAATTTCATGAAAGTTTCCTTCTATGTAAAGGAATTCATGTCAAGATTTATCTGAAATGATGAATAAGATGAGATCAGTTATCAATAAAATAATATTTTTAATTTTAATTATAGCCACTTCTACTCAAATTAAAACACTTTAGTAGTTGGCAAATATTAAAATCTGGCAAGAAGAGTACTTTAAATTTCAGCTGTAACTCGTTTTAAATTTTTCATATTTTTCTCGAAGATATTTATAACACTTGAAAGAAATACAGTAGGTATACAAATTAGACATTTTTACAGATAGTAGATACCTAGTGGAAATATTGGATGAAAATATGGAATAATATACCAAGAATTAATAAAATTCTCAAAAATATTTATAATGTTGCATGCATTTGAAGGAATTCGAATAGAATAATTCTCAACAAAAAAAGGATGAAAAATTTTTTTTAAATCGAGAGTAAACTTGTTTAAAAGTTGCATTATAATAAGAAAACGTCATATATGTTAATATATGACGTATGTAATGTCATATATGTCGTATGAATATGTTAAGTAAGGTTTGTTTGTGCATATTTATTTGTATTGCCGCTCATGACTATTTTTGCTAATAATAAACTTATCTCACAGAAATATATAATATTAGTACATTTGTCTCCATGGGCATCTGAATATGATGGAAGCCTGAAACTGTAAAAGTAATTCTTATTCAAAGGAGTACAGTTTCTTTGTTTGAAATACCCTTTTTTTGGAAAAAAATTTTATCGAACATCATCAATTACTACAATAAATAAAAAATGCCATCTTAGGGGCATGAACCTATATTTTCAGCTCCAATATCAACTATGAAAAATTTCTCTTAAAACTCAAACTGAATAAATATCCACATAAAATTTAAATTTTTTTAAAATCATTTTACTATATGATTGATAGATAGATCAATTTAAATGGAATGAGAAATACAAGACGTGACTGAAAATAGTGTTCAATAACTCAAAATCGTGAAACAACCATAGGATTTTTTTTTCTAACTACATCTTTAGAGTTTGAAATTCTTTCTTGGTATTTTGTAGAATCAAAAGAGCAATAAGTAATAGGATTCACCTTTAAAGAATTTAGTTTAATGGCCGCTTAACATCAATTCTCCTAGTGCACAATGCCGTTTACGTTAACTTGTGAATGGACATATGCTGCATTTGAATTAAACAATGTAATAAGATATCGTTAGAGGCGAAAGCGATCACAATGCATCATGGGATACATTAATATGATGGTTTGGTAATACAGTAGAGTACCGAAAATTCGGCAGTCCGGATAACTCGTACATTATGTCCGAGTAACAAATTACTACTGCTTTAACTATTAATGAAAAAATGCCAGAAAATGACTAAGGGATTTCGAAACCACCCTTCAATATTTTGAACAATGTGCGTAGGTAATGGACTAACTGTTCCTTAGTATTCGTCATCTTCGTGATGAAGCAGCAAAACGTAGAATGCAGTAAGAAAGACGATGAGGTATTACGCCTTTCTTTAAATTACAGTTTTAAAAAACTAAAAACACGCTTTTATATTTAATCAAACTAAAAATTCACGAAATCCTTATTCCTAAGGATTCTAATCAAGACAATGAAACAAAATTATGAAATTATTATATTGTCATCAGTCCTTGACAAGTATGCAAAATTTCGAGTTCCGAGCTTTTAAAGTGGGTAAAAATTGAGTTCAAAGATTCCATTACATACAAGTGAAACTTATAAAAGCGCGTTAAAAAAAGTAGTCGGCAACGTTATTTTCATTATAGACAATTTTATGCCTGCATGAAGTATTTTTCTGAGTTGTATCTGATCAGGTGTGGCGATTGAAATATTTAGAGCCTGCACTACAGCATTAAAAAGTACGGAGAATAAGCTTTAAATAAAGTACTAAGAAACGGTTAAATTCTCTCTTTTTTTCCAATATTTAGACGCTTTGTAAGATTTGTTTGTATTTTTTTTATCCCGAAATTGTTAAAATATCCGAATACGTTCGGAACCGTGATTTTAAAAAAGCGCATAAATGGATAATTGTCATGATATTTAGTGTCACTTAGATTAGAATACATGTATACAATTGATTTAAGGACATTTTGACAAAAAAAATTATTTAAATACAATATTTTGGCAAAAAATTAACTTAGAATAATCTTTTTTCCAAACGTTCTCCTTTTGTGAAAACCAAATCATGTATCTTTTATTATAAATTGAGGTAATTCATAGGAATGTAAATTTTTTTTGATATATTTATAAAGATAATTAATATATACTGAAATGAGCTTTTTGTAAAAACCTTAAAAGTTTATTGTTTACAAGTTTTCTTATGTGGAAAATTGGTCAAATTTCGTAATGTTTGATAACATATATCATAAATTATTAAAAAATTCAAAATTAGCTAAAAGCACATTTCAGTATAATAAGAAAGGTTTACTTTAATTGTACGGAAAATTTCTAGCATGTACATGTAACAGAGTTTAGGAAAAGGTACATCGAAAACAGCCAATTTAACATTGCCAGTATATATATAGAGAGAGGTTTCCAACTCCCCTTAAAAGTGTTTATTTTGCAAGAATGGTGCATTATTAAACGTAGAAGTATACAACAATAGTTAGTGAAATACAAATTATTTATTCGAAACTAATTAACAAATAATTAGAAAATTAGGCTAGTATTTTTTGACGTATAACATCTTTCTTCTCGGTTGCTTACGCACTAAAATATGAATCCCTTTGTTAATCCTATGGTGCCATTTTTTTAAAGATATGAAGTTGC
>BMAV01005737.1:0-36147 GCA_019973955.1 Trichonephila inaurata madagascariensis | reverse complement strand
TTTTTTTTTGCCAAAATGTCCTTAAAACAATTTTATACATCTATTCTAATCTAAGTGAAACTAAATATCATTTAAATTATGCATTTATGCGTCTTTTTTTAAAATCGCGGTTTCGAACGTAGTCGGATTCCTTAATAACATCTTTCTGTGTTCCAAGTGTCACTTACCCATGCATGTTTAGTAACTAGGATATGTGCTTGTGCATTTTTTGCACAAACTATCGATGTCTAGGTCTATTTAGATTACCTTAAATCGCATTACATATTCATTCTGAGTTTTATTTTTATACTTGGTTTTTGTAGCCATTCACGTAGAGAAATATTTTTCACTTATACACATTGTTTTGAATGGCATTAAAATGTTTATAGCTGTGTGAGAAATACTGTGTATTTTGCATGAATTTGCAACATGAAATTTAGGAGCTGTTCTTTCTTTAATATAGATTTTCAAACTTGAATATGTTGATCAGTTGTGCTCTTTCCTTTACTGTAAGTGTTTTTCCACGAATGCAAAAACAGGACATTTCCATTAGAAAACTATTTAGTTTTACAAGACGTTGTATTAGCGAGTATAAAATAACTAGCTGGTATACCCGTTCTACGCACGGGTGAATTGAAAAATTAAACAATACAGATTCAAGGATAAAGAAGTTTTTAATGAGTTAATTTTACGTAAGTTGCACATTAAACAAAAAAACAAAAAATTGCTTTTTGTATATCTCAGCAGAACAAAACAAACAAACAAAAAAAAAAACCCTGTTTGTTAAATTTTATGTCTAACAGCTGATAAAAATGGATTTTTTTTTATTTATAACTCTCCATAACTCTCTTGTGGGTCGATTTTTGAAAGCACCTTTTTCAGCTAATCTCTGCTCAGCAAAAGAAATACATTGTTATAAATTCTGTGTAATGAACGCTTAAAATAGTGTAAATAATTTATATCTGTAAGTGTAATACGCTAATATTACATTTGTTGTGTTTATTTTATGTTAAAATTGTAATCTGCCACACGCTTCACCTGTTCAAGCCTTGGCAGCTCCTGGCGCCTGGCGTAGACAAAACAAAATGGAAAAATTTTTGTTTCCCACATAAAAGATAGATATATCCTGTCTCGGGATTTTTTGCAGATGGCAGAATTTTTGGTTAAAGTAAAGTATGGGGGGGGGGGGGCGCGTGGCGCAGGCCGGGTTTTTTCTTTCTTTTTGGCAACTAAAAGTGGTTGCCAAGGTACTTTTTTCGGAATTATTTATTATTTACTTTAGAATGAATTCTATATCTCTCCATGACATTTAGATAAAAATCTCCAAGTCCGAAGGAAAATCGTCAAATCATAAAGTGGCCCTCCTATACTACACTTGGGCCGTTTTCTCTACTTACTTGACAATTATCGTTATATTTTGGAGACTTCACACAATATCATTATAAATTATAGTCAATGTGTTATTTTGTTGTCTATGCTATAAGAGTATAATATCTTTTTTCTACTTTGTGAATCTATGTTTCTTTTTTGTTTTATTTTTTTCCTTCGTTTTTTGTTGAGGGGGTGAAAGGGACGCATGACCTTTGACACTGTCGATGGGGGGAGGAGAAAAATCATTAGGATCAAAATAGGTCTAAATAGCAGTAGGGTGAAACGCGAATACAAAGGAAGCCGCAAGGAAGGGGGTGAAAGGGACGCATGACATTTAACCGAGCAGTTAAGGACTGTAAAATCTTTAGGATCAAAGGAGATGAACGTGAAATGTCGTGAGTGGGGCAGCAGCCTAATCAAACAGAAAAGTTTGATATAACTGCTAGAAATCGCGAAATAAAATAGTCCCTATTGAATAAAAATAATCCTTATTGAAATAAATAATCCCTATTTGCTATTGGGATATTGCTCACTATTTCATTGGTTTTAACTTTATTTTCTCGGGACCCTAATTTTTTTTCCTATAATAGAAGTAGCCTAAGTTATTCTTTATAACATTAGCTATCTGCCAGTGAAAGTTTCGTCAAAATTGGTACAGGCGTTTCGGAGATTAGCCGCAAGAAACAGACAGACAGACAGACAAAAATTTTAAAAATTGATTTTGTCATATAAGTACCGTATATACTTTTAAATGCATTTAGTAAAAAGCTGTTAATTTCATATTACAAACAGACACTTCATTTTTATTTATATATATAGATTACATGAATTGAAGCGCATGGATGCCAATTTAGCGCGTATGGCACATAGGAAATCGAGGCTACAAACTTGGCGAGTAATCAATAGAGTTGGCGATTGTTGCGATAATACGTAGATACCAGAATATCTATCAAAAAAATTCTTTTACAAGTGTTATACTAAAAAATACTAAAAAAAAAAAAAGTTTTTTTAAAAAAAATATTTGTCAAAATGTATATCAAAAGTAAATCGAGAAACACATATCACGAAAAATATTTCTTGAAGAATATTTTAAAGTTAGTCACACAATAAAATATAAGCAAGTAAATATAAATACGTAAATCATTTTTCAGTCTGAACTAAAAGTCAAAGTTATTAAAGTATAATTTTTTTCCCTATCAACTGCAAATTTTTCTTAGAAAGTCGATTCTTAAATGGAATTTCAACATCAAATGAGAGTTAACTTTAGAATTCATCGCCAGAAGTTCATCCTTACTGAAGCAACTATTTCTAAGTCTGTAGAATAACAATGAAAATAGAATTAAAAAATATTAAAAGAAGAAAGAAGCAAAATAGGAAGTAATAGGAGAAACGACATTAAAAACAATAAACATCACAGACACTTTGGGTGCCTGAGGTGTCCTTACCTTCGGAACGAGAGCCCTTATGTTGGGGAAGCGGTTGGCTGAAAGAGAAGGGGGTTCACTTACCTGAACGGAGATGAGGGACCTCATCTTCCGTGGGGGACGGGAAGGAACAAAAGGTGCACTTACCTCAGGGAGGAAAGGGTCATCCTCTCAGTCCATGGGCTCCTCTTCTTGGCGGAGATCTTAAGATAAAATGTATTAAAATTTGGCATTGTTTCGCCAAATGTCAAGAAAGAACGTAGCGAAAAGGAAATGTTAAAACTTAAGCCTAACTCAACAGAAAAGTTAAAAAACTAAACAGAAAAACTAAGCTATTCAATAATATTAATATATAAAAGGAAGAAACAAGAAAGAAACTTTGAAATATAATAGATTTCAAGTCACCAAATACAGAAAACAAGGTCACTTTTTGTGAATTAGCACAGAGCAGTTTTATAGCACGTTCAGTCGCAGTGAAATCTCACAGAAAAAGAAAGAATTTCCTTCAAACTATCCTATTCTATGAATTTCAACCAATCAGGATGAAGCAGTCAGAAGTGAAAGTTGAAGTGCCTAAAATTTAATGTCGAATTATTTTAAAGGAATAGCTTATTATCGTTGTTTTAGCGAGCACCACAACGCATATTATATTAATTTAAAAAAAGTGAAATATAGCTGATTTTTTAAAAAAATAATTACACACAGTCCATTTAATTTTGCTTTCATATCCTGAAATTTTTATTTAGCAGAACTAATTTTTTGTTTTCTTGCTTTTTTTTAATAAAGAGTATAATTAAAATTTTTATGAATTATTTTATTTGATGTGCCCCAAAATATTTACATCATATCAATATCTTCCACAAGAAATGAGATTTTAAGCCAATTCATAACTGAGGAACAGGTAATATTTTCAAGAAGCGAGATTTCAGTTAATAATTAGATAAGGTTGAAAAAAAATTGCAAATATCAGCCATTTCTGTATGTTTCAAAACAAGAAAATATCACATTTATAGGTCTGAAGAATACCTTTCATGAAAGAGCTGGCTTTATTGAATATTGGATGGATTCCACTCCATGAGATAGACTAGAAACATTCCATGGCCATCCGAGATTATAACAGAGACGGTCGTGCGTTGTGATGATGGGTGATGTAATTTGGCCATCGTGCAAAATCCGGAAGTTGCCTGGTGCAAGAATTATGGATTAGGAAATTGAGGGGCCGACTGAGGTGTCGATTTCGTCGTCTGAACAGGTCTAGGAAGTAAATTAAATGGACATTCATTATTACAGTGTATGTTTGAAAATAGCGAATTGAAGGAGTATTAAAGTATTCAATGAAAATGCAGCTTCGACAATGAAATTTTTAGGACATAAATTTCAAAACAACTTTTAATGTCATTAATCAATTTTTCTCCAATGGGAGGATTCAATTTAAAGTGGCAACGCAGACTGTTAAAAAATGTGGTTAAAGTGTAGTATAGGGGGCCACTTGGCGCAGTCCTTTTTTTTTGGCGACTAAAAGCGGTCGCCAAGTCGCTAAATCCGATGTGGCCCCCTTATACTACACTTGAGCCAAAAATGTTTGTGGATACTTTTTAAATTATCAACAAACCAGAGGTCACCTATTCTGTAGCATAGTTCGAGCTAGGTATATAAACATAGCTAAAATAATATGAGTGTAACAGGACAGCGCAAATGTACAAAAGCTTTTGACGCAATTTTTTATACAATATGGAAACTAAAATGATTGCATAGCTTGATCATTTCTTATACCTCTATTAGGCAATCGATTTTGCCTGCTAACATTTTATTTACATTTTGGATAATTTTTACTTTTGGTTTCTTGTTATTTTTTGTTATTTTATTTTATAAATGGGTTTTATTGTCTTTTTTTTTATTTTAGTCAGTTAAATTTTTTTAAAAAAAAGTTTGTGATCCTCAACTGTTTTCATACTCTTTATGAAAATTATCTTAAATGGAGGTTGAAATGAATGTGGTTATCAGAGACTTAACCCTCTAAGCGGTCTGCACGTAAAATCTTGCCATTCTAGAGATGCTTCGAGAATGCACCGCACGTATTTTTTTGCCTTCAAGTAAAATTCTGAAAAGCGGTTGAGCCGTATTTTTAAAAATACGAAGATTTTAAAAATAAGAAGAAAAATTTGAGAATCTTACTTGAAAGCAAAAAAGCATCTCTAGAATGGCAGGATTTTACGTGCAGACCACTTGGAGGGTTAAGGTTGCTTACGTATTATCACACCCTATTGGTGACAATTTCTGGAACGAAGCACATGATCGCCAATTTAACGCATACAGCACATCCAAAATTGGGGTTGCCAACTTGATGAATTATTTTGAACGTTGGCAATTGTTGCGATAATACGTAAGCACCAACTTAAGCTGCTCATTTTATGATGTCTTTACTCATCCCAGGGCCGTTTTTCACATCCTCGGTACCCTAGGCCCTTCAAACTGTTACGCCCCCTCAC
Source organism: Trichonephila inaurata madagascariensis (assembly GCA_019973955.1). Lineage (NCBI taxonomy): Eukaryota > Metazoa > Arthropoda > Arachnida > Araneae > Nephilidae > Trichonephila > Trichonephila inaurata. The sequence goes on along the minus strand of BMAV01005737.1, from coordinate 30,884 downwards.
ACTATTCCCAGAGCACCCCCTCCCCCCTTTCAGTTATTACCTTGCAAATTTTGGTTCGGGAGGGATTTTCCCATAACTCTTTTCCTTTTCTTTGTTTTTACTGTTTGGAGATTTTTCATTATCCACCACCAATAGACCCACCGTGCCCTGGATTGGCAACCGTAAGGAAAGGATAGTGGCATAGTTTGGCCACTTTTGTTCATTTCTTACCTTACAACATCTTGGACCAGCCACCCTTTTATAAATTAGTACAGTAAATTAATAAAATCGTTTGCAATTACAATATAGAGTATACAACTGTGGCGTAACGGAGAGCATTCGGGCAGCCTCTGCAAAGTCAGGTTTTGGGTCCCAAGCAGGATGTTACAAAGGATTGCAAGACCATAACCTTTGAGCCCAATAGAATCCTGCTGCCTTGCGATTTGGGGGTGTAAGTTACGCCACTGGTATACATTATTGAATAAACTGTTTTCAACTTGTTGATTATCATCTTCTTCATCGCTTATGGCTTTACTGTCTTTTACTTTTAGACGTCTTTATTCTTTGTTCGGTCACTGTCATTGTATTGGTACAGCAAAGGGGTTTTCTTCCAGATTTGACTATCGCAAAATAATTAATAACATCATTATAATCAATTTCCATGGTAATATCATTTTGAGTGCTTAGCAACATCTAACTATTAAGCTTTTCATTTTCTAAAGTAGATCTCATTTCAGTCTGTATTCTCTAAATGGCAGAAATGCTTCTCTCATGACTCGCTAGGAGGCGGTGCGTTACCCGTAATTTTAATTTGTTCTGGTTTTTCGTCCTCCAAATTTTTGAGCTCTAGGCACGTGCCTAGTGTGTCTAAGCGGAAAAGCAGCCCTGAGTACTTACCTACTATCCCAACAATGACAACGTTCAAGATAACTTGCCAAGGTGGCAATCTCCATTTCGCTTGTGTCATACGCGCTGAATAGGCAACCATGTGTTTCGTTTCATATAATGTCGCCAATACGGTTGCAATAATACCTAAGTATCAAAATAATTATTTTGCTCAAAGCGGAATGTAAACTCCTTATTAACAAATGTAACATAAATTCTTAAAACCCCAAACCCTTAAAACCCTTTACTTGATTCATAGCCTTAAATGAATAATACAACTACGCAAATGAAATGTACCATTTTTTCTCCTTTTGGCTTGAAAGTAATTTCTAAAATTACTAATCCAAAAACCATCAGAAGAAAATGATTAAGGTAGTTATTTATTCCGCTGTTGAAAATAAAATTCATTCTAACTACTAATGACTCCATTCTTGTTAAATGAACGAATTTGTTGCATTAAATAATTAAACCTGGTTGCCTTTTTAATTAATGTATTTAAATTAGATACTGAGCTTCGCAAAATAATTATCTTTCTGTGTGGTAGTACCTTTCATTATCGATTACAACTTTAAACAAAGTGTAAAGAAGAAAATGATCCATGTTTTGTGAATCTCTTGTGATGCTGAATATAATACAAAAATATTTTCCCTTTTAATTTCGAATCTAAGACTTGGATATAAATTTAACGTTACGAAAACAGTTGAAAAATGAGCTGTTAATTAATATTGTAATTCTCATAATTTTTAATTGAAGCTATTCATTTCATTAATTAAAAGTGTCATTCGTTTTTACTTGTTATACTTTTATCTATGATTTAAAACCGTGCATCTAAGATTATGAATCAATGGAGTTGCGTTTTGATTTACAAAATATCCCCACAAAAAGTTATTTTTGTGTTAAAGACAGTAGCTTACTGAAATGATATTTCCTTAGGGAAACTAAATTTTACCTAAATATATTTATTACAATTATTTTCACCGTGTGAGAGATTACCTCCCTCTCTCTTGCCCGCCTAGATGGGTGGGAGGAAGGAAAGGAGTACCAGACATATTCAAAATCAACTTATTTATTGAACTACTAAATTAGCAACACTAATTCACTTAAATTCAAGAAGCGAACGTCTCAATATGAACAATACAAGGGGAACAATAATGAGATGCACGAATTATACGAAAAGTATGAATATCGACCACTTCAATTTATATATATAGAATCAATCCAATTATCCCAACTAGTTTAACGTTACTTTAAGTCTAATGACCAATCGCCACTTTAAATCTTCGTCTATTTAATATTTAGAAATATTCAATAATTTATAGTGGTTAGGGATTGCAATATCGAACCATAAGTTCAATACCGGTATTCGATATTTTTTAGATTTTTAAACCCGGATACCAGTTTTAATACCGGTATTCGAAATTTTAGAAAAAGCACGAAAACGCAGGTGTTTCTTTTTTTTTTTATATCTGCCAGTTTTATTAGAGAGTGTAAATATCACAAAAAATAATTTGTAACTTATAAATTATAAAACAGTATATAAAAAGGACACACACACACAAAAGTAAAGGAACATCTTAGTTATTTAAATCACAAAAAAGTGTAAATATCGCTATTCAGTCTGTGATACTAGTACAAATTTTTGAAATGTGATCTTAAAAAAACAATGCATCAATTGCACTGTCATTAAGCCTGGAACGTAATTTTGTGCAATAATTTCATCCGAATTATCTTTTTTTCAAAATAATCTAAGATCCCTGATGGCTTGGGCTTAGAAAGTGTGCTAAAATTTGTATCTTCATCGCAATTAGATTCTTTCCTTTTTAACAATTTTGTATCATGTTTCGTTTTTAAATGTGTATGGAGTCCCCGTTTGTACTTTCTCCATTCATTTTAATAGCACTGGAGCATTTTTTACACTGTGCCAATATATTCTTTTCATCATATAAATAATGAAACCAAACCGAAGTATTATCAACTGATTTTTTGTGTTCTTTAAAGTTATTCTCATTCATTATAATGGGTTATTATTTATGAGTATATATAATTAATAAATAAAATTTCTTCAACCCTAAAGTATGATATACAAATACAGTATGAATAACAAACTCACTAATTAAAAAATATATCAAAATATTAATATAAATTAATATTATATAATTATTAATATTATATAATTTAAACTTGTGAATACCGGTATTTCAAAATTGTTCAAATCGCTCAAAATACCGGTATTCGGTATCCCGGTATTGCAATCCTTAATAGCAATACCTGATCAATAGCAATCTCTCCTGACTCCTGGCCTTCTTTCTCTCCTTCTCTTCTTGCTAGCTAGAAAACCCTGGCTATATATAGTAGATTTAATTTGAATATCACGGTTTCTTCTTCAGAAGGGTTGGTTGTAAATAAATGAGAATGATAGAGTAAAGATTTCCCAAGAGGATTAGCGGAAAGTACACGAATAAATCCGTCACAACCTTTCATCACTAATAAAGTTTTCCAATTGAAAAGTATTGTTTTTTTTTTTTTAACTAACAAAAATATTCCGACAGTTAGAAAGACATTCCACAACCAATGTTCCCGCACTGTATTATTCACTAGCAAGCTTTATGTGCTAAATACATAGACATTAGCAGTGTACTGGGTCCAGTAGTGAAGGGTCACCAGATAGGGTCACATGACCTCAGCTATAGACTATTCAGGGACATGTTGAAAAGTATAGACACCGAGTCACAAGATTTACCATATCACACAGAAGTAGGATGGCTAAGTTGTGAGAAAGCTCTGAGCAAAATATTTGAATTAAGAAGAGAAATAGATGACTTCCTGGAAAGTGAAGACAAGTTACAGCTGTTGCTGTCTGTTATAGAACAGGCATGAAAATTGACCTTTGCTTCAGGCATTACTAATAATTTGAAATTTTTGAATCTAAAAATACAAGAAGAAAAAGATTTAGTTTTGGATCTATACACTGACCTAAACGCCTTCAGATCTAAACTTATATTGTTTAAAAGAGAAGTACATGCCAACAACTTGACGCACTTTCTGCAGCGCAAGGTCTTCATGGCTGAAGTAACAGCTGAGTTACCCCCACGCCATTTACATGCGTAATCATAAGGGAGTTTCTTTTGTAATAAAAATTAATAGTGTGTGTGTTTTTGTTTTTAAATATATAACATGGATTTTATTATTACTTTTTTCGCATGGTTTTTTTCTGAAAAATATTCAAGAGTTTTTTCATCTTACACGATTTTTAAAATTTGTGGAACATTTCTCCAAATTTACCATACGTCATACGTAATTTTTTACACGAATTTTTTTGCTCGGTTTTCTAAGGAGCATATCTACCATGTAAAAAAAATTGGGTGTATTTTGCAGAATTTCTTTAAAAGTACTGCTTCAGTTTTCATTACGTGAATTATTTCTGCAAAAAGAAAAAAAATAAAAACCAAAAACTTCTTTATTTGCATTATTTCAGAAAAAGTTTTTACTTTAATGTATTCCTGTAACGAAACAAATTAATTTCCCCTTCTTCTGGTGAAATTACTATTCATAACTGGCAACACTGTAGCAATTTATCCGTTTTAAAAAAGCTCACTTTGTAAATTTTGCATTGCATGCATAAAACGAAAAATGAGTTTTCTTTTTGATTAAAAGTATTCAGTGGTTAAAAGCGCTTTGTTACACTCGGCAGTTTCAGAGTGAAATACTTATTCCACTGATGTCTCTTTTAATGATTTCTGTTTTTCTTCATGTGATGCCAACCGAGTACTTTCAATTTACAAACGATACTAAGTTGATGATTCTGAGCAATTATGAAGTACGTTACGAATGTTTCGTATAATGGCAACATTGTCATAATTGTATGCTAAGAGTGAATTTATGGAATAAAGAAAATTAATGGTCAATTACATTTTCTTTATCGAAAATGAAATTTTAAATCGAAATCAAACTCATCTACTCTCGAATAAAGGCTTTTGTGAACAAAAAAAATCAACACATATAAGATGCCACAAATAATTATTTGGTTTTAATACTATTCTCTGTATCTTTCAAAAGAATAATATTAAAAAAAAGATCGGCAATCTTTCAAAAATTAAAAGTAGGAGTAGAGTAGAAAGAGTAATTCTAGACAGAAAAGTATTAATTGAAAAAAATAAAAATAAAATAAGAATAAAAATTAACTTTTAAGTATTACATTTATAAAACACTTTGTAAGCAACTATACTAAATTTGTAAAAGCCAAAATCTACAGAAAATTTTAAAATTCATTAAAGTTTTTCTAGTAAAGTGCTTCCTTTTAAAATATGTGAACCATGCCTACTCACAAAAATGGGTAAAGATTTATGATTTGATATATGCTCAAACATTTCAAGTATGTTAAATTCACAACACGTAATAAAGAGAATAAATTCATTCTTACTATGTAATTGTGCAAGCAAACATGCTGAAATTATATGGTAAAATTTTAATGCCTTTCTTCAACTGTCTAACATTTGTAAGCTTTAAGGAGCTATAACATTAAGCATAATAGCATTCAACATATAGTATAAAACCTAATGTTATATCTAAAAATAAAACTATCTACCAGCATTCATGTAGTTATCCAAAATTTACTGAATAAATAAATTTGAAGTAATAATACACATTTTCTCCTCTATAAAGCATAATTTCTCTATGTTCTGCTGTGAAATGCTATCCCAAGAAATATAAATTTCTCGTATTTACATACACAAGCTGTAATATTATACATTATTCGACCAAATATATCAATTTTTTGTTCTATGTAGCAAAACATTATAATCTTAAATTTCTTTCTAAATAAAATATGATACGGAGATAAATAAATAAATAAAAATATACCTAATAAAGTATATTACAGAAAAAATGTTAAGCTAAATTTTTGTTTGAACTAATAAACCTTAACAAAGCTTAAATAAAGAAGATTGTACTGTACTTCATGCAATATAATATCTGTTGCATATGGTGTGAATGGACACAAATCCAACTGCTCCTGGAAGCAACAGACTTTGGATGTCATGTGCCAAGGAGAAAGGGTCTCGAATAGTCAACTGGAGAATACGCTAATAAAACTTTTTTTACAACCCAAATCAATAAATTTATTAAAGAATACTAAGGCCAACCTCCATTGTGTATATATAATTTGTCAAATAATATCTAATTGAAATGTTTCTTATAATATTAAAAATTTTACGTATCAGAATGGTCAATATATTTAATAAATAAAAATTATTGATAAAATTTTATGGTACAATAGTGTTTGTGGTTGTATTTATATGTAGTTCAAATATTTAATGTATTACTATTGTGTACACATAACTAGACTTAAAGAGAAATAATTTATCATTTTCTACAAAGATAATAAAAGAATATACTTTATTTGTGAATTAATGGGCTGCAGTAGTTAAAAGAAAATATTTAAACAAACATTTGTTTATGCAAAAGGAAAAGGTTTTACTTTTTGTTTCTTTTCTTTTTTTTCCCATTTTGATTTGGCAACCCTTTACCAATTGAATTTCAAACTAGAATCATTTTAAAAGTTCAATTTTCTTTTAAATTTTAAAAGACATTTTACTATCCATGGAGAAAATTGGGTGCCGTTGCTTTTTAAGAGGTGGACATCTACCTGTTGGTTAGTGGAAGGTATTTTATTTTCTCTCTACACCCATAGGAAAACCAGTGGAAGCATTCTCTATCCGTCACCTGGGGACGCTCCACTCTAGGGGTTATAGGCTCCCCTGTGGTCTAATTCCATTCTTGAACCCACTGCAGGAGATCATTTATAGCCAGGGCGCTCTGGAATTGGCAGCCGTAGTTGTTGTCACCTCCGGTGGAATCTAGTGTTCTGATACTATTTTTCTTTGTTAAATCCATGGACACGAGAACAATAAGATATTTTATACCATTCTCTCGATTATTCTTGAAAATTCCGAAAGATATTATCATACATTTATGTAATAAATAATTTTTTGCTTGAAAATTTCCCATGAATTTTCCACGCAAAATTAGAATTTTTGTGTAATTGGATATTTTTTCGAAAGTTCCTATTCTGGTATCTTTATTATTATATTTGATTTAGATCTTGACAAAAAATGCTCTTTCGAGGGAAAAAAAATTCGCATACATAAATCGTTGAAATGTTGTTAATTTATTTGTAATTTTCTTAAAATACATCATGTTTTTGAAAACAAGATTTGAGTATTTCTTTTTCAATTCCTACTATTAATTCACACTCGCCCTATATATATTTATTTATATATATTGTTTAAATTTCAATTATTAATAAAATACTTTTTATTCATCCACTCAAATTAAATACAATTTTTTTGAACTTGTACTGGATGACACGATGTTAGTACAATTTTTTCAAATATTTATTCATAAATTAAAATAAATTAATTAATTATAGTGAAAGAGATATAATCCAGTCGATATTATTCCTCTAGATAGCAGCACCATTGGATAAAACAGCTTTTGTTAAATTTGTGATGAAGATTTGACTCAATCTGAAAATCATATGCTAGCTAGACATCAGCATTCCTTTTACACTGATTTTAAGATAAATTCTTATATATTATATTCAACTTTTTTTCAAAATGTAATTACAGATTTAATATGACTAAAAAGTTTTCAATGTTAATTTAAAAGGTTTTTTGTCACTTAATATTTCAATTGTGTCATATGTATATACATATTTATATTAATTATAATCATTTAATAAAAAGTTACTAAAATAAAATTTTTCTTTGGTGACCTAAGTAGAAAATGACTTAATTTTTTTTATATTACTTGTAATAAACATAGAGCCCATCGAGAAAAATGTAACTCGAAACACCATTCTTTTCAACCCAGTGACTTTCAATAAAGCAAAGAAGTAACAGACTCTCGATGAAATTGCTAAAATATGAATGCCTTAATCTAAATTTTCAATAAAAGAGAACAGATTCATTATTCAAAGGGAACACATTACGTTAAAGATCATAAATCTTCACCCAACCATGTCATTTCACACACACGACTTCCACTGTTCGGAGTTGATCGTGCCGTTGCTATAATCTAATTCTCAGGTCGACAAAAACAACCACAAATTGGAGAATAAATTTCCACAACCCGTGTTCTCAGACAAATCTGTCAGTCATACCGCAATCGCTGTAAGGGCCAGCATTATTCGTGAAGTCTCAACTATCATCAATTGGTCGGATTGCATACCATGCCAAATTTGTTCAAAAAAAGAAAGCAAACAAAAAAAAAGAACAAAGTTGAATATTTTTTAGATAAATGACTCAAAGGCTTTTAGAGAAAATTACCAGACAGTCGAGTTCAGCTAGACTGGCATGCATTTTTCAGGAATTTCCTCTTTTATTCGCTTGCTTTGTCTTGGGCACCTTCCAAAGTCACCCAGGAATGACAAATCATGTGCGTGACAAGTTTTAGATGGAACGTCTCTTGCAGGAGAGTGGATTACAGGATTGGTGCGAGGGTCGTTATCTCGGAGTTCTGAATTTCTTTGTATTCCTTTCTAAGAATTAAAGTTCTAAAATTATCCTTCAGGATCTTGATAGATTATTCAACTTAAGGAAATTGTCGGCTATTTATCTGATTCAGACCTGATTGTGGACCAAAGAAAATGTGAAAAGAAATCCTTCGATTGGTTTGTTTTATATTTAATTCAGTTCGTTTTATCAAAGAAATAAAAATGGTTCCTTTTCTTCTTGGCTGGTCGTTCTCTTCAGTCTACAATTTATCATTTTTTTAATGTTTTTTCTTCCTATAATACGGCCCCCGTAGATGTAAAAAGCATAAAATATTGAACTAAGAAAAATATAACTGTAGGTGGAGAAAAAAAAATTATATAATGAAGTTCTGGATTCTATTAAGACATTGCGTGTTATGGTGCAAGGTGATTGAACTGAGAGTGAGGTAAAAAGTCTAACTTTAAAAGTCCCTTATATGATGCATATTTCAACTTATGTACTTGTATTTTTATTTAATTCTACGTCTTAGTAATTATTCCCTCAAGGCTTAAAATTAAAATACCTTTTGATTTTAGTTGGATAAATATCATTCTTTCAGATAAAAACATTTTCTTCAAGTCTTTTTCCTTTTTTTTACTATAACAATAAATTATAATTTTATTTATTTATTCTTAATGAATGATATATGTCTACTGAATCTTTCCAAAAGTAATATTGTAAACGTAGTAGCAAGCTGAGGATGGGTTTAAATCTTGGTGTCACTGAAGACACGCCATGTAGAGGAGTTGGGGCATATTATACTTACCATGGTTCAAAGTCCTTATGTTGGCGTGCTGTGATAGTTTAAAGGAGGTGCGTACCAGCCTGAGTGTCGTCCTTTTCACTTGACAAAGGCTCAAAATTCTGAGGTCCATCGCCAAGATATAGAAGTTTTTAGCTAACGGCGAAGCTTCACTTTGAAGCTTTGTAAGTAAATTGGATAAGAAACATGAAAGGTATACTTTTTGAAGTAAAACTTCTTTACGCACGCTTGACTTGGGGAGTAAGCTGGTGAATGCGTGACGGGAGCGTTACGAAAAGTGTGATCGGGCGAGGCGAACGGAAGTTGAGAGGGAGATATAAGTAAGTGAAGATAGAAATTTCAGTCAGTAGTTCGTTTGCGAGTTTGCTAGCGTTACGCGAACGCTGATTTCTTGATTATTTCGTAATTTCATTTCGTTCTTGAACATTTTATAAATTAATATTTTGTTCAATAGATTAAATGTTCTACGTTTAAAGTGAATAAAATTGTAAATTCATTTTAAAGTTCATATTTTGTGAATTAGTTACTTCGAACATGGACATTTTATAACTATATATTCATGAAATCGATATTGGTCAATCATCAATTGGTGATTTATATGCTGCTTATTGTGTTTTGGACGATGGAACAAATATCATAATGATAGTTGTTTACATTTCGTCCAATATAACACAGTTAACAATATATATATATATATTTATATAAAGTTTTTATATAAAAAACTTATGATTTACGGTCGAGTAGGATCTGAAAAATTGGGAGAAAACTGTCATATGTTGCCACTAATTTTGAAAGAAGATTTCAATGTTAATTTCGCGTCCGAAGATGGACAACTCTTGGTAAACTTTCTACAAGATAAATTAGAAGCCTACCACAAGACACGGAACAACAATCGATGCAGTTTTCTCTAGATGTCTTTCTAATTTTCATTCGAAAACATATGTATCTTATTTCTCATACCATAAGCCTATTGTCTCGGTCTTACAATCATGATGTATCCGATAATGGAAATAATGAATAAAAATAAAAAATCTATTCAAAAACATTAATTTATCGATGAAAACCCATAATAAATTAAAATTTTTGTAGAAAATTAATATATGTATATGAATATACATGTATATATTATACATATATACATATATAAACACACACATACATATAGATGGAGCTAAAGAAGTTTTTATTCTTTTTCAAACGCAGCTTTCGTTCTTGAAAGTTCACTTCAAATGTATTATTATTATTTATTTATTTTTTAGTCATCAGATTCAATATTTTTATACTTGATTTTCATAATTTCTTTTTTTTTAATAAACAGTTATATTTCATGGAAAATGAATTTTTTCAGGAAAATATTTTATTTAATTACTTAAAATTTCTTCTTAGTATTATTAAGTATTTTTAATTCAATTAACTTGACGTTTTATTTATGATACATACGCTTTACACGTGGATAACAAAATGCATATAAAATAGAATGGATGAAAGCTTTTTAAATCACAAGCTTTTTTTTCAAACGAATGTTTTCACACTACCAGATCTTTAGAACTCTTATTTCATTTTAAGTAATGTAAAAATATATTTTCACAATGAGCATATTTTTGATACAGTTATTTTTCCATTAATATTTAGCCTTAAGTTGTATGTGTGAGGCTAACTTATTTAATTCAATAATACAAGAAGTTCGAAAGTCTAATGTTCATAGAAGACAGTCTAACATTCATATAGAGACACACAATTCTTTTTTTCATATAATTAATACATTCATAGGCTTTCGGTGTTAAAATTTGGATGCCGTTGCCTAGAGGTCTAGGTTACGGACTCGTGGCTGGAGTAAAATAAATTCGAGTCCAGGGTCACTGAAGGGAAATTTTTTTCATGTTAGGAGAAAAAAAAAATGCATGAAAATACATAGTAGTTTGTCAGGACCGTTGTATTATTTCGTGTCAACCGATATTTCGTCTTAAGCATTTTCGCCTTTAACATATTTTACTGTATTTTCTTTTAAAAAAGTGAAGGAAATACAACATGCAACTAGTTTACTTCTCAAGCTTCTATCTTAGTTATTTATTTAAACTTGAAGTAACCCGAGTTAAATGCGCGCGCATCACCTAATATAAATTATAGTAAAGTTATTTCTACTATACCTATATATGGCTTAAATTTCAATGTTAAAATCTCGTATTCTCTTATCTCTCTCCTGACTGTGAATCTGATTGCATAAAAAATTAGAAAATAAATTTCCCTTTTTTCGCAGCATATGTGTATTAATAGTTTCGGAATAGGAACATGAATTTACTATAAGAGGTAGAATCAATGCATGTGGAAGAAAATTTAACTAAATAGAGTAGTAAAAAATAAGTGTGAATTTTCAAACGAAACTAAAATTCCTAATGAGACCGTTATGTCCAGAGTATAACGTACATGCTGCTGTGAATGGTTATCACAGCTCGAAAATCAATTTCCATTATCTGCCACTTTACTCTTCAGGCGTTTCACATTTCAATGTGAATCGAGCTGAAGTGAAGTATTCACGGTTTAATAGATGAATGATTTGCATTGAAAGTTTAGAACTCATTAAAACCAAGCACTATCAAATGCAGTTATGCGAGATAGTATATTTTAAATTAAACGGTGCTTCTCACAGAGTCAAAACTGTATGGTGTTGATGTTTGGAGAACGAAATAATAGCTCTGATAATTTTCCCATTTCTCTAGAGAGCAGGATTAAAAGATCCATCTTTAGTTGCATCAAATGGAATTTAAGTATGGTTTTATTTAACTTATATCTTAAAATATTGGAAGCTGTAGTCTGGATGACGTAGTTGGCTAGGCCCTGGCCGTACACCCAAGTTTGCAGGTTTGACTCCTGCTCATGTCGGTGGATTTTCATGATGCAAAAAATCAACAGCATCCATTTCTTTTGATTTTGCGGAATGTTAAATATCTCTTAAGTACCTGTTATATTTGGGTACTCTCGGAAAAATCGGGGCAAGTAATATCCACTTTATGGTGCTACACTAAAAAGTGATGCCAACTCCCTGGGAATATACTACAATGGTAATTACCAATCCGCAGTCCCATTTGAAATTTTAAAAAATACTGGAAAGTAGACCTATAAGGAATAGTTCCGTGATTAAAAGTCTTATTAATAATAAATAAAGCACACAAATATGTCTTTTATTTTTTTTTGTTGAGATTTATATATTTTGATGCTTACGTACTATACCATCGGCAAATCTCGATAAATCGGAATATGTCGCTCATTGAAAAGACGTCACCAATGTTGCCATTTTAATGTTCTTATTATTACTGTGTTTCGATATGCGTAGAGACGGTTTTTCATTATTAGTTACATATCGCGACATTTGGCAACGTTTTTTGATTTGTCGAAATTGATCGACGGTATAATATACCAATATTTTTATCCCTAGAATTTCATCTTGAAAATCAGTTTAAATTTAGAAACATAAAACTTAATCAACTCTAAAGTTATTATTATTCATCTATCTTAAAATATTTAAGACTCAAATTCTTTTCTCTTTAGAACACAGAAGAATTACTCTCTTTTGATCTCTATCTTGATGAAGAAAGGAAAGAATATTTTTAATACTTTAATGATCTTTTTAGGTATCAGCATATATTTAAAAGGTTTTATTGATTACTAACGTCACAACTTGCAGCTAAGGCTACGGACCTCGTAATTCAAAGTTTCAATCAACTAATGATGATGACACCTGAGCTGGCATCAAAATCTTCAAACTAACCGCACCTCACCAACGGGAGAACTTTGAGAATTGATACTTAAGGTATCCGACAACGTTCGGAACCGTGATTTTAAAACAATGTATAAATGGATAATTTTCGTGGTATTTAGTATCACTTAGATTAGAATACATGTATAAAATTGTTTAAAGGACATTTTGACAAATTTTTTTTTATTTAAATACAATATTTTGACAAAAATTAACTTAGAATAATCTTTTTTCAAAATGTTCTCCTTTTATAAAAAATGCTTATTATCTAAATTTCATTACTCTACAATAATTTTTCTTGGTGGTGAGATTTTTTTTCGTCAGTACGTTTTAAATAATTGAAATACTTACTATGCATTAGTAATAGATTTTTAAACAAGAGTAACAAATACTTCTTATACTGAAAGAAAAAGTAAATGAAACATGAAAATAATTCTTATTCTAGAAATTTCACTCCTGTGAAAAGATACGCCTATTTGAAAGAAATTTTATGAAACAAAACAAAAAAACGATAGTAAATTGATAAGAAATGTCTTCGTGTTTACAGACAAGTTACTTTTCATCACGTAGTGACTTTATACCTATAATTATTAATTTAGCTCTAGCAATTTATCTCTCTGCAAGAATAATATATGGGGAAGAGAGAGAGAGAGAGAGAGAATTATTACAGTAATTATTTGGTGATTTGATTGCATTTTTTAATAATATCTCCATAGCAGAAGTGGTTAATGAAATGTTCGCCTTTTTCACTAAAGACATTATTCTTAATAAAATATTTCAATTTTCTCGATATTTACCTCAGAATAGTTCTAACTAAAGGACAAAAAAGAATAATCTAAAAAAGAGGAGATAAAAGTAATATCTAGTTTTGTCCCATGTTCGGTCATTTTATTTCATTTAATATGCAAGACAAAAAGTTTATTCTCAGCAGGTTTTAATTTATCGCAAGGCTTAGAAAATGAATTCCGTTAAAAGAAAGTAATGATCGCGTCTAACAATAAATTTTCGTTACTAATGCATTTTGTACATCGAAAGTTCCACAAATATTTCGCATGTGAAGAGAGAATTGTGAAATATTTAAGTAGTAATAATTTTTTTCAATAAGTTTGTGTTTGAATGCAAGTAAAATAAGTGTTAAATTTCGTATTTATGTATAGGTAAAATATTTACGAAAGATTGAAATTGTTTTGTCATCTAATTATCCCTTATACCAGGGACAAGGTGAAACATATAATTAAAATATGAACCTACATTCTTTGCTCGTTAAATGAGGATAGTAGTATCAATGTAGAACTGACGCATGCGCAGAGAGCCGAAGAAAATAGAATAGCAGCAGACTGGCGTGTTCGAGATTATTTGAGCACAAATTACGATAGTAGGCCTATGCGTAAAGTAGTAGGATTATGTTTAAGTAATTTAAGTAAATGTTTTCTTAATAATTAATTCAAAATAATCCTTATTTTTAACTTGGTACTAAGCTCATATATAAATCTTAGTTCTAAGGTTTCAACAGGGGTGTCAAACTCGTGGCCCACAACAAACATTTTTGCAGCCCAGCCAATATATAACCACACAATAATACATAATAAAATCAATAAAAATTTCTCCCAAAATTGGAAATATAGCAGAAGAAAAGAGATGTCAAGTGACAGGATATGAACGTTGATTTTTTATGTTCTTTTATATACAACCTGTGGCCAAAAAGTTTGGTGAATGAATTTTTATTTCAAATACAGTATTGTACATCATCAAATACAATTTACTATCCTTCAAAATAATCTCCGTGGAGGATAATGCACAGTTGGGAACGAATATGTAAGTCCTAGAAACTCCTGTAAAACAGTTTTTTCGGTATGGATTTCAGCTAGGTCGTCTGGTTGCTTTGAATGTCGGTGATGTCCGTAAATCTCTTTCCCTTCAGGGCTGACTTCAATCTGGGGAAGAGGATGAAGTCTGCAGGTGCCAAATCAGGTGAATAAGGGGGGTGATAAAGAGTCACAAATCCATTCGCGGCCAGGAACTACCGTACAACCAAGGCGGTGTGTGCGCCATGACCCTCCACACCGCGACAATCCACAATAAACCTTTCGCGCTCGGCGTTAAGCTAACAGGAAATAAACGCACTTGGAACCTCGCCAATTTCAAACATGTTCAAACAGATACTGACCTTCACCATGAGCTGCGTATTGATATTCTACTAGTACAGCAGCGACCTCTACAGACTCATTCACCGAACTTTCTGGCCACAGGTTATATATTTATTATAATGTATTATTCGAAATAAATCTACATTTCTATGAATATTGATTATTTTTACAGTCCACGTAAAGTTAAACCTTGTTTGTTTGGCCCGAGTCTGCTTTTGAGATTGACACACCTGGTTTACAATTTACTACTTTATTACTGCGGCCGTCTAACTTTGACCAATATATTACCTTCTATTTATTAAATTGCTTTAAATTAGATTTGTCGTAATTTAGTTTGTGATTACACACACACACACACACACACACACACACACACACACACACACACACACACACACACACACACACACACACACACACACACACACACACACACACACACACACACACACACACACACACACACACACACACACACACACACACACACACACAGCACGCACGCACGCACACACACACACACATACAAGAAGCGCGCGCGCACACACACGCACGCACGCACACACACACACACACACGCGCACGCACATAACACATACAGTAAGCGCACACACGCACGCACGCATACGCACGCACGCAGCACGCACACACATACAAGCGCGCACACACGCACACACGCACATACACACACACGCACACACACACGCACGCACGCGCATACACACATACAAGCGCGCGCACACACACACACACGCACGCACACAGCACGCACGCACATACACCCCACGCACACGCACGCACATACACACACACACACACGCACGCACGCACACGCACATACACACACACACACGCACGCACATACACACACACGCACGCACGCACGCACGCACGCACATACACACATAGAAGCGCACACACACGCACACACGCACATACACACACACATAGTGTTGAAGAAGAGGAAAAGGTACATTGCTCGAAGTCAGTAACATCTTTGAATGGTTCTTTTACTATAATTCTTTTATTGTCACCGAAGAAATTTGTAGTTAAACAATTTTCAATTATCTATTTCATAAATTTCAGATAAAAAAATTAAAAGAGCCTGTTAATTTGAATTTTTTAAAAAAATATTAGATTATGATTGCATTAAAATCCATTAAATTGTATTAAGTAAAAGTTTAAGGTTAGCATAAATATAGGAAATTAAATGTAAATAATTTCTTCTGTAGATAAATATGTGATAGATTAAAAATAACCACGTAGATAAGTAGAGTAAAAAGTATATATATATAGAGAGAGAAAATGAAAATAGCCTGATTTAACAAGATCTTGAATACGATTTTTGAAGAACTATTGATATTCTTAAAACTTTTAAAATATGGTAACACTTAAGATAGAGTAATTTATAAAAAATAAAAACGAACCATACTGATAATTTAAAAAAGAGCCTGTCGTAAAAACTGTTTTGCATGCAATTTTTTAAAAACTTTCAGACACAATTTGCAAAAGGTTTGCCATCAAAATCTGTCAAAACAGTCAGCTTGTAAAAGGGGCTGTAAATCTTACACAAGCTTATTTTTGAAACAAAAAGAATGTATCTTAAATAGGAAGGAGGTAAAAAGCAAATTTAAACAAATGGCCTTTTGGGGATGTACTTTTTGTTGTTTTGTTATTTAATTTTAAAAGTTCTTTAAAATACACTTATTTTATACTAAGTAGAGTTGCATTTTTATGGTATTTATCATAAAGAAATAATAATAATTGAGAAAATATTTTTAAAAATTTGGCACTTTTATTAAATGGACAAATAAGCTATATATTTATAAGGAATTTTAGAGGCTTATTTCATATATACTAGTGTTCCTGAATATAAATAAAAAAATTATATCTATATTTTGATAAATTAAAAAATTCTATAGTTACATGCTATTATTATATGATGTTACTCATTAACGTCGCGTATGGGATTAAATATTAAACTGTTTTTAAGGGTGACAATTTTGGAACACATACCCCTGTCAGGCTCTCATTTCCTGTAGAACAAGTTAGGTAATAAGTATGGCTATTCAACTTTCTAAGCAGTTAAGGAAAAAAATAATTAAAGTATAAAAAATATTTAATAGTTAAAATAAAATGAAATTTTTTCAAGGATAATTTCAATGTATAAATATAGATTCAGTATACTTTTAATTAAAAAAAATATTCAAAGTGAGACTACAAAAACTGATAACATGGTAGGAGGGATTTAACCCACTCAATTCGAGTTCATAAAAAAAATCTCTGAAACTGATTTAAACAGTGAAGAATGAAGATATTAGAAGATGAGATCTAGTAATCTGATTGGTCGATATGATCGATTAGTAAAAATACTTTTCATATTTTGTCAGAACTCAGACACTCAAAGGCCAATTAGAAATTAAACATAATCGAATTTATTTGCAAGTTCTAAGAAAATTAAATGGAAGGAATAATTTTAATTGTTATTTTTTGATGAAAAATTTCAAACAAAATCAGGTTCTGTTAAAATATTTTTAAGTTTGCTAAGCTTCATATTATACATATATTTTCTTAGTTACTTAAAGCTAGTTTCTTTTTTGAATTATCTATCTTTTTGGAAAAAAGAAAGACCAGTTTTTCGATCGTGTGGCGTATGATTGGATATGCGCTCGCTGTTGGAAAACAATTCTTCAAATATTAACTCAACATCCGTATTTCTTCCAAAGTCAATTTTTTGAATAAATAAATACTTAAATAAGTAAATGAACAATGAGAAATATATTATGAAATGAATTATCATATTTTATTTACATTCATACATTTTTTTTATAAATCATAATTCACTATATTAGATATGCAATAAAAATGTAAAATGCATAATATACTGTTTTTCCAAAAGCTTTTGGAAGCCTTTACTGGAATTTTTGTGCATCTAAAACTTTTTCAAGAACTTTGCTCACTGAACTTTGTCTTGCTTAGAATAACTTTTTGTCTATTCTCTGTATCATTAAAATTATTAAGTTAACGCTGATGAATGAATCTTTGCAGAGAAAACAGCACACAGGTATTAATAATCAATTCGGCACTAATTATGTCTCTTGCTTTCATAATAATGAGGGAATAACATTCCATTAACTAAAAACAACTGATTAATTACTGGCAGTTAATGATGAATTGTTCAAAAGGATGACTTCAAATTAATTACAGAACAAAGAATCAAAAAGGCCTTTACTTATATTCATGACTAACTTCGTAGATTACTAGGAATTTTTTTTCTCGATAATGTGTACTTTTAGATCGGAAAGATCTAAAATGATTGTGAAAAAAAATGTTGTATAAATGAATTGCTTCGTAATTATTACTATAAGTAAAATACGTGTTTTAAGAAGCAGTATAAGACACCGCTTAAAATTACCGTGTTTTCTTCTTCTTTTAAACTTCCCCGTCATTATTTTTTTTGTTCGTAAAAATATCTAAATCAAGTAATCACAATAAGTAAAAACAAAACATTTTGAGAAAAATTTGTTCCTGACATAACAACTGTAGGAATTATATTTAATCAGTGTTTCTCAAACTTTCAATATTGGCGACTCAATTTTCAATCATAATTTTCATCACGTCCCTCTCCTATCAATAACAATGTATTGAATGCAATAGAATTTTTACGCTAAAGCTACAATACATATGACCTTTTTTATAAACCATACAAATTATCAATATAAGCAGTAAATTTTGTATATGTTACTTTTAAGTAATAAATATTTTATATAAGTTACTTTTTAGTAAGAGGATAAGTATAATGTTACTTTTCATAGTTTAGAATGTATTTTGTGTATTTTGTTTTGCTTCCTTTCAATAAATTAGTAATTTTTTTTAAATAATCTTTTATCTTCGACTTCTCGATATGCTCGCGCTCCCCATGTAGGATTATCACGCCCCCCAAGGGAGGCGCCCCCACATTTTGAGAAAAGCTGGTCTAGGCAGAGGTCGCCAAAGTGGTGGTCCGTGAGAAAATTTCACTGATCCTCAGAAAAAATGTGTGGAATATATACTCATCACGTTAAGTTATGCTTTAAGATGCCTTGAAAAATAACTCAATTCATAACAATACGGGAAAAGTTATAAAAACGCTACTTCTTAGAATAACGCCATGGTAAAAATAAGTCGTACTGCGGTAGCTGCATTGTTATATGTGGGTAATAGATCCGTGGGCAGCGAAATTCAGGATAATAATTTAAGCATACATCTAAAAGAAAGCCTCATAGACCAGACGAAACTCTCAAATTTAAACTATATTCATTCTTATCAAGATCTCAGTTTTGGCTTTTCATAAAAAGTGAATACCTTTTTAGTGAACAGTTGATGAAAATTCTGATTCAATTCACCAAAACTTATTTATGTGAAAAGGCCTTTTCAAACACGGTACGAATCTCAGCTTGAAATAAATACAGTTCTCTGTCTTGCAGTAGCAACATGGGATCCAAATATCCATAAACTTATTTCAATTAAGCAGGAACATCCATTACACACTAGGAATGTATAATGCTAGAAGTTTGATATACTTAAACCACTTTTAATTTTTTTTTTAACAGTTTTTTGTTTATTTTATTGTGGTTTATTAATAAAGCTTTCATAATTTGGTTACAATTAATAGTTTCACTTTATTAACTAGGTATATTTAATGTGTTCTTATGTCACAATTTTTTTATAAATATATTTACTCTTAAAAAATCCTATTAGTGGTCCGTGGGATTTAAATTATGAATTTACTGGTCCGTGAGGTCAAAAATTTTGGCGACCGCTGGTCTAGGGCAAATGTCGGTTTTGATTCAAATGAAGAATTTCTATCGCTATTAATAGCCTCAGTTGTTTTTTTGTTATTGTTGTTGTTACAAAGTCTGTTATTAGTGACTGTTTTTTGTTTTTGTTTTGTTTCTCAAGTTGCTTATATAGCTCTTGATATCCTGCTACATAAAACTTAAGGTATCCGACTACGTTCGGAACCGTGATTTTAAAAAGGCGCATAAATGGATAATTCTCCTGATATTTGGTATCACTTAGATTAGAATACATGTATAAAATTGTTTTAAGGACATTATGACAAAAAAATTTATTTAAATACAATATTTTGGCAAAAAATTAACTTAAAATAACCTTTTTTCAAAACTTTCTCCTTTTATAAAAAATGCTTCTATAATAATAATATTTTGTGCTAAGATAAAGTAAAGACTTCTCCAGAGAGTCTCAACTAGGAGTTTTAAAAAATTTACATTATTTTTTCAGAGTTACCACCCTTTGAAATAATAATCGGCGTTTTTTTCTTAAAATTTCTCCCCTGTGTTGTCGTAAAAAATGGATAAATCCACTTCTAAGTTATATGTTTCAAAAATTCTAGTTGAGCCTCTGTACAGAGGTCTGAGCTAAACACAAACAAAATATTATTAGAATAGAAGCATTTTTTACAAAAGGAGAATATTTTGAAAATGGGTCATTTTATGTTCATTTTTTGCCAAAATATTGTACTTAAATAATAGTTTTTATTGTAATAATATTCTTAAAACAATTTTATATACGTTTTCTAATCTAAGTGACACTAAATATCATAAATATTATCCATTTATACGCATTTGCAAAATCACGGTTCCGAACGTGGTCGGATACCTTAAGATTACATAGAAGTTTTAATGCATGCTCTATGTCAGGATCATGAGTAAGAAAATGGTGTTCCATGCTTGTAGCAAAGTTCAAATCCTTGCAAATTAAATCTACTGTTTAACTAAAAATACCCTTCGACTTCGTCAGAATCGCCTTCTTTATTATCATAAACTGTTATAAATTCAATCATATCGTCCTCATCCTAAGGGCACGAAGAAAAATATCGTCAAATTTGAAAACCGTGTCATTTCAAAACTGTGTAAAAAAAGGCCGAGTAAAAAAAAGTTGGTTGTATTTATTTCTGAAAAGATTTGACGAATTTAGAAATAAAAATATTTTATCCTAAATACTGCAAAATGGCACATTACGAAAATATATATATTCTGTGAATGAAATGACTGAAATCTAAATAATGATAAATGAATATCAACGTGAATTTGTTTCTTTTTTATATTTTGATATGATATTACCACATTATTCAAAAAGTTCTAACCGGAAGCAAGCTCTACTCACGATCAATGTTACAAATATTTTCTAAGACAATTTTTCTTTCGTTTGTTTTATACATAAAAATTATCTGATGCTTTTTTAATCCACTATCTTTTAATGTGAAATTTTTTCATTTATTATACTAATATATGAAATACTGTAATGTCCCACAGGTCGAACGTTCCTTCGTGAGAGAAAGAAGAATTCAGAGGTTCTTTTTTTGTAAATGTCTTGAGGATTTGTCCTAGAATTTTGTTATAACAAAAATAAAGAACAGTTGTGTAGTGGTATATCATTAGGATTATATACGATAAAAAAGGCTTTTTTTTTAAAAGGAAGGTATCTTCCCACATAATTTTTTTTCTTTGTTTTATTTGGCACATTCATGCACACTAGTAAACAGGTTTCTATTTTAAAAAATATTTATCCCCGAAGAGATAGAGAGAGACTCGATCATTTTATTCCTTAGATTGTTTTTAAATTGAAAATTTTTAGATACTTTTAGTCACTAGAACGTTTAGAAAATAAAACTAGTGTTAAGGAAAATGTTATGGTAAACTGATACAAAATGGACTAAATTCATGTGACGTCATTAGTCACATGATAACTGAACCACGAGTTTTCGGCCATTCAGTTCATAAATTAATGCGACGTCATAATTATATCATAAATATAAACACGTTTTCCAGCCAATTAGTTTATGTTCTTCACTGTTGCTGTCCTTTGTTGAACTTCTTCTTTAGGAAAGTACATGCCCAGGGGTAGCTCTTAGTGGTTAGAGCATCCGACTTCTAAGTAGACCGGAATACCTGTTCGATGCCCATACCACAAATGCTGCCTCCGAGTACACACACGGAGAACATGCTCGTTAAATCAGTGGGTCCAAAAGTCTTGTGTGGGCTGAATCAAGAGTGCAGGGACCGGAGAAAATTTCCTCCACTGCAATTCCATGCCTAAATTCAGGGAGGAGATAGATGGTGGCACCATCTATCGTAATGTTCAATCGTCCCTTCAGGGAATTTCCCGGATAAATCGTACCGTCACCCGTGTGGTGCTCAAGGCTAAGGCCAAGACATGCGTACATTTCCAGCCCATTGCCACGGATGAATTTCTGTGGGTCTGACTATGTCAGACAGGTGGCATGAGCAACAACAACAGAAAGTACATATTTGTCAACGATATAATGCACATATTTAAACAAAATGCACTTAATTTAAAAGGTATATTTGTATAATGTAAGTATTTTTTTTTTTTAATTTTGAAAACTGTTTGAAGAATTCTATAGCACGTGAACTCTTTACCCAATCTTGGAATTTTAAATGTTATCTAAACCTTACAAGTTGAACAACTTAGTATGTCATTTTTAATCAATGGGAGACACGTGATTGACGTTATTCCGTGGTTCCATCACGCTGAATGAAGTCCGCTTCTGCCGAACCAGTCTTCATACCATGTCTCCCGGACATGTGAGGATCAAATTATCACCGTGCTGCTCAAGGAACTTTAAATTATTTCCGTTTTATTTAATGTGGTGTATTTCCGTGGGAATCACTTCATATTCCATGTTAAATCGTTTTATAATAATTTTTTAGTGTAACTATATTTTACACTGAGGACATATTTAAATAGAACTAAGTTGAAATACATTTGTCTCTCTCTGTGACTCTGCATTCAGATGTATACCTTTTTAAGTAGAGATACTAAAAATAAAAATAGATAAGTGAATACATATAGTTAAATCATGCTTATATGAATGTATATTTATATGTTTAAAGAAAACTTAAATTTCCTGAATGAAGGGGGAAAATTGAATAAATAAAATATAAATTTAACTTTCTCAAAACTGATTAATCCAGTTTGAACAATGCTCTTAGAATACATTAGAAATTGTCTGGCTTTTATATAGACGTACCTCTATTTAACGAAGTAGCTAAATCCCGAAAAAAAGCTAGTTATGTGGAAATTAGTTAACTAGAGATTCATTTTTGAATGTAACAGATTTTAGGTTCCGGAAAAATTTCACAAGAAAAAAAAATGTTCGTGGTCAGATTATATTTTGAAAAAATTACCATATTATGTATTAAAAGGTAATGATTCAATTTTCAAAACATATTCGCAACTAAAACAAAGCTCTAGTAATTCCTAATTAATAAGTTCTTAACACACATTTTACCTATTACCACTGTTAATTTTAGTGAAACAATTGCTGTAAAAAGAATTCTGAATATCGGGGACTATAATTGGATAAATCTTAGCTAAAATTATCCTTTGTAAACATATTTTCACTATTAATAATTTCTAAATAATTTTCAAACAAGTTTTTTGAGGTATTATACTTATTTTGATGGTTGTCAAGTTAAATAGCTGTGTTATATTTTTTAATGATATCCTGTTGTCTGTACGTACGCTTACATATGGGATATTCTGAATTTCTAACTAATTTTTTTTACTAGCGCAGTCTAAAATATGAAATAGTTAAAAGGTAAATTGCAGTTGTTTTCTGAAATAAGTTTAAAAGTATTGAGGTCTGAAATATAGTAGGAAAAATATACTGGGATTCTTCTCTATATAAAACACGTTTAATGAGTTTCAGAATAGTATAGTCATTTTAATAACATTAAGAAATTTTGGTGGCAACTTAAAAAAATTCTTTTCATTATACCGAAATGTCAAAAAGAATTCTGTAAAAATAATGTACAATTTTCATTTGCATTGGATTTAGTTCTTTTAAATCAGTTGTAGTTGCCACAATTTATTCATTTTACTTTTGAATGTGTGTAAGTCCGTGAATTTCATTTTCCAAGAATTTCAATTTTGTTTATCAAAGTTTCTAAGGTTTTTCTCTCTTTAATTTCTAAATCTCAGTTTTTCATTTCAAGGTATTTATATTTAACATTTTCGATCTTTAATATGGTTTATCATCTGTATTAAAGTATCCGACTACGTTCGGAACCGTGATTTTTCAAAAGCGTATAAAAGAATAATATTTATGATATTTAGTGTCGCTTCGATTAGAAAATGTATATAAAATTGTTTTAAGAATAGTATTACAATAAAAAATTATTTAAATGCAATATTTTGAAAAAAAAATGAACATAGAATAACCTTTTTTTCAAAATATTCTCCTTTTGTGAAAAATGCTTTTATTATAATAATATTTCGCCTTCATACAGCTCCGACCTCTGTACAGAGGCTCAACTAGAATTTTTGAAATATATAATCCTAGAAGTGGGTTTATCCATGCTTTACGATAACAGAGAGGAGAAATTTTAAGAAAAAAACGCCGATAATTATTTCAATTGGTGGTAACTCTGAAAATAATGGGAATTTTTCAAAAATCATAGTTGAGCCTCTGTACAAAGGTCTGAGCTATATACACGTAAAATATTATTATAATAGAAGCATTTTTCATCAAAGGAGAACATTTTGAAAAAAAGGTTATTCTAAGTTAATTGTTTGCCGAAATATTGTATTGAAATATTTTTTTTTGTCAAAATGTCCTTAAAACAATTTTATACATGTATTCTAATCTAAGTGACACTAAATATCATGAAAATTATCCATTTATGCGCTTTTTTAAAATCACGGTTTTGAACGTTGTCGGATACCTTAAAGAACACGATTCAGATTCAAACAAATTTTTCGTAGAGTAAAATAAGTACTTTTATACCATAATTTAGTCCTTTATTGCAACGAGAGAAACTATATAAGATTTTATGTGGGGAGAAATTTACTATCTTATATGGTAACGATAATAATAATGCAATTGTTATTAACAATTAAATCTCACATGGCTGTAAGACATACAACTGTTTATTATTATAAGTACCGAATACTTCAAAGAATTCAGTAAATATAAACATTTTTTAAAATAGTTTTAAATGATTGCGAAAAGAAAAAAATTTTTTTTTAGTGAATTCTTTGTAAGAAGTTAAAGACTTAGTATAATAAACCGTTTGCATATCTTGTAAGTCAGTGATTCTCAACCACAGTGCCACCAAATTTTTAAAAAAATTATTACTACCAAAACCGAACCAAATCCTATCTGACCGTTTTATAGAAATAAACTATTCTTTAAAATTATTGGATCACTTGACACACAAAGGGAGTAGGAGTTGGCCTCGGCTACTTCCCAAATATAGATATAAAACATTTAATTAAGCAATCCATTCATGATAACGGATATATCTGTACATGAATTAACTTCGAATGAAGAGGAAGAACTAATTTCGCTCTCTAATAATCGAGATTTAATTTGAAAACATTCGGAAAAGTCAATTAATTCATTCTGGATTAAAATTAGAGGCGATTATATCTTAAGAGCCAAAAAAGCTTTAAAAAATATTGTTACAATTCTCTGCATCGTATTTATGTGAATTCGGATTTTCAGTCTTAACAAATATAAAAATGGGAAGAAAAGATCGAAACTTTTAAGTGTAGTTGACGAAATGAGAGTGTCATTAATATTTTACGACCCAATATAAACAAAATGATCAAAATCATCAAGCTCAAATTTCGCATTAAATGTATTCTTATAAGGAATTTGTAATTATAACGATTTTGTTGTCTTTGTCGGGCATTTTATTTCATTTATCAGTGAATATTATTATCATAAACTATTTTATGTGAGGAATTATGAATAGATAAAATTCTTTCAAGCTAATTTTATTGTTAGTGTGGCGCCAAATTTTGAAATTGTTATAAAAACCGCAACAAATGCATGTTGAGAATCACTACATAGAAGTATATGAATATTCGACTATTAATATTAATTTCATAATTACAGGCATGTTTTAAAATCTGAAATTATGTCCTAGAATCGTACCTATTCTTTAGCATAAAGCAAAAACAATTTTGGCATATTTCAGCGCCTTGTCTCCTAAGGTAAATAGCCACAAAATACTTCACTCCCTTCTGCCAGACCTCGACTAAACCTGTACATAGTTCAAGCCTTGTGAAAAAGCGCGTGTTGCAACAGCATGCTAGCAGTCGCGTAGGGGGTTGAGCGGTCCGCACATTCCCGTACGCGAGGGGTTTTAAGCCGTAGCAGAAGCTTTGGCTACCGCCCAAATGCTCTTACTATCACCTACATGGGGGAATGTGACAGCTCCGGATGGTTGTGGCTCTCTTCAAATCGATTCGCCGCGCTCCTTAACGCCTCTAGCCGAGAGCGCCTCTTCGCTGCCGGGCGAAAAAACTGTTGAATTTATAGAGGGATTTGCCTAGCATTTCAATAGGCCCTATTCTGTGGCTAGTTTTGGTCGAAACTGTCAGTTCCATTTTAGAACATGGTCTACGAATTTTTCGGTAAAGAATAAAGAAAAACATAGTACAGTAAAACCTGTTTTTGTGCGGTAGATAGGGACAACATAAAAAGAAACCGCACCAAAAAAATATGTCAAAATTATTTCATAAATACTTAGATATAACTAAAAACTTTGTCGACATACTACAGATTTTTTTCTTCTTTTTCCTGCGGAAAAGGATCGCATAAAAAATCTCCTTAAAACATTATTTAGAAATTTCGAAAAAATTTTTTTCCCAAACAAAATAAATTATTAAATTGCACATGGAAACATTTTTAAAAAATTTAATTTCACATTGTATACATGGAGAAATTTTCAAAAAGCGTATATATAATTTACTGCTACTCATCGTAATCCAAAGCGCCCTTTCCTATAATGAGTTTTTTTAAATGTTCTCTCCCCTTGAAGGTACAAATTTAATTGATTTATTTTTTGCCTCTTATAAAGTAAGTGATAAGTTTTTGTGACGACGGTCGGTTGGTTAGTTGCTTGTGAACGTCGGGATAACTAGATATGCGTTAACACTTATCTGCGTTAATCCCTTAAATGCAGATTAAAAGTTTCACGATTCGTTCCCCAATGCGCGTATGTGATGTATTGGGAGGGGGAGAAAAAGAACGCCAAAGTGAAATCTAAGTGTTTTACCACTTAAGCCAGGTGTGAGAAGTACTTTTGATTTCATGAGTGTACTTGAAAGTTAATGCTGACAGGGCGATTAAATATAATGATCTGGGGTCAGAAATGTTTAATGGTTAGGCCATATGTTTCGGAGAAATAATTGAGTGATTAATTTAATACTTGAAGATATAATGAAAAGTAAAAGTTAAGTGCTATATAGGGAATTTAATTTTATATCTAATTTAATTATCCTTACATATATATAAGAACAAATCTTCTGAAATAAGTAAATCCTTCCCAAACATTGTCAAGGTCCTTTTTATTGCATTCCAAAGCCTTCAGAATAATTTTATGGTTAGCAGTGCACAGAAAAGATCGTACTCCGGAAAGACATACATATATATACGTTCGGGGGCAGTTAACGCTTTCGGTGAGCGAGACGCTTATATACTCCGGTGGCACTTAAGTGGTTAAAGGCGTATTGCATATTTAGCGTCAAAGTATAGTATTACTGAATTCTATACATTGTTTTTGTAAGGAATGAGGGCGAGATAAAAATTATGATTGAATATTGCGTCGCAAATATTAAAAGTTTGAGAAGCTCTGGTATGTGAGTGAGTGAATATTAACGTCGCACTGTTCAGCTACAAAAGGGCTTTTGGCGACGGACCACGTAATTTTGAACCATGGTCAAGTGACGTGGACGACAACTGAGCTAGCACTCCCTCTCCTAACTACCACACCACACCAATGGAGGACGTTTCAGCTCTTGACAGATTTAACGTGCATCGCTGCCCTACACGGCGGGTCTTCAGTGGTACTGGGCTTGAACTCATGACATGCCTACCATGTTCCGATACCTTGACTACTGGGCTACCGCAGCCCCGCTATGGTAGGTGTAAGTTGATAATACATTTTGTTTACATCAGTACATTATGATGCATTGACTAATATACCATATAATTTCAAATGCGTATCACACAAGACTAAGTAAGCTAAAAATGTCTAGATACTGCTGCTCATCAGGGTTTAAGATATTCATAAATATATTTTGCTTTGTTCACAACATTAAATAAACGCATTGACACATAATTGAATTGCTACTGAAATATTTATTTAAAGTACTCAACTACTTGAGACAACTTTTTTTTAAAAAAAATGGAGACATGGTGGTTTTTTGTGGTTTTTAGATCTATTTATGGCATTTTAAGAAGACTCTACTAAAATTAAGAAGAGGAAAATGAATTATTATCACTAAAATGGGGAAAAAAGTGATAAAACATTATAAAAAACTACATAAACGAGGCCTATTTTGTACAACACGTTTACGAACAAATTTCAATTCTTTAATTTTGATATGAAATTAATTTGAAATGTTATTCATTTTTGAAATGACCTTAAGGATAAAATATATTTCAATTTTTACAAAAACTAGAACACTTTATCTTAGTTATTATATGAAATTGCTTAAAAAAACAGTGATTATATTCACATAAGGAACTGTAAATTTTGTAATAAAACAGTGATTGATAAATCTGAAGGTTAAAGTAGTTCTACCATTATGCAGAACATATAGAAAAAAATTCAGTAAATTTTTTTCAAAATTCTTTGACCAATCGCTGTCCCCTTTCTAACATTTTCAAAAAAACACATCTTGCCTAAAGTAGGGACACCTCCTTTTACTAAAGCACTTGTATTTTTTTGTTTTATTGAATTGAAAATAATGAACTTGTTACTTTTAATAAGATAGCCTATAAAATAAAAACAAAAAAATAACAATTTTGGCAAAATTCATGATTTTAGAGTAATTGGTTACCTTAACTAAGAAAATATATTGTAATTTTGAAACTCAGTCATGATAAATTAATTATATTTGCAGCACATGCTTTTCATTATTTAGGTGACTATTTTCCCCATTCATTTCAACGATATTTAAAGTTTTAAGGAACTCAGAGCTGAATTTCTTAGCAATTAATTAAACCTGTTAGTTGTATATATTAAATCGGGATCGTCAAAAGCTAACCATAATCTTTAGATTAACCATTACCCTTGGATCGACAACATCAACTTATAAAAAATACTTCAAAAGTGCAGCTCTAAGCGTTTCACGTGAGAAATATTTCCATAATCATTCTTTTTAATTCAAAGAAAGGGAAGAGACAAGAAGAGATTACCCACTTATGCAAATTTTATGTTAAGGAGGCAGTTTCCTTACAGACGAGGCATTTTTTCTGTATATGAATTCATTTACATCCTTCGCGTGTCTGAAGAAATGAAATTGAATTATTAATGGATGCATTTCACAAAAAAATTTATATTTTTTAATTTACATTATTTACATTTCTATCTATTTATATTCCTGATTTCAAAGTCGTTAATAAGAAATTAACATATATGTATTTAAATTCCTTTTCAAAATGCTTTTCAGATACAAATATGAAATCACAAAACGTGCAATAAGCAAAGTTTACATTGCATAACATTTAATTTATTTAGGGTTGGTATTTGTGTGGATTGAGCTGCTTTCACTTCTTTTAGAACTTTCTTTTACTAGAATAGAAAACTAATTTATAAAAAAAATCTCAAAACACTTTTATCCTATTTTGAATTCAATAGATAGGCTCTAATCAAGTTTTTAAATTTAAAAAAAGGCTATTTTTTATTAAATATTTAAATTACAATAGATACAATGTTATTTTTTACTCTATTTTGGTGTATTTAAAAGAAGAACAAAAAAGTTTCCACTGTTTGTCGAAAGATGGTCCCACCAGTAAGTTATGGTAGAAATTATCAGATGGAAAATATTATATCATTTAGTTGGGCATCTGGCAACACCATAACATTGAAATATTAATGATATAATATATATATATATATATATATATATATATATATATATATATATATATATATATATATATATATATATATATATATTTGGCGCCATCAAACTAGTTTAACCCCACTTATCGGTCCTAAGTCCGAGGTTGCACTTGGATATTTTATAAATTTTTATTTTATAATTTTTTAATTTTGTTTGAAAACGTTGGAATTTTGTTTTCTATATTCGCCATTGATATTTTGAAATGGGATTTTATGTTATAGGATTCATTTGGTTTCGATTTTTTTATTGATTCCTGTGTTGTGATTGAATTATATATATTTAAATATTTTTCATTCATGTGTTGGGCTGCTTTGCGCCTACAAATGTATGAATTCACTGGTATATAATATCTTAATGATTCGAATATAAATTTTAAGAACAAAAAATGTATAGTTAATTTTGAATTCTTAATAGAATCAGAATTTTGGCTATTAATAATATATTTTGTTTATGTTTGTTTACTTTTGATTATTTATGTTTTTGAATTTTCTTATTGTGTTGTTTGGTTTTTCAATGTTCACTTTTCATATACAATTTAATGGTTTTTCAATGCTTAATTTCTTATATATATATTTATAAAAATATATGCTGTCTCTGAGTCATGTGCAGTTGAAGGTTTCACGAGGGTTGATTTAGCATTTAGTTTTGATTCATGTGTTTGACATGAAAATTAATATGATAATCTCAAGGAGTGTGATTTTTTGATTGAGATTTGAGAGTTTATTTCTGCGTATATGGAAGAGGAGTATGTAAAGTAATTTTAATGGAATTTTTATATATATTAACTCAAACATAATGATATTAAAGTTTTGTATATTTTTAAAGACTGGCAACTTGGCTTTCAATATTGATTGTCATTCTCGGGGTACAAT